>JAQNCA010000013.1:18972667-18995694 GCA_029783725.1 Acanthurus tractus
CACACACACACACACACACACACACACACACACACACACACACACACACACACACACACACACACACACACAAGCTCTAACACTGGCTGCTGGTCTGATGGTTAGTACGCATGTTCACAATATGCTGCAGACTTCAGTGTCTCGCACAGAAATGCAGGCTGAGCAGCAGATACAACAGCACAGCACGGATACTGACGCCGTCTGAAATTGTGTTTCCATAGAAACCGCTCCCCTTCCGGCATTCCTTTGAGATGACAGATACAGAATGGTCTCAAAAAAAAAAAAATACGGAGGAGCCAAAGGGATGCGAGAAGATGAGGAGGGTGAGGCTTCGACTGTGCCAAGGTCACGAACAGAAGGAGACGAGAGGCAACTGTGATGAATAAAGTTGTCTGCCTCATTAGTATACAGATGACTCACATGCAGGGTGGCGAAAATATAAAAGAAAGGAAAATCGATTTCATGAGCACAACGGGGGATTTGATTGTAGATTCTTTGAGGTTTAAAAAAACGTGTTGATGTAGCGATATTTTGCACGACACATTTAAACAAACACCAAACAAAAAAAATCTTGAAAGGATTTGATGTGCCATTGCTGAGGCTTTAAAAATCAGTATCACACTTCGACATAATGTGGCAGAAGATTTAATGCTTTAAGATTTAATCCAGATTTTAGTTCTGCTTTGTTTTGTCAAATCAAAGATGAATCTGGAAACATTAGATGCTAAATTACAGCCCCATTATAACTTTATCAGTGTGAAAAGGTAGAGAGCAGGACATTAAGACCGCTCCCACTGCGGTGTGCCCATGTGTCAACAGGGAAGGGCAAAGAAATGGGAGTGGCCTTCAAGCATTCCTGTGACGCTGAAGCATCTCAAGTGTAATCCCTCCTGCACGTCCTGCTATGGAAGGTCATTACATGCGAGAATGTAAGTCATGCAGATGACAGCGAGCTGGCGAAAAAAAGAAGAGGGGTGCATTTAGTCAACTAAACAGCTCTTCCAGACTCCTGCTTGGAAAAAAAAATCGGAGCGTTATGAACAAGCTTCGAGGTGACAAAGCAGTTTCAGACAGAGTCTTTTGCCCTCAGCTTGACCCTCACAACGTCACTGCAACTGCTTTCCAACTCGCTGCCATTTATCAACACAGTAAAACCGCTCACAGGCAAAACCTATAAAAAGCCATCCACCAGCATTACACTTGGCATTCGACACACCTGCTCATGTCTTTTTATAGAGTATGCAGACAGGGGTACAGTGTGGTTGCACAGGGGGCTCTTCCTACTACCGCTGCTCTTAAACCACAAACTAGACAAAACCTATTCTGCAGCTCCAACTCTTGATGGTACAAATGCAATCAAATAGTGTTGATTTTCTTTTCCACGTTAAGGAAATGTATGTAAATAAATACATGCAACATCCAAATTTAAGATAACACATAAATGAAGCCTAACATCAGCATACGTCTACTCAGTCGGATCACCGTGCACTCATATGACAGTTCAGTTACTGAGCGATGAGGATCATTTTGCATAACTGATATAGTCAGAGCAAATAGTCCAAGGCTGATATGCATTCACACGTGTTATAGCTCCGAAACTGTACACAGCAGCTATCAAATATAATCCAAAAATAGATATTAAAGTGCAGGTGGCATTAATGGTGCGGATTATTTAGGTGTCACTATGGCAACTGTCAGCACCTTCAAAAAAATGAGCTTTACACAACATGGATATTTGCTGTCCCCTGTACACTACATTTACAAGGTGTGCTGTAAGAGGAGACAGTATTCATCCTGGTTTGTACAGATTTTTTACTTTTTTCAAATCAAACAAGGTGAGAAATTCGAAATATTACTATTACACAAAAGAGCTTTTCAAAGTCAAACATTACCTTATTTAAAATATGATATTAGCAATGTCAATTGGTGCCAAGAAGTCTAATATTTTTCATTTCCTAGATCAGAAAACAAGCTCTGCTTAACCAAAGGTATCACAAAGCACCATTTGAGAGTTACCTTGTGTTGGGTTTGAGAAAGTATGGCTTAGCATGAAAAAGATCATTACAGAAAATAACTAACACTAACTTGTTTTTAAAACTACTTATCTACAGAAGCAGGACTGAACCGTCCCCATATTTTAGAGAATAGAAAATGTTGTGCAAGACAGAAATCTCGGCACCAACAACGAAATGAGTTCTTGCAGATGTCCTGCAGTTGTTTGGTGCTCAGTGTTATTCTTAAGAACAGCATAAATTTCATTTATTGCCTCTTTTAATCGAACTGGTGACCTCTTGCAACAGTTAAAAATCCATTTAGAGGATCATCATTGCCATTAAAGTTAGAGGGAAAATGAAACCACAACCATTAAAAGGAGGACTAAAAGTTCATAGAAACAGCATGAGAAGATCTATGACAGCACTGAATATCTTTGCTTCCATGGCACAAAAACACTGGATATGAACATGGCAATACAGAGCCATGAGCCAAAACTACCAATACCATAATATATAACTAAAAATAGATTTTGCACCTTTAACTACGAGATTAGAAGACCCTTTTTTCATCCAGCACCAACCTAACCATCTCCAACATCAGACGCTAAGAAGCTTTCCAGCCTCCAAGCAGCTTTTCAAAATCATAGCGAGTCCTACGAGGAGTTGCTGCACTTGGGTTGCCGTTCAGTGTTAAGCCTTGTACACACATGCACTTCAAGATCCTCCGCAGTAAATAGCTGACCTAAATCCAAGCATCTGTATGAGCTTTACAGGGGAGACGAGCTGTGGTGCTAAGAGAGCGTCTTTTTTTCCTGTCACACCTTACATTTCAGTACAAGCACAGCTCTCTGTGTAAACTACATACACATTCCAGCTCTGATGGTTGATGGATAATCCAGCCAGGATTCATATGAAATGATCTCTCACACGGCTGGATGTAGCGTTGCCGTTTAACAGGCTACTTAATTGGTACATGTTCTCTAATGTAATGTATCCACCTTCCCTACAGCAGCTTATGTCACCAGTACATGAAGCAGACAGTATATTGGCCACCAGGGAGTCTATATGAGCCTAAGTATGGGTGTGGCACCATTACACAGATGAGACGCTTCGACCTCCACTGCAAGCTACTGTTTAGTCACTTCAGTGGTCGCTACAACAGAGCATTTGTTCACTGCCCCGATGTAGTAACTGTAGACATGCTGATATCATCTTGATCTGACGACAACAAGCACTTTCATTTTAATGCAATCAAGAGCTCATTGTGAATATCATGCTGTAGAGCAACAAGAGGAGTGTAAGATATTTTTAAAGTTGCAGAAAAAATGCACAACAACGAACCACAGAGAAAAAAATCTTTGCAGTATGAGACGGACCAACACTCTGCTTTGAGGACATTAAAGCTATTCAAGGTGATGATGTGCTGCAAGTATGAAAATGAGGTCATAATGGTTTTCCTGTAAAAAGGATGGAAGAGAATAACTGACGCCATGCTGTATAATCTGTAGTTGTGGCTGCCATTCCAGCTGTGAGACTGCCTTTAGCTCATCTTGCCAGCAGGATGTTATCCAGATGCTGCTTCATAGCCAAACCCAGCTCTCTTTTCTTTCCACAGTAAATACATGAACAAATAAACAGCCGTGCAGCGCCGTGTGCCAGACAAGCTCGCTATGAGCTCAAGTGCACAATGACATATGATCACAAATGTGCATGCACTTAATCTCTCTGCCTCACACACACAGGGTTATGACACCGAGCTGTGGCTAAACAAATGGCACAATTTTTTTTTTATCATTATATACAAATAAAGAAAGTGTATTCCTTAAAAAACGGTGAGAGATTCTACTTCTGCCTGGTATAATGCTCACAAATGAAGCTGAATGTTCAATTTTAAGATCTGAATGTGGGCAAATCCACAAACAGTTCCCTGTAGGATGAGAAATGCTTGAATAAGTGTAGCAGCATTCAATTTTAAGTTTTCATCTCCATGTCAGTAATGTTTGTTCAGAAGATATCAAATTCTAATTTCAAATGTCATCTTAGATCTCTGAATTATGTCAGACATATTCAAATGTTTTCTTTCATTTTCATCGTGCTGTCTCGGAGCAAAGATTTTTAGATGCAGCATCATCCATCAAATCCACATTTTTTCAGGCTCCTCTATGCCATAGATGAGCTCTAATGTAAGGATGAGGCTTCAGTTATACAACCACAAGCAGAGGGCTCCTCCTCGTGAGCACAAAATCTGATACCGCAGTCACAGGATCAAACCTAATATCTGCCATGTTCATCCTCACCTCACAGGTGTTGTAGTCTTCTGAATCCAGCAGCAGGCAGAGTTTCGGCAGTAGCTCGGGCCAGTTTTGTAGCTCTCCCTTGGAGGCAATGGTGGTGATGAGGATACCTGTAATAGAAAGGACTTAGTGTTAGTTACAGTGGTGTGACATGACTAGCAAGACCGCAGACACGCTGCCTTGCAAAGATCTGTCAAATGGAAACTGTCAAAAATCACATTTTTAATTAATTTGTAGGGAAATGTTTCAGACAGATATACATCCAGTTAGTTATGTTAGGTTTTTATTGGCAATTTAAGTTAGAACATTTTTCCTTTGTATAAAACAAGCGAGCTACGGTGAGCGAACATTTCATGTGGCATCTGAGAGGCAGGCCATCACATTAAGTGGAGCCAGAGGACGCAACTCACCCACAGTGGCCCTGATGAGGGGGGACGAGTCTCCGATGTTTTGGAGGCACTCGCTCTTGATGAAATCAGACACGCCATTAGGGAAGTTCTGATAGTGAGCTTTGACATTGTTCTTCAGTATCAACCCACTCAGGGACCGCGTGGGTTCATCTTAGTGGGAGGAAAACAGACTGATTAATGAAATATAAAATAACATTTGAGCTGAGCACTAATACACTGATGGAGTCAGGACAAAGGCAACTGTGTTCTGATGGCTGGTAACTTACTCTTAAATTACTCATAGGACCTTACTGCCTTTATATTAATTCAATTTAGCCAAGCACAGATGGAGGCGTTTGAATAAAAAACGATTTATTCATACAAAATATTTTCCCTAGAAATGGGATTAATAGGGCACTAATATCTAGACTCACTATTCTCTCCATTTCCAAATACTTGCACCTTGTTGAAACTCAGATAACAGCATTCTAAAATGTCTTAACACCACTTAACATTTTGGTCATCTACAGTGCACGCAGTCAAGCCAAGGGTTGAGTGATGCCAGGAATTAGGTTTAAAATTAGAGTGACCCATATTCTCAGTGCCACATCATCTGTGGCAAAGAGGCCATCGGCTCACCCGAGTCATGGCCAAACAGACCTGTCACTGAGCAGTTGCATAAAAAAAATAAAAGACATGTGTGACACTCACAATGTCCAGTGTCATCACATGATCTTTGAACATGATACAACAAAACACCATGCTGGAAGTGACAGATCGAGGGCTTACCTTCTGATTTTAACTTTGTCAAAACAAATATCAAGTAGTTGTTGAAGTCTGGAAACTGATTCAGCTGTTCGAGTCTCTGAGGAAAGTGGTTGAGGATGACACACTGCTTACTGTATACACAGCATAATAAAAGGTAGCGAGTACATTAGCACTGTTATCTTTTACATGGTAACTGATGTCTAAAACAGTTCTGTTCATCTAAATAAATACAGAGAGAGCAGGAGTTTATGTGGTTAAGTGATGGCGTACTGTGACAGCCTAACAGTGTCTGTTTATGTGCGTGTATTTGTCAGTAGGGGGGGGGGGTCATAAATATGTCCGAACATGTGACTGAATACTGTACAGACATAGCCAGATGGCGTATTTAGGAATAAAACAGCAGCTCCTCTACGAGTTTATGATGCTGTATGTTACATAAGTAAATCATTTAGGATCAGCAGGCAGACAGATAGCTTTAAGCACATGATGAGAGTTGCTCTCTAATGCAAAGGTAACACTGTGTAACATTTACATGTGTCAACAACACAGACAACAAGACACTCTGATAATACTCTTGAAATATTCCAATGTTTTAATTACCTTAATTAGTAGATTATTTTAATCATAAATATATATTATTGTGGTAATTATTCTAATATAACCCATTGTACTTTTAAAAAAAATGCTATTTATGTTTTCCTGACATGACAGAATTGTGAATTTTTTGCATGATTTGTAATTTTCACTCTAATGGTCTTTGCACTAAAGATGCAACACCCTGACATTTCTTTAAGAGGCTTTTGAGGCTGATGTTGTGTTATGTGATAATTGATACTAATAGCCTGACACCAACAGGACGTATTAGGACATTTTTCTAGCACCATTAATACAGTCTTAATTATATTATTACAATACATGGGATTTTTAATAAAATATTTAATTCCTGGCTAATCACTGGTAAAACTTTATCTACTACTGATGTACTAAATTAACATGATGTGCTGTTATAAGCTAATAACATACTGAAACGAACATCTCTCTGTTTAAATGCTGTCTGGTGATTAATGTTAGCTTCTGAACGATGTAAATGATTGTTATATGAATTGACCGTGACATAAATCGATTCTGCTTGAGCATAATGCAAAGTGAGGGTGTGTATGGAGGCGGTTAACTGCTGGATCGAGCATACATGCGACGTTTGACTGCAAAGCCTGCCTGTGATATATTCAGTTATAATTGTATGACACAAAAACAGCACGGCACGACCGCTTTGATTATAGCACGGTGACATTTTTTAGAGACAAAAAAAAAAACCATCATCAACCGGGGAGCACCTGCGTACCTGCTTATAACGGTAACCACCTCGGCTAACGTTAGCTACAGCTAGCCTGTTGAGTCTTCAGTTACCTGACATTGCTCAGCACTCAACGAGTAACAAGACATTTGTTATCACCCGTGTGTGTTTCGGGGCAAAGGATACTTGCTGGACGGATCTCTGCGTGGACGTATCTGGCGACTGAGACTCTTTGAGTAGCTGTAAAATTTGTTGAAGTCCTTGCTCGTCTGGCTTCCACTCACACTCCATCTTGCTCTGCTGCTGCTGCTGCTGCTGCTGCGGATAAAGAAATAACACCGACTAAAGGATTTGTCATGGAACGGCTCACTCAGGCGGACGCGCGAGACACTCGAGGAGACGTTAACTTCACGTTAGCTAAACACACGAGCTAATTTTAAATACGCGGCGGCTTTTATTTATTTATTTTTTTTATTATTATTTTTTTTTTACCTGTTTTGACGGAGCCGACGCGCTCGTACGTTGCTGACTTTCTGCTGAAATGTGACCGTCTGTCTGGGTTTTCAGACATGGGCCTTCACGGGCAGGCACATCCGTTTTCGCAACAAGCTGGGAAAGCTGCGGGCCATACAGACTCGCGCCGCATATATCTGGCTGCCCCCCCATCAGCTGACTCACGACTGAGTGGTCCTAGTGCGAGACGGGTTTTTTAGACGACACCTCCACAGATTAGCATACTGCTTTAATTATTTAACACCAAGAGCTGTAAGGGGATATTGATATATGCTGATTCCGTCAGAGACCGAGCGTTTTGTGTGACAGAGGAGAAATGGTGGAGGATAGAGTAGAGTTTGAGCGCAGACTGAAAATATTTAAAAATGTAAGGGATATTTCCGACAGCAAGTGAAAGCAGCACGTCATGCCTGAAGGCCGCGTGATGTCATTGTATTCGATCCGTTGGTTTATTATTTGGGTGTATGTAAAACAGTGACATCTAGTGGTTGCTCCTGTTATTTTTACATAACGACAACAAAGCAGGATTTTAACAACAAAAAAAAAAAAATCCCAACGTGTAAAACACGCTTCCCTTTTTCAGCGGATAATGAACACAAGGTGCTAGAAAAAAGTATTAAAAATAAGATAAAGAACATAAATTTCTGACACACCAACTTCCCTGAACATACAGTCAAAAAAATGAATCCACGTTATTGGTCAAATATACATCTATAAACTGTTACTGTATACTGTTTTTGGTGTTTTGGTATCATCAAAATGTTTGAGAGGAAGTAAATAATTATTAAGTTAAACTCTTTTGGTTTTCAGTCATTTTATACTTGTACCGAAGACATTTAGAAACCCTCGTTACAACACATTATAATATCATGGTTGCAGATACTATGTTCAATGCCCTCACGACTGGAAATAAACAGTAGGGACAATTCCATTAAAAACTACGGAGCATTGAGTTAAGGGAAAACGGCAGTTCACATTACTAATAGCTGAATGTGCATAATCACATTACTAATAGTTGAACTGCAGAAAAAAAAAATAACATTAGGTTTTGCATATGCCGGCAATGCTAGCAGATTACTCGAATGCATGGCGACATTTAAGTGTTTATTTTATTATTTTGTCTATGCAAAATTGTATCAAACTCATCTCCATATAAAAATACATAGCAGTAGTGCTGCACGTTTCTGTCCACTGGGTGGCAGCACACGACACGAGTGCGTACGATTTGCCGTCAGCGTCAAATGAAGAAGTGAGCACTACATTCAGTACGCTGCTGCCTCGAAGCGTACAGAGCAGCAATAAGTGGACCAAGTCTGCCTATAATACTAATATATTTTCTTTAACACTAACATTTAGTTTCTCGTATTTACGGCTACAGATATAACTATATTGGATTTTACACTTGGAGCGCTCAAAGAGGCCTGAGAAGAACCCGGGGACGTGTGTGGAGAGTTTTCACAAACAAACCATTTCGTCTGCCTCCACTCTGCTCGTTAGCTATTTGCCAAGAGAGTTAATTTCTGCGTTTCGAGGAAACATGAGCTTCTTTTTGTAAGTTATAAATGTTCATTGAATGCTTATTTTAGACAAACATTTGGTTTTGTATAAGGAAGTACTCAGGGTGTTAGCGTCATACAGCTAGCTGGTTAGCTATAGCATGTTACGGGATAAGACTACTTCCTGGAATCACCTCCGAATGTCTGATGTGATTCGCACTTTTTTCTGTGTGTTTATGAGACTATACGTAGCCGTCGATTGTAGATTATATGTTACTTAAACGTGCTCAGTTATTTGTTTCTCTCAAAACGTAAACTTTCTTTTACTACCGACTACTGAGACCGTTTTAATTAAGAGGGGGTCAGCAGCCTGTCCAGGATATTTGCTGGTGACACTTTGTTGCCACGGGCTAATCCAGCCTTGATGTGACAGGACGCCACAATCGATGTCTGACCTGATACTTTATCAGTATGACACGACTGTGTTGTTGATTTTCAGTGTGTTACATCTAATGCCTGTTTGTAGATGAAAACATAGGGTGAATATTAAATGCGCCCTCGGATAGGGATGTGAGTCTGTAAATGGAGGAACTGGAGTCGAGTTAAAATCCCCTAATCGACCACAGGAAAGCTTTTATTAGATGCATAGGTAACCGTGTTACTACTTAATTAATGTAGCCCAACTCCATTTCTAACACAGTGAAATCATTTAAACTCCTGCTTAAACACCACCACAAATGCCACCTATAAATATTTAATATGGTTTCTATGAGAGAGGTGGGTGCAGAGGACAGCGTTGTGTTGATAAAAAGCACATTTTAGTCAAAGAAGAGGCCACGGGGAATGTTTTTAATTAAAATCTGGGACCTTTAGTGAAGCCACTGTTCTATTACAAAAGATCATTTCCTCTCTCAGATTGAAATCTAGTAAAATACAGAATATAGATTGATTTTAATAGCCTTTCATGCTCTAATTAAATCAAAAGTTGTTCTAGTGTTTGACCTCACATGTTGTGATGACTCAAAAATTCTTGTTTAATGGGGCAGTGAGACTGATTGAATACAGTACCTCTCCAAATGGCCTCATTACGCATTATACACACAGAGAAACATACTGTTCTGGTCTCCATCGCTGATTCTGCCAAACATACTTAGTCAAGAGCTCAACTTTTTTTTTTTAAGATTCTCACTTTTTGTGAGCAGAAGTCTCTCATCTCGTAGGCAACGCGACGAGTAGGCATGGTATCAGACTACCTCTTTATTTATCAGACTTGTTTTCTTCCTCTTTGAAATGTGACTCACAGTCCAAGCCGTTCATCGAAGACGTTCAAGCCCAAAAAGAATATCCCGGAGGGTTCTCATCAGTACGAGCTGTTGAAACATGCAGAGGCCACGCTGGGAAGTGGAAACCTGCGCATGGCTGTCATGCTGCCTGAGGGTGAAGACCTAAATGAGTGGGTCGCAGTCAACAGTAAGCACCCATTTTTCCCTCTTTTTTCCCCCAATCTTTCTTAATCTAAGCTCATAAACTTGGTAGAGCAACTTTACCTTCATATGTTTATGTTTTTCTCAATTTCGTCACTCTCCTCTCTGTCTTTGTATTTGCATGTTTCTCAGTAGCTCTCTTCCTGAAATCTCAATTAGTACACATCAAGAATCAGTGGAGAGGGAACTATCAGGGTGTAAGATCTTGGCACTCCTTCTAAAGACCACGTGCATTCATGCTGGAAAAACCACTGTGAATGTTAAATAGACTTTATTGTCTGTGCACTGAGAGCCTTGTTTACTTTCCTCTAAATTGAGACAAACGGCTGGTCAGTAGGAGCTTAATTTCCTCTTGCGTCAGGCTGCCTTTAGGGTTTGAAATGTTCAGTGTCTTGGCATGCTATGATTAAATTAATTTTATATTTAAAGTCCTTAATTACAGGAACATTTGAAGTGATTAGGATTTAAAATTGGATTTGAAAGTGGCATTTAGCAGAGTGCACAATGAGGAAGTAAATGCATTTCAGTCTCTTGCTGCTTTAGTCTTGATGCTTTTTGGAACGTCATCATGGACCTTTAAAAATGTGAAAACTAAAGCTGTGACTGTTTTTATCCTCCATTATCTACTGTGTGTACTCAGCAGGATCAGACTTTTCCTAGCTTTGTTACATGGGTCTGAGTGATAGCTTGGCTTCGTCATCGTTGCAGTACTCGTACTCTGCTGCTTTATAAAGGGTCAGCAGAAACAGGTGTTAGTCAGTGTTACATGAGCCTTTTTAAGTTGCACAATAAAGGGAAGTCGGAATAACTTGGCTTTTTCTCATGATCTCTGTTCACAAGATGTGGTTCACTTCTTTTTTTACCATTCTTCCTTTGACGTTTTGCTTCCTGGCTGTAAGAAAGAAGGGTTATGAAATGCAGCAAAGGTTCTTAGTCAGAATCAAAGAAGGAAAACCGAGAGACTGCATGTTCTATCATTCCATCTCTGCTGTTTTGTAGCTCTGCTGTGCCTTTGCAGCACCCCCCATGTCAGTCGAGGCTCTAGGAAAAGCTGTCATGGTGATGATGATGATTACTTTGGCATCTGTCATGGCAGCATGTAGGCCAGTTAAGAGCATGGCAGAGGAAAAGACCTGATTTATTCTCTCAACCAGTGGTTGTTTATCTTTCTATAAGCATTTGAAAGTGACATAACACAATAATAAAATGTTTATTTAGAAAGATTAGCAGGGTATTGCCTTCAAATTTGGATCTTTCTGTCTCAACTCGCAACATTAGTGGCACAAACAGTAGTTAAGGCTTTCAGCTCTCAATGAGGCACTAAATCGACTGTGTCTTTTTGTTTTAAAGCAGCATACAAGCCTAAACACAGCTTTGAATCCAAAGATTTTGGAAAGATATCTCTGTTTGAACTGAGTAAACTTAACCAAACATGAAAAGGGTGTGGGCGTATCCTTAACAGGACCTCACACAACACATATGCCAAATCAGCTGTTCAATATGTACTTTTTTGTGAATTTGGCAAATGCAACACCACATATGAAGGTGCCAGCTCTTTAAATGGATCCCTCCAACTGATGGAAAGCCAAAGTTGGCCGCGTGCCCCTGGGAGTGAGCGATAACAGTTTGTTGCAGATAGCTGGAGTGCGTCTCGGTCTCCAGTTTGGACTAGCAGTGAACGGGGCGGGTAGAGGCCTGTGTGGAAACTTGATACTGGCTTTTTGTGCTGGCACACTCAGTTATTCGGCCTCATGTACGCTCGATTTAAATACGTTCTGTTTTTTTTTTCTTTGTGTCTCTTCCAGCTGTGGATTTCTTCAACCAGATCAACATGCTCTATGGCACCATCACAGATTTTTGCACAGAGGAAAGCTGTCCAGTCATGTCTGCTGGTCCTAAGTAAGTGTACCATTGCAAGCGTGTCCTTGAAGTCTCATAAAACCAACCCACAAGTGTTGCTTCCATCGTCTGGGCGCGTCCAGGCCCAGCAGGGTGTGGGGTCCAGGTGTTGTTCATTGGAACAAAAAGATTAAGATCAATTAGCACAAAACGTGACGATTCAAGTTTAGAATGCAGAAGGCAAAACACAGACTGTAGACCTGCTGCCAGGGTTGTTAAATTCTCAAAGGAGAGTTTCTGAAGATCCTTAAAGATCCCTGAAAGTCTGTGAGTTCCGGGTCGGGGGTGAGATGTGTCAGGGTATTTAAAGTTCTCAAAAACTAAGTAGGTATAAATCATTGAAAGTGTTTGGATTCATAGATATTTTTTTGAAAGAACAGAAAATTCTTTTGAAGTTCCTTTGATATTTTTTATGTGATTTTAGTAAATATTCTATGTTCTGCTGTCTGCATGTCTGTCTCCTGCATCTGCGTCACTGTGTGACGCGCGTACTGTTTCGCTTTGCTTTGTCAGAAAAGGCGAGAGACGAGATCATCTTGCATCACTGAAACAGCACAATTAAGAGTTTTCATTAATTCACGCCTCTCTCTCTTTTGCATTTGTTCTCTCTAAGTTTCCGTAAAGCCTGCTAGATCTCTTTTTTCAATGATGTAACAGTAAACAAACTTGATCTTTGTCCCAGACTATGCAGTGTTGAATGCCTTGAAATTGAGAGAATTGGAAAGTCTTTGAAAATAGCCCATTAATTTGATGCTAATTAAGGTGTGGTCGTCCTGTGTGGATGTTTTATTTGCTTGGAGGGTTTGGCAATAGATTGATAATATCTAGATATCAGGATGTGAGACTTATTCATCTGTAATTTTGGATAAGATTATACCCTGATATGGTTTTAGTGTTACATTCATTGAAGCCTTTTGTAAATTACACTGTGGTGATGATTTTAGTGTGAATTTAGCTGGATAATATGTGACGAAGATCTCTGTCAGATCGAAAATCCTTCTCTTTATGTTAATTTTGTTCGGGCCTATCCGCACAAATCTGTTTTCTGGCTTTACCGAGACAGAATCCATGAATATTTTTAAAATAAAATGCTTGTTATTTATGTTCCCTGTAGGTATGAATACCACTGGGCTGATGGGACCAACATCAAGAAGCCCATCAAGTGTTCTGCTCCTAAGTATATCGATTACCTCATGACCTGGGTGCAAGACCAGCTCGATGATGAGACACTTTTCCCTTCAAAGATCGGTATGTTCTGCTTCTGTTAGGCTTCAGCTCTGACATCTCATTTCCACAGAGCTTTTTTGTATGTATGGAAATCAGAACGCTGCCAGAATACATTTAAAAAAATGAACTTTTAACTTTGTATTTGAGACAGACAGGAAGTCAGTATAAGCAAATTAGCACACGGAAACAGCAACATGTTAAGCTAAAATCAGTAGCATGCTAGCTATGCAGCAAACCTCTTTGAAAGGCCGATCCCCTCACTGTCTATGCGTCTGTAAAAAAGAGCATTTGCACTTCTGAAGTCCACAGATAATCCAGATTTGTTGCCACAAAACAAAACTGTGAGGAAACGAAGGTTAAGAAGAATAACTACTAAACTTGCAGTAGTTATTTAGATGTCTGTCATTTGTTTGACTCGATATTTAATAGTAGTTTTGTTGATGTTAATGTTGAATGTTAGGGAAAAGAAAGAGTTACACCGTTTGGTTTTTGTGTAAAAAGTTCATCTACAGTGCAGAATGAATAAATATGTGGTTAAATTAACCATCCAAACTTTAAAAAACTCATTATCACCATCATTGTTATTTAGCTCGAAACAGTAATTGAACAGAGGGCGCATAAATGGTACAGCTGTGTGTGTTGGTGGGGAGTAAAATATTACATAATTTGATGGATTATTGGTAAAGTCCTTAAGGAAGATCATCTGAGTTGTCAGCAGATATAAACACATGTAAACATCATCTGTTTTCTTAGTCACAAATCCCTCCAGATGAACATAATCACAGTCTCAGTCTCTGGTTAACAAAGCACAGAGCGAGAACATACATACATACCAGCCTTCCGACTAGCAGGGGCTTGTGCCGTCCAGGGTGGAGCCTTAATAGAGTTGGGTGGCAGCCAACACAAATACATGTCTCATCTGCCCCACAGTACGTCTCGGTGGAAGGAGTGGATGGCTGAAGGTGCCAGAAGTGACAGAATCTGCCTTATTTTTCACGGTCAACAGATCAAATCGAGAACTCCTCTGACTCTTAATTTGATTAATTGATTTGTATTCTGGTGAAGCTCTCTGCTGGGTGTACGAAGAAGCTCTCCGGCCCACCAGGCCTCCGCGCTCTCCAGCTGATCACTGAATCATAGCAGGAGCTGCACGGCACATCTGACGTGTGGAGAGCAGTGCTGTTAAACACTCAACACATTGCTACTGAGGCAGCTCGGCGCTGCAGATATGATTGTTTGCACTTCCCTCAGTCATGCTGTGGCCTGCCTGTGAAAGCATTTGCAGGCGAGAGAACATACTTCAGCTGCATTTGCCTTCATCGCTCTGAGATTTAAGGGCTTATTTTAAAATGTGTTTGAATAGAGAGATAACAAAGATTGAGTGATTTCTTTATGTTTTTCTTTATGTTCTAGTGTGTTTTTATGAGTTGTAGCTGTGCCCAAACAAATAGTTTGTAAAATATCAAATACAGATGTTACCTTTATTACCTTATTTATACCAGCTCTAACAAAACTAAATTGGCAGCACGAGTGCCGCCACTCAAAACACAAGTCCTGCTCTCTGCTTCACTGTTCTGTAGGTGGAATTTTCCAGAATAGAATATTGCCCAATCGCTTACGTTTTGCAAGCTCTGGATAACATGACAGTACTGGAAATCAATTCTCCTCGGCTGCTCTGTAACAGTAGGTGGAGTAGCAGCTTAGTGCAACTTACTGCTATAAAGACCACTGTTTTAGGGCAGCTAATAAGTGCTGATGTCCAGGGAGGCAACTTTAAAGAGTTTAATTAACTATTTCAACCTGCCGTATTTCTCCTGTCACCATCACATGGTCAGAGGGTGAATCTAACTCAGGTGACATGCTTTAAGTCAGCCAGGTCGCCTGCTGTTTATTGATATTTGATACTTGTGAAGTTAAAACTACCTGTTCATTGCGTGCAGGTGCACAGGATGCTGCTGGGAAATAGCAAGGTCCAGTTTTAGGGCTAATAAATTATGTAACATTGAATCAGTGCTGACCACCGAATACATCATCTGTATCTTTGGCTGTGTGTTCGATTAGACTCTGAATAACAGTCTAATCTTTTTTTATTTTTTGGTCCTCAGGTGTCCCCTTTAAGCGAAACTTTATGTCCGTGGCGAAGACCATCCTGAAGCGCCTGTTCAGAGTCTACGCTCACATCTACCACCAGCACTTCGACTCCGTCATCCAGCTGCAAGAGGAGGCCCACCTCAACACGTCGTTCAAACACTTCATCTTTTTTGTTCAGGTAAAGAATCTTTCATATTTGAGTTCTATAATCATTTAAGTTACACCGTATATTAGCAATAAAAAAAGTCTGATAATATTTCCTCCACTTTTCTTCTTCAGGAGTTCAACCTTATTGACAGGAAAGAGCTGGTCCCTCTCCAGGAGCTGATCGAAAAACTGACAACCAAGGATAGATAAACAGCGATGTAATCTTTATTTTATCGGTCTTCTAGTTTTTGCACAGATACCCACCCCACCCTGGCTGTATGTATGCAGTATATACTATATTTCCATTTGGGGAAATGTTTTTAATAAGGCCAGGACAAAGGAAGGGTCTTGATAGGTTTAAGGCACCAGGACTAATGCAATCAGGGATTACACACTTAATTGACAAACCACAGATTAACATAACGGAGAAGATGCTTTTAATATGTAAAGATCCCCAGTATTCAGTCAGGGCTGACATTTAGGATAATATAGATATAGAGTATGTTCATTAGTTTTCTATTAAACTGCACAGATTTTTCTTGTTTCACTTGGAATTTATGGCAACAGGAGACATTTTTATGCTCTTAGATTCCCATTTCCAGCTCACCTGCAGGGAAGAATAGCATGTAAACAAAGTTGCTGTATAATAATAGGAGAACTTTGTTGGTGTTACAGTGAGAATTTACGCCAGTTTAACAGCAGAAATCTCGTTATTTTTTTCATTAATATATATAAAAAAGGATTTGGGTTGCAGTCTACTACTGTTCACATCTGTATTAGCCCACATCTGTCAATACAAAAGAACCCTAAGTGCCTAGCATGGCTCATTATTGCCCTATATCAACAGTGAGAACTGTAAGAAGATAAAGGCCATATACTTCTAATTTGATAGACAAAACATTGAATTTTCCTCCCCTCCTCCCTTTAGATGAACCCTAACTCCCTCATGCTCCTCCTTTTCCATTTGTACTGTGACTCAGTTTGAAAACACTTTTTTTCTGTACAACCATTCTGCTCACCGCCTCATTCTCAGTTAGTTTCCCGAGTGTTCTGTGCAGGTTATGATAAATGAATGTGTTAAAGGACATAGACGTGAGGCTAGATTACTGTCATGTTGTAGCAGGGACTTCAAATTAACGAAACTTTTAGCATTTTCTAGTAAAAACGTTCCTGTGTACTAGTTTTCTTTTTCCCTCCAAAACGAAAAAGGTAGACATAAATTATTAGGAAGTCTTCAAGCATCTGAAACCTTAAATTGTACATATATGTTCTCAGATAGAAGTGGAGACCTGTGTTAAGAGCCGAAACGTCCACTGTTTCCAAAAAAAAAAAGAAAACTACAAGCATTTTTGAATTGGATTACGCTGCATCCCTCGTTATCTCATGAGCCATAAAGCACTTTGACCAGTTCTCCTGACCTCTCTCGCCTGAATGTTTTTATCTGCATAGACTGAACTTTGTGAGAAGTCGTACCACGTGACTGATTTCCAGTTCCCTCCCTCATATTTCCCCAAATGAATGTCGAATCAATGCTTCACCTTCTTGCTCAAATTGGCTGTATAGCACAATTGGGATTTTCTACGCTGTTGTATGGTTCGAGTTGTTTCAGACAGCAGATGCATGTCACCCTTCCCCAATCTTAAAGTGTAGTTTACTATGCAATAATTGACACTAAACACTAAAAGGGTTACCGGTTGGCTCGTTCATACTTTAACTAATATTCATTTTTTTTCCTTGATAGTGCTTAAATTCCGGTGTACGATAGAAACACAGTCGCTTCTCTTTCAGGTTCGATTTTTTTCGAAAACAGCAACATTTTGTGTGTCTTCTCATGTGGAACCCGTCAGAGAGGTGTAATACTTCAATGCACACATGTAAATACTGAGGGTTAGACCTGTCTTAAAGAGCATTTTCAGCGAGCATGGAGTGGTAGCTTTTGGTTTAAAGAATGCGTCGAGTCTTTTTAGAGGCTGCTCCCCCCTCCTCCTCCCTTATTTGGATATTAAAATATCGTTTTGTTTTAATTGTTGAGTATCTTCTATTTTTTTTCTTCCCACTTCCTTAGCTAGCTATTATGAATGTTACTGCTCACCAGATATTTGAAAATGTAATAGAAAAATCAGTCATCCTGAAAGCATCTCATCCTTATGAAATGCCGATAGCAAATCCTATTGCCTACAGTTTTTCCTCCTTGACTGTAATGATTGATGAAATGTTTGTACATAATGGCTTGGTAGGGGTTTTCAATGCTACTGAATTGATTTATGCTGTTTAAATGGCAAATAAAGGTGGTCTTGACTCTTTGAATGAAGCGTTTGTTTATGCTTTAGCATGAAAAGTAGCTAGATTTATTTATATGAAGGGCTGTTCTTGTACTGTACTTGAGTATTTTCACTGTATTGCTGATTTAATACTGCAAAATGTTAGTCACTACAGCAACTTCACTGCCTTCGCTGGTTTTCACATTTAGATTTTATATGCAAAATGTACAATAAGTTCTGAAAATATGACACATCATTTTAGATTAAACTGCTTTAAATTATATAAAGTAGTTAAAATTAGATCTTTTTCAACCAAACACACTATATATTGTTGCTTAAAAGATATTGAAACAGTGATTCAAGAATAGGACTGACATGCAGTATCCTTCGTAATGAGTACTTTGTTTGATTTTGAGGCATTTTGGTACATTTTCTTTCACATTACGAGTTTACATACACAATAAAGAGTCATTTCATGTCTTTTTTGTGTGTTTGGTATTACAGTACTTGTTTTTTTTGGTTCAGTTTTGTTTTTGTTGTGTGTGGTTGAACGTTTCTTCCACTGCTGGATGTGTCAGAAAAAATGGAACAGATGGAAAAGACCAGCTGGAAACACACGTGGAGCAGCAGCTGCTGCTTCCTGGGCAAAAACACATCTGTGCAAACCGTCCTGTTTGTTTCTGCCAAACTTTAAACAACAAGGAACTTCCCAGTGGCCGCAGCACCTGCTTTAGCTAACTAAACAAATAGATGTTTGCTGAAAATATGTCCTGCTAATGATTCAGTGGGATAATTTTAGGGGACAGTCTGTAATTATTACTCCTACTTGTAATACTTAAGTAAAAGTAATTATGAGCTTGAACTTGAAGAATATTTAACAAAAAGTGGTAGAAACACTTAAAAAGATCACTTAAATAAAGACTGAAATACAATTTTAATGTACTTGAATACAATACGTGCTTTATTTTCTTTTCTCTTATACTCAGCTACTCTTTTAACATCTGTACTCACTAGTCAGTTACTTTTCAGATTTTACATACAAAATGTAAAACCATATTATTAAAGTATGATGCCATAAATCAAAGTATCCATCAGCTTTTTAAATAATTCAACTTCAACCAGAATATCTAAATACTGCGTAGTAAATCCATGTCTGCAAACATAGTAAGTAGTTTATTACTGATACTTTAAGTAGGCTGCACGTTTCTGCTAATATAATTTTACTTTTGCTCAAATCAATAATATATTTTGCTTGTTTTGAGCATTTTTCCTGAATAGTATCATGGTACTTTTTTTAGATGGAGTGTTGTTTACTTCACAGCTGGATGCAAATAAAAACACAGACCAGCTGAGAGAAAGACACGTGAGGAGCGGCAGCTGCTTCCGGGGCGGAGACACATCTGCAAATCGTCACTTCCGGAAAATCGTTCCCCCGCCAAGCTTTAAACATTAAGGCGCACAGCAGCAGCTGCACAACCCGCTTCCACTGACAGAGCCACCTTTTTATCCACCAGAAAAATGCCTTTTTCTTCAAAGAGAGCCTGTCCGGATTCACTGAACGACTCGCTTAACGAGTCAATGAACGACTCGTTGAACAGTTCCGTGAACGTCTCATTGAACAGCTCGATGAATGACTCGATGGAAAAAAGGATAAAGCGGATTTCAATCGAGGGAAATATCGGTGAGTGCAGCGTTTAAAATACAAGTTTCACAAAAACAAGCTAATAAAGCTAGCTTAAAACTTTAACTTCATGCCATTACAACGTTAACATGCGTTAATTTGGACACCTTTAACCAGACAATATCGGACTGTCGTTTCATTTGGTAATAACTCCTTGTTGATCGATATTGTTATATTTAATATTGACTGCCTCCAATAAACGATCAGCTTATATGCCCGGTGATGTAATATATCTGCAGAATGTGTTGATAGAAGTCATGTAAGATGTGATTGAACTTGAATCTCCGCATCATTTGTGTTCAGCGGCGGGCAAATCGACATTTGTGCGCCTTTTGGAGCAGGAGAGCGCGGACTGGGAGGTAATACCAGAGCCGATCGCTAGGTGGTGCAACGTCCTCACACAAGGCAACGAGTTTGAGGTACAGTATTTATACACTTATAAATAATAACTGACATCTATAGAAACACACTTAAAAATTTACCAAAATGGCGTTATCAGCTCTAAACAGTGTATAAACCTTATATGAAATGATGCTAAAATTCAGGAATTTTATCATGAAGTTTGGTGCAGCAGAGGAACAGGATCCTCCAAACCCTCGGACCAGTCCTTTTACATGCACACACACACACACACTAAGATACCTGGGAGAGTCCTCGTCTGTATTTAGATCGCAGCTGCCATCTGCCCATATTATATCTGCATTGGTAACTGGTCACCATCATCACACACTCAGGGCGACAGATGGTCCCAGTTTGGACAGATGAACATGCCATCATCGGGGCAAACATCTCGTGCACAAATGCAGACCTAACCTCGCCCTGTGGCTTATTTCAGGGGTTCAGCATGAGCAGTAAGACTTGATTTATCTGAGCCAGAACTTCAACGCACAAAAAAAAATATGATAATGTGGTCATTAAACATGTGAAGTTATTAAATCTGGAACTGTAAATACATTATCAATGACAAGGATAAGTAATTCTGAGCTCCAATGATTATTTTCATCATAAACAATTTGTTGGTTGTTTCCTCAATTAACTGTTTGGTTGCTTAAACATTAAAAAAGTTAAGAAATGTTCACCACAAGTAGCTGTGTAGGACTGATATTATTTCTCTTGTACAGCCAACATGCTTTATAAAGCCAGGGGATGTTCAGTTTACTGCCATAGAAAACAAAGAAAGGCAGTAAATATTTAAAATTTGGGGAACCAGATATTGTTTTTCATTTTTGCCGTGTGACTTTTGGTAATGTTTCCTGATTTAGGACAAAAAATATATTCAAAAATAGTTTTCTAGCATTGAAACTTGACCAGTTTGAGAAATTGCAGCAGTTTTATGTTTGCGATATATAATATAAACACTGTTAAAGAAGTTCTGTGAAGCTCCTGTAGCCTATCATGCTCCCCCTGGTGGTCATAGGACGGACTGAGTTCTGTGGAGTCGTGGGGTTTATTAACAGTTAACACATTACTTAACTATTAACATAATTTGTAAACAACATTTTAAATAATTGATTAATTGTTTAGTATTCTCTAATAAAAAAAGTGATTATTAATTTCATCATCCACCATTCTGTTGTTCTTTTCTTGATTTACTTTTTAGGAAAAAGCAACGTTTTGATGCTTTTTGCTTCCATGTATGATAGAAAACAGAATTTAAATCAAGGGTTTGAACAGGCGACTGATTTTATCATGTCAAATGGAGGTTATTCGGTTCATGTGCGATTTTGAAATCAATCCATCGCTCATGTCACAGGAGCTGACCACGTCCCAGAGAAGTGGGGGGAATGTGCTGCAGATGATGTATGAGAAACCGGAGAGGTGGGCCTTCACCTTCCAGAGCTACGCCTGCATCAGCCGCGTGCGAGCTCAGATCAGGTCGGCCAATGGGAAGCTCCGGCAGGCGGAGAATCCTGTGCAGTTCTTCGAGAGGTCCATCTACAGTGACAGGTATCCATTAAATATCTACGTACAATGACTAATATTCAGTTTTTTTCTTGCTATTAAGCAGAAAAATAAGCAGCAAATTAATCAAAAACAAATGAAAAAGTAGTTTCAGCCCCCAGTGTTGATGCATTTGTGGATGATTTCAAAACAGGCAACATTTTAATGCAAGAAAATGTACTTTATCTTAATTTTTACACTGTATGTGTTCGCTTACTGTTGTCTTATAAAAGCACATCTCTTACATTATGAAGGAACTTAATCTTTTATTTTGAAAGATAACAGCAGGAATGTGAATAAGCAGCTTTATTAAACATGCAAAAGCAGTGAAATGATCCAGTTTTTTACTAAAAGTTGAAACCCCTCCTCCGTGAATCCCCCTCAGGTATATCTTTGCAGCCAATCTCTACGAGAGCGAGTGCATGAATGAGACAGAATGGTCCATCTACCAGGACTGGCACGGCTGGCTGCACAGCAAGTTCGGCAAAGACCTCGAGCTGGACGGTATCATCTACCTCAGAGCTGCACCAGAGGTACACAAGCATCTATCTGACATGTTTTTAAATTAGCTGCATCTAAACAAAATGACTTTGCCATAAAGAAAAATAAGATGTTTTTACAATGACTGTTGTTCTTGTGTGTAGAAATGTTTAGAGCGGCTGCACCTGCGAGGTCGAGAAGAAGAGCGTGAGATCCCTCTGGAGTATCTGGAGAAGCTCCACTTCAGGCACGAGAGCTGGCTGCAGCACAGGACCATGAAGTGAGCGCACACATGCAACCGCTTTCATCGCACATTTTGCGTCACAAACCGTCCGCACGTCCGTGAGGACAACGGACGTGTCTGTGTTACAGAACAGAAGAGCATCAGTTATCTGACAGCCGTTAGAAAACGCAGTAACCTGAGGGCGGCTTGATGGTTTGACACGGTTACGGCCGCGTGTGATCAAAAATCTGCCACAGGAATGTGTTTGAGAAACGAATGAGGCGGCCAGAAATGTGCACGAGATTTCTAAACAAATGAGAGCTTTGTGACCGAAAGGAAATAAATTAAGAGACAATAAAAAAGACGTGAAGTGTCGGAAATGACTAACAGTGAGTCCCGTGTCCCCTCCGGCCCACAGCTTGGAGTTCGAGTATCTCAGTGACGTGCCGGTCATGACCATAGACGTGAATGAAGACTTCAAGGGGAGTAAAACTAAGAGAGCCGACATGATTGAGAAGGTGAGTGACGGACGAGCTCAGGTGAAGAAGGCGTTTGGATTTGTCTTCATCAAAATGCTGTAATGGGACTTTGAGGTGAAACTTACAGAAGTTAAACATCCTGTCGGCCTTTTCTATCCGATTAAAATCCCAAAGAGGAGACAGATTATTAATATATTATCCCCCATCAGCTGGGTTATTTGTTCCTAATGTGACTTCTGCTAATTTTTTAGGTCACAGCATTTATTAACAGCTGTAATCAGTAGCTACTTTGCTGATTTATTATTTAAATGTGTTTAAAAAATGGGATTATGAATGTAGTGATTTATATAAACCTACCCGGCTTCA
>JAQNCA010000013.1:19062467-19073457 GCA_029783725.1 Acanthurus tractus
CTTTTCCCAGAAATATTCAATAGAAATACTTAGATACTTGTTTACTTTCTGCCTTTATAGTAAAATAAGTGTGACACAGTTGGAGCGTCGGCTTCAGGATCACGTACGCTGTCGGTCAGCGTGGCATCGCAGTCGGGTTGTGCCAGCAGCAGCCTGACGATGTCGGCATGGCCGTGCTCGCTGGCACACATCAGCGCCGTGGAGCCCTCGTCGTCCTGGAGGTTGACCTGAGCCCCCTGCGCCAGCAGCGCCTGCACCATGTCCATCCTGCCGTGGCTGACGGCGAGCATCAGGGCCGTCTGACCCGCCTGGAGGCCAGACACAGGAAGTGAGATTAATGACGCTGAGTCTGCACATCTCATACCTTTTAATACAATCTCAATTGATTGCCTCCATAATTGTGCACACGAGTCAGCTGAACATGCAAACACACTACATTTGTCTATAGGGAAGCATATAATTCAACATATTTAAAACTGCTTCATTAATTAGCTCCTCCTTCTGTTCTCCTCTGTGCTGCGTTTGTCAGTCAAAAGGGCTGTTCAGCACATTTTCTCCTCCTCCTGTCTGCTACAAAGTTTCCAGTGTAAATGAATAATGAATGATGAAGGAATATCAACTCGGGTTCAAACGGAGGACGTCTTCAAAAGGAAATTCCTCTGTAAATCTGTTTTAATAACACAGTTCTTTAAGACAAAATAACAACATTACAGACGTTTCACAGTAACTTTTACCACAAATAAATCCAATCATTCAATTTCCTGTCGTCCCATAAGAAGGGAAACATCTTGTTCTCTGGAACTCTACATTTAACTTCAATAATTTATACATACGATGCAATCTTCATTGGAGGCTGAACGGTTGTGAATGAGCCACTGCAGCAAAAAACTGGTTTAAAAATAACATTGGAATGTAAAAAAAAATTATTCTCCACAATGATAAAATAATGTACAAATGAGCAGAAAATCCAATTTGTTCGGGGCTTATCTTTTTACCAGGCAATGCTGCTGTCCTGCTCGTATAAAGTCGAAGAAATGAGTCCACAGCTCGTTATCTATTTTTTCCTTT
This sequence comes from Acanthurus tractus, assembly GCA_029783725.1. Classification (NCBI taxonomy): domain Eukaryota; kingdom Metazoa; phylum Chordata; class Actinopteri; order Acanthuriformes; family Acanthuridae; genus Acanthurus; species Acanthurus tractus. The sequence continues at coordinate 19,063,536 of JAQNCA010000013.1, forward strand.
TCGTTTGGTTTTTCTTTACTTTCTGCAGTTTAATTACAAAAAATGCACAGAAACAAAACCTCTGACATTCGAACATAAACTCTGGACTAATAATCCATAAGAAAAAATTAGTTTATATCATTAAAGAACCAACAATGAGGAGTTTTTATAAGAACCTACAGTCACTTATGGACTCAGTTTACAGAAAGCAGGAGGCATCACGTCGACGTCTCCACCACCTGAGGACGGACTCACCTGACTGGCCTTGGAGTTGACGTCTCCTTTCGTGAAGAGCTGCTCCACAACCCTCATGTCCTCTGGACTCTCCACAGCTGCGAGCGCGGCCAGCATGATGGGAGTGTAACCCGCTTTGTTCTGCTGATTCACGTTACACACCTCTGAAGTGATGGTGGTCGATTACCGCGAGAAGAAAGAGAGGAAAGAAGAAAAGGTGATGAGAAAAGAGGTTTATATCTTCATTTATTTATCTGTGAAACTTGCAAATTCCACCTAAACTGATCGTACCAGGTTTTTATTCGAAGAAAAACTCATGCAAATGTGCTTTTGCTGCGTAAAATGTCAAATAAAATGTTTTTTTTCCCAGTTTGCATGTGTTGAATCACAGATGTGGATAAAAACGAAAGAAAACTTGCGCAGCAGCTTTGACACAACACGCTTCAGTCTTACTCCGAGTGTCCTTAAATGACTGTGGCTTCATTTCTGCTGCGCAAATAAAACTTTTTTAAAAAGTGTGTATTTTTTTAAGAGCTATAATTTCAGTTCCCTTCAGCAGCAAAAAAAGGATTAGAATTGTTTAATTTTTTTTCGCTGACATGTTTCCATTACAGCCGGCCTCAGACCGCAGAGGAGCGTCCGATCTCCTCTGACAGCAGCTGCAAGGCCTTCGGATAAAAATAAGAGGGAGGACTTTATCTATTCGCTGTCCGTTCGATACGTATTGATTCCAGCCTTTGAATGGCCCTGAATCAACTCCTGGATGTCTGACCCGTCCGCAGCCGGAGAAAAGGTTGGAAGAGTTCATTACAATTTTAAAAATGGATTTCTAGAGTCCATCTTCATGTTTAATTTGAAGAAAGACTGTGCTTGGACGAAATTATACCCTCTGGACTTAAAGTCAGTGAAGATTTAGGCAGCGCTGGATGTCTCAGGACAAAAACAAAAGCATTTTAACAACCACTCTCATGAGCTGGGAGTAGTACATGCACTTTTTAGGTGTGGTGTAATTATTGTTTTGTCAGAGCAGCTCTGCAACAAAACATTTTCCCACAGCGAGGAGGGACGGAGGAGATGAACGAAAACAGGATGTTGTGTTCGAGTACACGACGATTTTTAAAGTCGCCACGTGAGTTTTACCGTACCTGCATCCAGCAGCTTCTTCACGACGCCGAAGCTGGAGTGAGAAACGCTGTAGTGCAGAGCCGTGTTCCCATTGTCGTCGGCCATGTTGACGATGTGGTGCAAAACTGAGGGGGAAATGACCCGAAACGTGGACAGGTAGTCCCCGACCGTGTCAGGGGCGGCCAACCTGTGGCCGGACACGGAGAACCACTCATCCTGGAGCGTCTGCAGACAGTCGTGCTGCAAAAAAGACGAAAAACAAAACAAAAAAACACAGGAATGTTAAAGTGCAAAAAAACATCAGTGCGTCTAAAGCATCTTCATAAATGTCTCGCAAGCTGCTATTATTTGCAGTGTGCAGAGCAATTTTGACAATTACTCTGAAATAGAGAGGAACATCTTGTAATTATAGGGATGTGAATGAAAGAACACGAAGGGGATAACAAAGAAACAAACACTTAGAATCCTCAATAACATCAGAAAAGAAAAGGATCTGGAATAAATCTTTATTTAATACACAAAAACTCAGTTTTGTTTGTATTTTCAGTTTTATTATTGTTCCTCTGAACTCTTGTCCTTTCTGGTGAATAAATGGCTGTTAAAGCAAAGAGTCTCCTCAAAAAATCTTGTTTTCAAGGTAAAAAAAAAAAAAGCACACATGACAGAAAAATTACATTCCTGCGTGTTTTTTTTTATCCAAATGCAAACGTCATTTCTTTTTTAAAATGGTATTCTTGAACACACCCTGACCCAGCGTCTCTCCACACTCCCACACAGTGATACACCATTAAACATGCACACACACACACACACACCAAACAAACAGTGACACTCGCTCTGGATACAGAGGACGAAACATACCAAGTCCCTGCTGGATAAAACTTCATCATCATTCATGTGCATCTTCAAGGCCTGACAGGCAGAAAACATCTTTTCACTCAACCGACACCTGGAAGGATTAAATGCAACAGGTCACACGGTGACGTTCTCACACACTCATGCAATAAAATATCCAGATTTACGGACGAGGCTTTTTTAAATGCGGTGATATTAAACTGAGACTCTTCGGCTTTGAAGCCTCCTGGACTCCTGCATGTTACCTCTGCTGTGGATGTGAATTCGCGGACCCTTTCGATCCCTTGTTGCCGCCTCCTCTGCCCTTTCTCGCTTGTGTTCCGGCTGGAGAGGCTTTATTTAATTTTCTGTCTCTTTCCACTTCCTCAGAGTTCATCTTCTCACCGGCTGAGGGCTCGTAGGATGACATGGGGTCCAATCTGAGGACCGAAACAAGAGCCAACACACTGAAAATATGTTTAAATACCAGGTGTTACAGTAAAATAAATAAAGGTTAAACATTAGAAGATTACCCAGCGGTCACCCTCATGAACTTCATGCTCTTCCTGTTGCTGCTGCAGCCCTGGTCTCCGTTCTGCTTCTTCATCACGGATCGCAGCACGCGGGCATTATTTGACTTGTCTGTAAACAACAAAGCAGCACGCGGCTCTGAATCTAAACACACAGCACGCTTAAATAATTTACATTGACTCTTCTGCAGGGTATTTTATTTAACACAACACGTGCAAAGATGCACAAACCCAGAAGGTCGATTAGTTAAGATATGAAGCTAAGTTAAGATATGATGCTTTAAGATGCTGTTTTTTTGCACATGCATCATCTTAAAAAATGTGAAGGCCTCATTTTAAAAGCTTCCTTTGACACCAGCTCCTCCTACCAGGCTATTCAATTTTAGACCCTTGGCCACAAACTGGTATGTGGTACGAGACGCCTTCCAAAACCAGATATCATTCCAAACATTGCAAGTGTATCCCTCAGAACGTCGACCGTGCCAAACCAAAGGCAGCCACTTCCTCTGAAACCCAGCACATGTTTAAAACTGGGCCCGGGCAGCCGGGAGTGGCCTGGAAGCAGCATATTTTTATCTTCCATCACTTCCACAGAGACGCTGATGTTTCCTGCCCTTCTCATGATGATGGGACTTCACTGCACACATGCACGTTTACCTTGCTGAGCTAAAGATGCCTGTTGTTCTAACATCTGTATCATTTTTTTCACGTCCAAGTCGTTCCCATCCCGCTGGAAGCCTCCCGAGTTCGCTTCGTCGCACTTAGAGGAGTCGTCCGAGAGCTGAGATGGAGACTGAAACTCTCTGCTCACTGCAACAAAGAACAAGAACATTTTTTATTATTTTTTGCATAATACCAGCATGCCACCAACGTTAAAAACACTAAATAACATTTTAATAACAATCTAGGGGAGTTTTTGACTACTGGTGGCGCTGCAGAGTTCAGCTCTGATCTGTGGATCAGAGTTTTACTGGATAATGTGAGACATCTTACTGTTAAATGAAAATGCAGAGGATTTACAAGATAAATGTTGTACAAATACACAGAATAAGTGGCAGTAATGTGTCAATAAATGTAGTAAATTAAAGGAAGAAGACTGTGGATCAATGTAAATCTGAATAAAAACACCACACAGATTAAAAGTAAGTCAACTTTGCACCAGGCTTCAAAAATACAGAGTGCTGCTTGTAAATAATCTCAACATAAATCCGGTTTCCCTCTGTGAGGCAAGTTTCTGTTCTTATCATAGGGTTTCCTCATGCTTTGTTGGAATAAAGAGATTTATTATGATTAAGGATTTATAACACACAACATTTAAGTTGTTTGGCAACTAAAAAACTCATTATGACGGAGTTTAGCCTGAAGGGATGCGAAGCCTCTAAACTCGACCTGATGATACGTCTGCACAGCATCGGCATATTTCTGAACGGAGGAGTCTGAAGAGTGGGCGCAGGCGGCGGATGTTTAAGAAAGGATGAAAGGAGAACGGTGTTGGTTAAGCCGAGAAAATCTCATTATGAAGTAAAGAAAAGTCAAACGAAAGCTCGACAGAAATCCTGTGAATCGTGTTGTTGCTGCAGATAAAGTGTGTTTAAGAAGTGAGGAGACGGTGGATGTCTCAGTCTGTCACATCTGCTGAAGATGACTTTTGCAAGCTATAAAGATCTACTGGATATCATGAATCTTCTCTCTTTCTCATCTGCACCAGAAAGGAACTGAAGTTTCGGTTTCATGTCCTTCAGAGTTACCTGGAGTCTGTGGATCCACAGGATGGACCTCCGTTCCTCCTCGTGCTGCAGCTCTGGTGCTGCAGGGCAGCTTGGACGGATGCTGCTGGACCAACGTTTCTCTCTGGTGGGTGTGATCTTCTGTGAGCAGGTCTCCATGCTCCCCGAGGAGCTTTTGCATCTTCTCTATGTAATGGTTCAGCTCGGGATCCCACTGAGACTGTGACGATTGGTCGGGTTTACAGGCCGAAACCGTCAGATCGCGTATCCTCCCGTCTCCTACGCCGATGGTTCTGGTCTTGATGGGATCAGGTAGATGAGATGGTCCAGACGCCATATTTCGGGTTTTCAGTCCAACCAGGAAGTTCTCATTAATGTCTGTGAAGCCAACACCGGTGTCTCTGGTTACTTTGGTGACTTTTAAGGCACTTTCGAGCAGATTTGAGGTTCCTACACCGATCGTGCAGGTCTCGGGGGTATATTTCACATCTCTGACGCTGCTGCCCACTGACACCGTCCTCGTCAGAGTGTGGTGGGTGTTGGTGTGCTTGTCTTTGGTGCACTGGACAGTGTTGGTGCTGCAGTCCGTGTTGAAGGCATATGTGGTGTTGGTGAAGCGAGACACTGAACTGGGAACAGTGTTGGTACGCTGAGAGGCCGTCTGAGGCGACGCCATGATTCCCAGATCCACCCCTCTGACCTGATCCGTGGAAACACCTTGAGTTACCATCTCCTTCGCCTCACAGACGATCACGTCTACTGAACAGTCTCCACAAGCCACCGAATTATACCTGATCTTGTCTTTCTTGGACTCCAGATCCTCCGTGTTGGTTCCTGCATCACAGAACTTCATCTCCATCCCGACTCCCTGTGTGTTTGTGCAAACTCGGATCTCCACGCCTTTTTCCGAGGTTTGCACTCGCTTCCTGACCTCCCAGTGGCTCATGGGTACATCCGGTCCTGTGCAGGCATCACTCAGCTCAGGAACACAACAAGACACACCCACGGTCTTCACCTGTGTCGCCTCGCCTGTGCTCGCGTCACAGAGCTCTGTGTGGTTTCCCACCGCCTGGCTGGTGGTGTTAGGCCTCGCTTCGACCCCTGTGCTCGCCATGGACGGCCTCGCCAAGGAGGCTTTGTCGGCTCGGTTCCTCGCTCCTGCGGCCTGAAGCTCCAGTTTCAGACGACTCATCTCCGTCTGAAGAGCCGATTCCTTTAACTCAGCTTCTAAGTGACAGATTCTCTCCTTCAAAGCTCCGATTATCACTTGTTGGGCATCGAGTTCTGCGTCTCGTTCCGTGTAAATCCCAAGATTAACTTCTGACACTTCTGTTGCAATGGATCTCATCTCTATTGGATCAGTGTGCACATATTTACTTTCTCCGAGGGGTTTTGACATCAGATCTGTTCCAACTGCGACCGACTTGACAGCTTTCTCATGCAGAGAGCTTTTGCCTTTTCCATGCCACGTTTGCAGATGTGCACTTTTGATGGTTCTCTCCAACGCCTGCATCTCCTCGGTCAGCTGCCTGAATTCCCTGAGGTCACTGCAGTCACTTTGCACTCTGCCCTCCTGGTCCTCCTCTGTGTTCACCCTGCTGCCACCGTCAGATGTTTCCATGCTGCACGCGCTCCTCCAGATCACATCGTCACCGTCCTCGTTGTCACTCTGGTTCTTCAGCTGACAGACCAGTTGCCTCTTTTCCTCCTGAAGCACTGAGATCTTTACCTGGAGGACAGGGATGAGTTTTACCTGCTCCTCCAGCTCCTTCAGCCTCTGCAGAGCCACCACCATCTGGTCCCGGACGTGCTGCAGGTTCATGGGGCCCAGACTTGTGACCGGGGTGGTTCTACCGGAGCTCTGAGGGCTCAGCCTCAGGCAACCTGTGCTGCCTCTGCCGCCGAGAGACGAGCTCAGATGGTGAACATCACCTCCTGCGCCGGCTGGCTTGTTCCCGTTGTTGTTCTGATTGTATGCACCCAATCCAGTGAAGGGAGAGAGCGACCCGGGGGAGCTCACCCCTCCGAAGCTGGCCAGTCGTCGTCGGGGGTAAGGTTGAGGTGGAGGCTGGTTCGTTGCATCCTGATCCAGGTGTTTGAAGGTGTCAGCAGTGGTGTTTTCCACCGCGGGGCCTTGTCTTTGCAAAGCAAGAGACCTCGCAGCAGGTTGAGGCTTGGACTCACTGAGTACGTGAGTCGCTGCTGGTGGTCCTTCACTCCTGGAGGCTCTGCTGTCCTGAGAGGAACCGTGTGGTGGAGGAAGAGGAGGTCGACCTTTGGCCGTTGAAGACATGCCCAGCAGCCTCGTGTCATCGCTGCCGGACGATGAGAGGGATTCTGCAGAATGCCACTGGCTGGATGAAATGCCACTCTGTGGTTTCTCCACATTGTTGACGGCCACTCGGGGCCTCCTCTTAAGGCTGAGTCGCTTAATGGTGGTGCCGTGCTGAAAACTGTCCACAGGCTTGAATCCGTCCACGTGTGACCGATAAGTGTAGTTAATCTCCAGGTAGTTAGGAACACATTCCTCAGGGCTTTGACCTGTAAGAGCAACACAGCAACAGCTTATTACTCCCACAGAGGGTAAACAGAATCCAATCACTGGGCTAAAAGTTGGAAAATCTAAACTTTATCATCATGTGAAAACGTCTCAATGTCCCTGACTGCACGTGATTAGAAAACTAAGCACTGAGTTTAACTTAGAAATGAAATATAAAAAGATGTTTAATTTATAACAGTATAAAAATAGTTCTTAACTCTTCATATCCCAAAAATTGTGGAGGCAAAACCCACAATATACAATCTCTTTAACCCGCTTTATGCAAATACGGTCTGCCCTTACCTCAATATTACACGCTCATCGCTGACGGTTTGCATTCAAGTCTAGAGAATTCCTTCTATCGCCTCGATATGTTGTGGACTAAAACCTCTTTGAGTCCGTCCCACAAGAAGAGGAGGAACATAGGAGGGTAGACCAACTGTGCAGACACTCTGTTTTCAGGAGGCAACTTCTCTGCAAATGGTACGTCTCTCTACATAGACTGAACCTACTCTGTAATTACTCTGCAACTTTCCCTCTGAATGCCTGACCGCTCTTGGCCGCTTTTCACAACCACAGACATCTTCTGAGTATTTCAGTCGGTGAACGGACAGAAAAAAAACAGAAATCTTTTTCATTTATCAAATATTGGACAATAAAGAAAAAACTGCCAGGTGTGATTGCATTTAAATTGCAAATGTTAGAGTCTTTAAATTTATGGAAAATATTCTCTTCGTTGCAATTTTTAAAACCCAAAAGGATGAATATATTTCGCACAGTAGATCAAGAAAAATAAATAAGTTATAAAATCTGCTTTTAAGCTTTTTGGGAAAGTAATAATAATAGTTACCTGCCACATTCCTCATGATGTAACTGCCCTGAGCCATGAATTCAGCTCACAAAGCATCAATAATGGATCAATCCCTTTAAATCCAATCAGAATATTCAATAAATCTGTAAATAAAAGATAAAAATAACAAGTTAACCACTCGTCACATGCAGATTATTAGCTTCAGTGCACATGTATTGTCCTGCTGCATCACTCAGTCAACTTCTGTCTCTCAACATCTTTTTCTCTGGCAGCTCAGGTCGAGCAGTCGATAACAGCTAACATTACAGTGCTTACATAAAGGAAATGTAACACCGGTCCGTGACATATTATAGTTAATACTGCGAAAGTGCAGCGAGCGAAAGGCCTGAGCCTCAGAGCACAGCAGTGACTCACCGCATTGCAATGCCATATCACTTTCTTATTAGTAAGCACCCTTTGTTCTCTGCATGCGGGGGTTTGAAGAGAGACTTTTCTTTTTCCTGCTAAGAATGCAGACAGCCTTCAGTTGTGTCGCTGTCTTGCACAGGAATAATTTTCTCCCCTAACAGAGAGTTGATTGCATTTGTCAGGGTTATTTTTAGTGACTGGTGGAAGAGTGTTTTATGCATGAAATGTGACTAACTTTGCTTAAGATGAGTAAAGAGAAGCACAGAGAAAAGATTATTTAATCATTGCACACAAGGAGTGTTGAAGAAAAATATGTAGTAATTTATGACAGTTAAGAAGAAGGGCTTGTTAATTTATATTATATTTATATCGTGACATCAGACTAGATATCCTCTTAGATTTTGAATATCATTTTATCTTAGCATGGCTTTAATGTTGTCTTCTCCTGGTTTTGCAGGCTGCAGTTCAGTAAAGTGATGTATTTCTCAACTTACCAGACTTTTATAGCCAATTTAATATTTGCCTTCACCCATTAATGCATTATGTTGACACTACTGATGATTATTTGTCAAAATTTCTTTGAATAAGTATTTTGCAGAGTCAACTTGCAGAAGAAAACATGAGGCCAAATGGTGTTTGAAGGTGGTAGAAAAGCAACTTCATGTAAACACAACAGTGATGCAACAGCTGGGTTTGATTGCAGCTGTTGCATCAGTATGCAAATCTTAATAAAGATGGCTAACAAACCCAACATTTAGCATATGTATGTATGCTTGTGCATGTTAATATTTGGTTTATATAAAATAAAAAACCCATCACAACATCAAAAGCAGCTGCACTGACGCTCTGACACTCTGACATCTAAAGACTTTTCTTCTGCAGACGTGACATCAGGCCCGAGGCCATAAATCCTGTGAGTTTAACAGGTTTTCTTTGGAATCAGCCGCAGTGACCCAAAGTGCTGTTTGTGCCGCTCTCAGATTAGAGTTATGGAGTGACTCGGGGAAACTGATCATAAGAAAGAACATTGGAGTTTTCGTGAAAAAGCCTGGAAAACAACAGGAGAAACAAACTAAATCTGGATAATTTTGGATACAAAGACAAGAAAAGACACGACAGAAAAATACAACATGAGGTTTCAATGTATGTTTGTTTTCTGCATTTTCAAGTTCTATCTAAATCAAAACTTTATCACATCAACCAAATCAACAATTTTATTTATTTATGAATATGGATAATTTTAATACAGAGCATCATTTCACGTGGAAACCAACAGACTCATCTTCTGATACTCACATGTAAACAAAACCAGCTAAAACAAAAGGGACAAAAAGTTAGCAGGGCTGCAAGCCTGACGCCTAGTGGCCAGGCTGAGAAAATACAAGAAACATTAAAATTATGAAATGATGCTGCTGCAAAACTCATCCTGTACTTTCTCTTCATGATCAGATTGTTGCATTTATTTGATTTAAAAATGTCTACGTGTTCACCTGTTACCGATGTTAGCAAGCTAATGCAATGAGCTGCCACTCACCTGTGCACGAGACAGCGGACATGCACCTACAAAGAGAAGTTCAGGTGATGCAGGAGGTAAAATTTATGCCACAAAAGGTCTTTCTCAGGCCGGACGGATGGAAATGCATCTCTTAAACACTAACTTGGTCGCGCGTTGATCTTTTCTCCTCTTTCTTCTTTTGTTTTACCTTTTTCCCTTGTTTGTCTTCTTTCCTGCCAA
>JAQNCA010000013.1:19501216-19512018 GCA_029783725.1 Acanthurus tractus
CATTTGCTGTATATCTCTGCAGTCTCCCACATTCTGTCTTGAGGGAACTTTGGTAAAAAGCCCAGAGGTGGGTGCACACTCATAATGCAAGGGCATGGATTTTCCTAAAGACTGCATCATATTCCAGCCCTAAATCCTCTTTAAAACAGACAAATGTTACAACTGTAATCTCCTCCAATCTCAGCAAAACAGAGGTCACAAGTTCAGCAAAACACAACGCAAAATATATAAATATCAAAGTGATGAATCTTTACAAATAGATTTGATGTGAAATGGGCCCCAGTGACACAGGTAATGCCTGGGCTCTAGCTGCCTCTTAATACTTTTATTTTTATTTTAAATGTAATTTTATTTATTTTAGCTATTTTTTTTTTAATTTAATTTTAGATTTTATTTATTTATTTTTTCTTTTAATTTATTTTACTGTAAATGCACTTGTCTAATGTAAAATAAGTTGTTTGATGAGTATTTCATGCATTTCATGAGAAATTGAACAAATGTAAAGGATGGGCGTCTCCTATGGTTGTGTGTTAAAAAAAAGGAGTTAAAAAAAAGTGATGAATCTTTTTCAGCAGCATTTGATACTGAATCAGTTAATTTGATTCACTGGAACTGAAAAAATTAGACGTGATTGTATAACCGCCATGAGTTACAGTCAGACCACAGAAATCACTGTCACCAACCAGGTTGTGACAAAGTCTGAGATTCACTGATTTTTAAAAATAAAATTAAGGATTTTTTAAACAGACTGATTATTAAAATGCTTGACAAGAGTAGAAAAACACAGGGACAATGACATCAGAATGTAAATTAAAGTGGAAAAAGTGTGTATGGGTAATGTGAGGTGCAGGTAAACAAAGAGGAAGAAGTGAAAAGGAACTGAAGCCACAAAATTTGTCTGGAGGCAGCCGTCATTTCAAAATATGACCTAGTTAAGTTATAGCAGGAAGACCCAAAAGCTCGACTTCGGGCAGGCAAATCAGATAACTGAAACTGTATTCACTGACTGCTTTCACTGGATAATCCAGCGAAAGGAAAACTGACTGACAGAGAAGCATCAGATGCAGATGACAGAAGAGAATCCAGGCAGCTTCTCAAAGGTAAAGTCCAGGGGATTAATATTCCCCTAACAAAAATAATTGAATTTAACTTTTGTGGTCCTCTAACTCGTCATCCAGCGCCATCATCAGGTCAAAATTTCACATCATATCTCCAATTCTCTGATAATGTCCACTTTAACGTTTATAACTCTACAGCAAACAAAAGCCAAACCGTGGGAATCCCCGACCACCAAATTCATTTGCATGTGTGCACAGTACAGACAGGAAAACGAGGGGCTGCATGCGCCCAACCGACTGTTAACGTCGACTAAATCCCTGATTGATCTAAAAAACGGTGATAAGTTCTCTAATGTTTTTTACAGCAGGTGTTGCCTCGACACACATTTTGGTTTTTGCAGCAGTATTTTTCATCGAAGCATTACTGATAAACAAATCGACACGTTTTCCCTGCTGATACTTCACACCTTCTGGTACCCAGAGCAGAGGCGCGGGGAAGTTTTTTTGTAGGTCAAATGAGCTAATTTTACTGGCAGACACCCACAACAAAACCAGAGACACATCATGTCATCTTTTTCAAATGGCAGAAAAAAATACATTAATAATCATCCTGCAGCAGCTGGATGTTAAATCATTAACATATAATACATATATAATGACATAATAATATAATAATAAACATTATTTCTGCAAACAAGACAAACTTACGTCACTTGTTAAACCAGCTGTTTTGCCAAATGATGCAACACGTTACAGGATAATGTGAGCACTCTGAATATGTGGGTTTCTACATCACCCATCAAAGTGTCGTAGTTCACGAGGTGAACGTGTAGATGAGCTGGATTTTTCACTATGAGCAGGTGGAGGATGGTGTTAGCGTGACACAGATGCCAAGCAGCAGACCACAACGAGACCAACATTAACTTTCTGTTTCAACCCACAAAATTTATCATCACTGTGGCCCTTTGCACCTTCTTTTTCTGCAACATAAAACTTGACTTTAACCAGGTGAATATATGAACCGAAACAGATATAAACTGCAGTGCTGTTGCAACATGAAACTGCAGCTTGGTTGCAATTCTATGTATCCATGATTTGCAGAAACGTAGAACTCCAACATTTATTCTAGTTGGATGTTGCCTTTTTTTTTTTAAGAGGCCAAATGAACAACCGTTTGTCTGTTTCCGTCTCTGTTTCTATTGAATCTGGAACTTTGAGGGCATTTTAAAACCAGAAAACATTTCTGGATGATCACAACATTTTAACTCAATGTAAAATCTTGACTTGCTATAAATGAATTGTGTTGAGCTGAGAAAATTTTTCGCCTTTTCTGTTTTGTTTGAATTTCGTTTGGGGTCTGATTTCAGAAAGTGTCTGCAAAGCCACAAAACCCATGACAAGGAAGTAAGGAGGCGGATGCTGCTGTCGGCTACATAAAGAGACACTCAGACCGAGACGCTCAGTCAGTCATCAGGTGGGACGAGTCTAACGACTGGAGGCTTCCGTTAAATCACAGAGAAAAATTTAGACATCAGTTCAGCTACTCTAACAGTTACAGAGAATGGATGACTTTAATCTGGCTGACGCTTTAGAGAGGTAAGTTTAAAAATTCTCTCAGTTTGTTTGCTTATATTACTTCAATTCTCACTAAATTAGCTAAAATGCCCCCTTTTCTATCGGATATATCGAGATTGAAAGTAACACGCTTCAAAATGCTGGTGTTTTATGTGACACGTGGTGTTTAAAGGGTAGCAGAGAGTGAAATTTAGGTTAAAAGTGTCAGATTTTATCACCAGAGTTGCCACATGTGAACATTAAAGCTGGAGTTCCTGAAAATATTTGCAAACTGTCCAACATGCTGAGAGAAAACTGAAAAGGGAACAACTCCAGCTCATCTGCTGCTGTGTTTCACTTCTCAATTGAAGAGCTTCTCATTGGCAACAAAGAAATTTGAAATTAGCAAGTTGCTTTGGGAAAACACAGCTCTCATGTGGTCAAGTGAAAAGTTCACTTCTTTATAATTTAAAGCCTTGCAATACCATACAGAACACTAAAAGGGATGTGTGTATGTGCTAATTATCTGTTTGTATTTCAGTCCGGAGGAGTTCAAGGACGAAGGATCTCCTTCCTGTTGCTTTGACAGTAAGACGGTAAGATTAATTATTATTTATGAGGTCATTTGAGCCACAATCTATCTTATTCATCCTTTTTTTAATTTAAGAGACATACATTTACACTGTCCTGTCCGTCTTTTGCCACTGCAGACTCCCTAGTTGGATATTATGAGTGAACAGTATGTAAGATGAGAATGTTTGTACGTTCGAATACATCCGGATCCAGTTAACCTCCGGCCGAGTTTTTCAAGATTAGCTTATCTTGTATTTATATCCGCTTTTAATATGTAGCTGCAACTTTGAAATAAGGGTCCCGGTTAAAGAACATGAAGTCCAAAAGCAGAAAACCTGGTTTTCTGAACCGTGGATCAGTTTTTACACATATTGCGGTGTAATCAGAACTTGTTTCACAAGAACAAAAACTTCTGAAGTTGGTCCTGTAGATCTCACCACCATACAACCGAAATGCAACCTGACGTTCTCTTACACCTGCTGATTGATAAGTTCATGGCCTAAGTTAGAATGAAATGAGTTGCACAGCTCGTCTTATGTTACATGTTACAAGTCTTATTACATGTATGTGCACTTTCGTTCTTTGAGTTTTGAAGTTCTTAGCTTTTGTAGTATTTCTGCAAGTCAGCACTGCGAGAAAAAGGACGACATCAGCTTTCGTTCAGGCATCTTCTGGAGGCCCATGAAGACATGCAGGCAACACTGATGAATAACACGATTGTTCATTGCCACTGCTAACGTCTCAGAAATGTGTCCATGCAGTTGAACTCCAAATGACCAAGGTGTTGCCTCGCTGGGTCCCTGAACATCTCGAGCCCAATGACATAGAGATTACATACGACATCTCGGATGATAATAATCCGACTGTTTTTTTTTAGGCTGATTCCGAAATGATCTTCCAGCAGCTCGTAAACATTGTTGTGACGTGAGTCCACCACTTTCGACCACAATCGAAAGAACGGTCACAACAGTGGAAAAACCCAAAGTCTCCAACAGCAACAACAAAGTCAGATTTGTGAGGTCTGCAGACAAGTCGATGGCCTCCAGTTTCTGGGATGCAAAACCTTCTAAAAAATAGGGCCATGTTTATTTTTTTCCTCGTAAATTATTGATATTTAATTCCACAGTCATTGGTGGTTTTGGTCTTCTTCTAAGAAATATTTAAGAAGGAACTACATGTGCCGGTGAAAGTCAAAGATGAGAACGAAGGAGTAAAGTACAGTATGATATGAAGTACATATACGAGTTACGTTATGCGATAAAGATGTCACATTTATGTTTACTAAAAAGCTGCGGGAATGTGCATCTGTACAAATGTGAGACCAATAATATGCAAAATGTTTACGCGAGAAGTGTGAATATTCAAGAGTTAAAAGTCACGTACATGTAAATAAAAATGTGTTCATGTGCACACGTGAACGTGTGTAAAAGGCCCAGAATGAGTTTTGGCTTCAGCATCCTCAACTGCAATTTTATTTATTGTCATTCATTTCTGTAGACATAATTGCTTCTGGTTTGTGTGACTCAGATTAGAGGAAGCACCTGCAGCAGGACATGATGTGTGGTTTCTCTTCTGGTCTTTGTCCTGTAATGTGCAGAAAGTTCAGGATAAGACCTCTAATCACCATGAGGGACCAGACCTGGTGTTTTCCCACAACCCGCTGACCATGCAGAAGGTCGTCAACCTCTACCTGGTGGTGAAAAAGATGAAAAGGTTCCTAAGTTGCAGTGGCACTTGTAGCGATCGTGAGCTCTGCGATGTTCTTGTGGAAAGCCTGCTGACAGGTGGGTGCTGACAGGACGCACTGTATCACTTCAGTGATCAAGAAGTTCCTTTAAACGGCCAACAGAGTCGGAGTGAAACCAGAACTTCCGGGTTCTGTTCCGGAAGTAAAAAACCTCATCCAAAACACTGTTGACCTCGGTAACAAATAAAGACTGAACATGAAGCCTTTTAACAGAGCTTCTCTCGACAAGATGTAATGAAGCAAACAAAAACACTGTTTATTATTGAACACCATCAGTGTCAGACGTGTCTGGGTTAAATGTCACAGCGATTCCTAAGAGTAAAAGTATAAGTACACGGATGAGTCGAGAGGTGGCAGTTGGCTTAGACATCAACACGAGAGGACTGAGGGGATGAAGTTCTTGTCGGAAAAACTACCTCACAAAAAAACTTGGGTGAATTTTATGTGTGTGGAAGAAGTAAAGTTGATACGCCATAAGTCACCACTGTTCCCGTAAATTTTGATGTAAGTGGAAACTTAAAATCACAAAACTTTTGATTTCTCGCATCAGCTTCTGTGATTTTAATTTGTCTTATTATTGGCAAAGAAAACTCTAAGAATGTGTTTTCATTTTTAATAAATCTAAATAGTTCTCTCCTCTTTTTAATGAGTGAAATAAACTACACTACACTTAAATAAAGAATGATGAAAATATGCTGAATGCAAGATTGAACTTGCTTACACAAGCTGCCAGACTGACTGGTTTCCACCTGGTTTCCTGCACAAATGGGCTGATTCTTATTTACATGGGTTCACATAGATGCATTACCTACATTTCCATCATTGTATTTTTAGTTCATTTAAGACATTTTGAGACACTGAACATCATTGTGATATCATTCTCTCTCTTTAACACTTTAAAACATCCGACGTCTGCCTCCATCTTTTCACAGAAACCGTTACCAAGACAACTGAGAGTTACTCAACGAGAGTGACGAGAGGTAAATTCGAGCGCTGCGACAGCGACAATCACTGCACTCTGTGTGACATTTCGCAGAAAGACATCGTCCAAGATTCTGAAAAGTTACAGCTGCAGGCCATCACTCTGAAAGGAGGACACGGTGAATGCAAAGGTACGAGGAAAGTCTGGTACAAGTCAAGTGCTATAATGAAGTACAAGTTAAAGGTACTTGAAGTCAATATATGTCGGTCTGAAATGTAATAAATTTCCTCATATATGGTAAATTTTACTGCACAGTGCGTGACTCTTTTACAATTTAATTTATACCTTTAAGTACGTTTAGCTTATAATTCTTATGTAATTCTACTTAAACGCACAATACTGAACATTCCTACATAAAAATTTGCAAAATCTATAGTATCTCAATGTGCATTTTGTTAATAGAGAGACATCTAGTGGCAGAAATTATACATTGTTTGTATAGTAAGAATTTTTAAATGCAGGACTTTGGACTGTAGTGGAGTATTCAGTATTTTTAATATCGTTTTAATGGTTCTTCAATCACAGTGAAGACCAAAACAAATGTCCGTGATGCCATGATGCCTTCAGATGAACATTAAATTCATTTCTTTCTCCTCTCACATTAGTGAACTTTAAGCTGTCGAGGTACGTCACTGACCCAGTCTCAGCTGTTGCCGGTCAGACTGTCGCTCTGTCCATCACCAACAGCAAGTTGCACCTTTCCAGCTCAATGAAAGATGGCAAAGCTGTGCTGAGTCTGGAGGTGGGGTTTTTAGTCCTCTTTCATTGAAATCTTAGTTAAAGTTACGGAAAGGGACAACATCTACTCTGAATTTTCACTCTGCTGATGATAATAAAATTCATAATATATAATAATATATCACTCCCATGGGCCATTCTGCTTCATGCGCTTTTACTTTTGAGACTGTTAGTTCTGTTTGCAGATATATTTGAATGTATAACTTAACTGAGTATTTTTACATATGACATTACTACCTTTAGGTCAGCTTTAAGGAATTTTTTTACTTTTTCCAGAAATTCATGATTAAACCTCTTGTTGAGAGTTAGATGAGAAGATTTCTGCCACTTTACATGTTGGTACAGAAATATGACAGTTGGATGGCTTTATGTGCCAAACAGAATCAATCTGAAAATGAATGATTAACAAAAAAAAGACTGCTATGTCCTAAAATATATCACACTTCTCAACTTCTCTTTTGTTTTTTACATCTATTTACTTTTTATTACTTTTATTTTATAATTTTGCTTCAGGAAATCAAAGTTAAGACTTTACATGCCCTTTTTTCATGCCTGACTTTTCTTTTTTTGTTGTTTCTTTGCTAAAAAGTGTTTCCAAAAAATTAAGGTTTTCCTCTTAATCTACCTGGTGACAGGAATGCAGTGAGGAGGATTTACGAATAATCAGCGCCGGTGGAAACATGGACCGTTTCCTCTTCTACAAGAGT
The DNA here is from genome assembly GCA_029783725.1 of Acanthurus tractus. Lineage (NCBI taxonomy): Eukaryota > Metazoa > Chordata > Actinopteri > Acanthuriformes > Acanthuridae > Acanthurus > Acanthurus tractus. Next base: position 19,508,576 of record JAQNCA010000013.1, read on the forward strand.
ACCACAGGAATCTGTCACACCACCTTCGAGTCGGTCAGGTGCCGTGGTTGGTTCATCAGCACCTCCTACGAGGCTGAAAACCAGCCTGTGGAGATGTGTGAGGCCGACACCAGCAGACGCCTTAAGAGTTTCAAAGTCATTTAAAACACTGCTGGGCAAGGGCTGAATTTATCCAGAAATATGCTTGACAAGCTTTCTTTGTTTTACCTTTATATGGCCTCACCACTAGAGGGAGCCATCTTTTTTTTTAGCAAGGTTGACATGAGTGGTAGTGTTACACTTTGAAAAAAAGCAGTCTTAAACATCTTTGTTGTACAAAGAAACCTGATATACCTCAAACTTATGTTCTTTTTTAAATTTGATTACTCTAGTATTCATTTATTTGTTCCTAAAATTCTTTGTTTTCTATTGTCTATTACTACATTTTTCATGTTTCTGTTTTGTAACATCACAGTGAAGACATGAACATGTGAAACATTACAACTTCAAACTGTGATCTAAAATTGCATATTCCTTAAAAGTAAACAGGAATATTTCTGTATTTATTCAAGTATTCAGGAACTGTTTTAAATGCACAGAAACTTTATCAGAAACAGATAAAAACTAATCTGTTACCGTTTGATAAATATCGTTGTTATATGAATGTTTGGTAACAAATTAAAACTACAACTTCCTGTGTCAACATTAAACCTTTAAGCTACTTAAGGAATGTTTTATTTCTATTGTTGTTAACTCTACCGTGTTACTGTTTTTACTTTCTAAAAAGGAAACTAAATTTTAATGCTTTATCTTTGCTTTATAATCAATTTGAGCATCTTTTAAAGCCATTTTTTGCAAAAAAAAGGGAAAAAAAACATTAAAAAAATGCTTTTTCATTCTGTTGTTGTGGACTCTTTTTAGCCCTGGGTAGTGTCTGCAGGTTTCCTCACAAACTGCATCCAGCAGCAAAAAACTCCACCAAGAAACCTGATTGGCTGGTTTGTTGCCTAAGAGGTAAAATCCAGGAAATGCTGGAAATTTTTGAGCATAATTTTTTAATACAGTGTCAAAATCAGCATCAGTCAGGCTTTTTGCTCTGTGGGGTCGAACGGTCAGTAGGTTAAAAAACTTAAGAAAAACAAGATTAACATTTTACGACAGAAACCATTTGCACAGTTACTTTACAAATTTTAGGCTTTAGATGTCAAATAATCTGATAAAATTATCAGATTAAAAAACACCACATCCAATCTGCAGACTACAGTGAGGAAATAGCTGTTAATGACCTCTTGAATTAAACCGATCTCGCCCCACTGAAAGCATTAGGGGACATTTGCATGGATTAGCAGGGTCAGAAATGCTGTTGTGATGGCAGATTTAAAACACTGGTATTAAGATGTTTCACACTGATTTAATCTTTTGTCATATTCACTCAACTCAACACATCCCCTCATTCAGCATTTCCTGTATCGGTCTTTCTAGATTGAGGATTTTCCAAAACGATTCGGCTCCACTAAAGAACAGCCAGTAAATATGAACTAAATATTAATTAAACCTCTGTGATATTAACTACGTTGAACAATGATTACTTAATCAGGACAGGAAAAACTACAGCTTGCATTAAAAAAACAACAATCCTCACCCTAACTTGATTTTAAGCTTGTAAAAAACAGTCAACCAACACTCTAATTTCTGTCATTTTCCAACTGTAGGTTTAAACGCTGTCCTCTGTAAAACTTTACTGTTGGTAAACTCTTTCCTGCTGTTATCTTCAGTCTGGTCTGAGAAAGCTGGTCAGTCTGAGAAAGCTGCGACTATTCAACTCACACTTTTGATTTTTAGGTTTTCCATCTTTATTTTTAAAAAATCTAAGCACTGCTTTTAAACAAAATCTTTGTCCAAACGAAAACACAAAAACACAGCAGCAGCACTGGCAAGAACATGGCAAACCAACAGGCAGCTACATGATCTTAACCCTGAAGCCATGTGACCAATCAGAAACCTGAAAGAAGATACTAACGCCAGGCTAGGCTGCGTCAGAGTCAGGAAGTCCTAGTTTCACTTTTGCTCGCTATTTCACCTTTTTAAATTCACAATGGTGAGAAAGTGCACGTTAACTATGGTGGAGTTCTGGAGCCTGTGCGCATAGAGTGCATGTTTAGCTTTGCAGGTGCTGGCAAGTAGACTGTGATCCTTCAGACAGAGGCTGGCTAGCAGTTCCTACTTGTTTCAAGTCTTTATGCTAAGCTAACTAAGAGGATGCTACTGAGAGCCTCACATATTCCTACATAGGTGGCATCAATCTTATTATTTTACGCTCTGCACAAGTGCTCTAAATTGGATGCTCAGTTATGTTATAGTTCGATATTTTGTCTTTTTTTTCTTTTCAACAGCTGACACTTTTGTTTTTAGTCTTTAATTGGTAAATAAAAAGCACACTGTTTAAATTCTGTGTCCTTCACAGCTCTGCATAACTGAACCGACTTCTCCCTGAGACCAGTCCTCACATAATTCAGTATTACACTTTAAAATCACGTCTTCTGATTGTGACTCACTCAGTTAAAAATACAGCTTTTCCTTATTTATTGTTCATACACCAGAAATGCTAAAAAAGCCTGTAATCTGAATTTCTCTGCACTCACTAAATTAAATGTCAATCTGTTCATACACTTCACAATAAGGGACTTAAAGAAACTCAGCCAATCAGGGACAGTTCACAGGAAGATGATGTCTTTTCATTGGTACAGCCTTCGGTGCAGCCTTCACGGGTTTGCATGGTGACACCTTGGGCTGTTTCATGACTGACTACACACCAATGAGAGATGCTAAGCTTTGCTCCGAGCCCCGCGCTACATCATAGCACAAAGGAGATTATAAAGTGCCTTTAACCTTACAGAGGCAAACTGGCAAAAGCAAGCGGAAGAGGTCAAGAGTCGAAGAGAAATTACATCACATTTCATCTTTTGTTCTTGTGTCTCATCCTCACTGCTGCCTCGACAAAACACACACACGTACATACATACAGTATCCAGTCAGAGGAGCCAAACAACCACATTGTTTGAAGGAAAATAATTGAGCGTTATCTACGACTGAAGCGTCACTTCCAATGTCATTTTCCTCTGAATGATTTATAGACTGCAGCTTCAAAATCTTCACATCCTCTTACCCCCGTTTTAGTGATTGTCAAAGCACAAAAAAAAAATCACGTGCCTGTATGTGTGAGAGAAGAGAAAACATTCACATTTAATGTGTGTATGTGAAAATGTATACATGCATACATTAAATGCTTCATCTCACATCTGATAAAGACAAGGAATCTGACAATCTCCTGTTTGATATCACAGGACAACTCAAAAATCCCTAAAGCAGTTGCATCAAACTGCACACACTCACATGTGCAGGAGTGCATGACCAGTAGTGAACCAGTAGAAGTGTGTGTGTGTGTGTGTGTGTGTGTGTGTGTG
>JAQNCA010000013.1:19745510-19759540 GCA_029783725.1 Acanthurus tractus
AGAGAGAGAGACTGAGAGAGGATGCTGGGTAAGATCATTATCAGGGTGGCCTTGACTTTGTGATTTTTGGCTATAGTGTACTCACCAACACACCCACTCCCCCCACACACACACAGATTAGCTCTGTTTTCTAACTTTTAGGTTTGTGTCTCTTTGTTCGGTGCCAATATAGTGAAGTTTTCTCACAGTAAGAAGAAAAAAAATCTGTGAAACATCTCTGGACAGAAGAAGTTCGACACTCTGATTTTATTGTTCTTAGAAAATTAAATTCGGCTCTGAAGGGTTTTTTTGTAAATTGGTCCTTTGAGCCGACGTTTTTGTTTTTAATCTCTGCTGAAGGTCACCTGGGAGGAATCACACCCCAACAGGTTGGTTTTCATGCAGACGATGTGAAGCTCTGCGACTGATAATATTCCCGGGTTTCATGTCGTCCGTGTTGTTTTTTATTCTCTCGACGCTGGTTTTCGTGTCTCGTCTCAAGTGTTTCTCGCTCTGCACAAGAATCTGAATCCTCCCTTCAATCTGCCGCTGATGTAAAAGGATTAGATTGGCTGTGATTAATGACACAGGTGGGTGTGAACAGTCCGATGCTTCCTGCTTTCCAGTCCCCATCATATCCATAACAGGCTGCCACGGCCGAGCACACACACATACAGAAACATACACAACACACACACACAGACTCTATACAAACTCCCATATTCTCAGCCTCCTAATGAGATGAGAGCCAATTAATCAGCGCTGTAATCAGCTAATTCACACGACAGATTCAATCACCGTGCTAAGTGATTAGATGAGAAGATTTCTGATTATGCAATTAGCATGTATACAGTGAGCAGCCCGGCCCTCAGGCCCTAACGAAGAGTTTATATGTGCTGAATGTGTTCGCCGTGTTTGTGCGAAGGAGGCGAACTCGTGGTTGGAGTGTTGATGGGATCGACGGCGTGTTTGTGTGCACACATGCGGACTCACTCTGATAGTGCAGCTGGAAGATGCCCATGTTCCCGTCCGGCGTGGAGCGATAATACACTGACAGCGTGTTGGTGGGGCTGCGGATCACCTGACCTTCGACCAGCAGCGTGTGATTGGCCAGGATCAGCAGGGCGCCTTTTTCGTCCGCCCCTCTGATGGACAGCTGCTCGCCCTCTGAGAGGTTCACACTCTTCACCTGAACACACAGAAACACACTGGATATTACATGAGGAGACAAATACACCGCAGATTTTCTTCCTCTCTAAGATTTTATGAGTCCCTATGTTGTTGTTTTGTTTTGTTTTGTGGATATTACAGCAATAAATCTGAAAAAAATATATTACAAAAGGAAGTTTGTTATTAACTCCAAAGGAAACTCATTTTAATGAACCAAAACAAAACAGCTGACCAAACTTAAAGGCACAATGTGTTAATTCCTGCCACTAGGGGGCCCTCTGTCAAAACAGAAGGAGACGCAGCCTGATGACATCATGAGGCAGTGAGGGATCATGGGATTTGTCCGTTTCCTTGTTAAACAGCCTCCATTGGAGATTAAAAACTCTGTGACTGACTCAGATGAGGTGACGTTTTAAAGTTTGATTTATGTTACGTTTCGTCACGTTTTCCGACTTCCTTCATCATCTTCTCCAGATTTATTTAACTTCAATCACACAGTTTTGTCTTGTTTGTTTGAGGAGCTGCAGTGGCTCATCTGCAGAAATGAACCAACAAACTATGAAAACGAACCGACAAACAACGGAAAAGATAAACTAGTATGAAGAAGGTTTTAAATGTGGATGAATAATCAGCTGCAGCTCGCTTTCTGTCTTAATCTTCTTGTTGAAATTCAGAAGCTGCGCTGCTGAGTCTCTGTTTAAAGCAGAGGAGCCATTCTGTTGTTGGCTGCGAGTTTCAATTTGCATCATGATGTTTTAAATTACTGAGACCAAAAAAAAACCCCACAAGAGTTCAGCTCTGTTTCAAAACGTGTTGGTCGTTGTCACACATCAGACGAAACAGTGAGTTTAGTGATATACGAGATCCGTGTGACGCACCAATAAAACTGTCAGCTGCAGTGAGCCAAAATTACATTCTGTGTGTCTATGGCAGCTATCTTTGTGAGGACCGGTATCAGTTTTACATCACTGTCTGGGGACGTCTCTGCACTGTGAGGACGTGTTGGCTGCCGATGACCATCGTAGAGTTTTCAGCTGAAAGTCAGAGTTATTTTTATTTTAAGCATCAAAGGTCTGAGAGAAACATTCAGGTTTTAATTTTAAGGTTGAGTTTTAGGAAACACATTGGGTGAAAAAGGGTCCTCACAGGTGTTCTGTGTTGTTAAAATGCAAATTTGAATCAGGATCCCAAATTCCCTTCACTGTCTGACTTACAGCACAAATTGTCATTTTGCCAGCCATTTTTAATTATTTAAAATTAGAGATCCTACATATTTAAAGAGCATTTTTGCTGCTTTAATAATGTATCAAAGTAAAAAGCACAACGTTTCCCTTTGAGATGCAGCAAAGTAGAATTATAAAGTTTTTAGAAAAAAATTAAATATTAAAGTAAAATACAAAGTAACACAACTGCAGTTAGATTCAAAAGTAAAAGTTAATAAATTTTTCAACCACTTTGTTCATGATGATGGTTTTTAATTTCTAATTGGAGAGCTGGAGAGCAGTACTGACAGCTGCCACTAGGAGGCGAAGGTCACGCTGGGATCAGACCTGGTCCTCATGGCCACAACAGACAGACGCAAACACAAATCTCCTGTGTGAGTGTGTGTGTCTGTGTGTGTCTGTGTGTGTCTGTGTGTGTCTGTGTGTGTGTGTGTACCTGCAGCTCCACCCCGTAGCCGGTGTACACCGTCACTGTGTATGTGCAGTGCAGGAAGGCGCCGTCGGGCAGCGGGGGGTCATCGGAGGAGTCGATGTATCCCTCCGGGTCGGAGAAATTCAGCATGCAGCTCGACAAAGCTGAGCAGAAAGCAGACGGGTTTATTTTGCTGCGGCCTCATTGTTTTTGTTGTCAACTCTGCTTTGTAATCCCTTTAATGTGACCCTGACTGGAAACTCATTGGAAATCCCTGCTGTGTTTAATTAATGACGGAAATTACAGGGATCAAAACAGCCACGGAGCAGAAACGAGGCACAGCGAGGACTTGTGGCTGACAGACTTCAGAAACATAATCACGTTCTTCGCTCCTCTAAAGATTTTTTAAGATCAGCGGGTGAAATATTGAGAGCTTTGTAGTGTCACAATGTAAAAATACTCCATTACTTGTACGAGTCCTGCATGCACGATGAAATCAAGCACATTTTTTCTAAAGCACTGAACTTCAGTGCAATTTTGAGGTACTTTTACTCACAGGAGTATTTCTACTTCATGTTTTATTTACCTTTTACCCCATTGCAGTATCTTTCAGGAGTAAACACTGCATAATATACTCCATTTCACTGATTTATAAGATTTGATGAACAAAACAAACTACAGCCACACAGAAACCCAAAGTCTAGCTTCACCTTTAAAATGCTGATTAAGGCTTCATTAATGATCATCTGAAAATGGCTATAAAACTGTCAGATTAATCTAGCTGAGTAACAGGCAGCTGTAAATGTAGTAAAAAAAAAAGTATAATGAATATATAAATTAATTTTGAACAACAGACACATGCTAGCAGCTCTGTGAGGCTGCATAGAGGCGACTGTGCTTCGGGCTAGCTGCATGCTAACATGCCGGTAAAATGTTTATTTTTATTATTTTAGTTGGCATGTGAACATTAACTAATTAGCACTGGATTCAAACAGCAGCAGTGGCAGATGGGAATTTGCTATTGGACAAATCAAATTTCCAATTTACAAGTCAGAAGGTCAATTAAGTTACAGGCACAATTCATCCTGAGGGGAACATGAACGTCCGAGCTGAGCTTCATAACAATCCATCCAACAGTTAATGAGACACGAGCCTGCAGCCGGGAAGCAGCTGACTCACCGCCGCTGTTACACAGAGCTGAGCTGCAGCACGCCGACAAAACACAACAACCTGAAGGAGAGCGTAAAGTGCCAGGAACTGGAAGTTTTCCAGTAAATAAAAGTACCTCAGAACTGCACTTCAGAGCAGAAATGATGTGAGTGTAGCTTGTTTTCATCACTGTGTGAGACACTGACTGACTCAGGAACAGTTTTCATGCTTCAGACTGAGTGAGGACGACTCCTACCTGAAGCAGGTGTCTCCGTCTCAGTGTCCATGTCCAACAATGTGCCCACAGTGGTGATCTCAGCCTCCTGCTCGGGGGTGTGTGTGTGTGTGCGAGGCAGCTGGGAGTGTGTGTCTGTGGGCAGAGGCTCAGTTGGACCGCTGCCTCGGCCTGACGCTGCAGCTGATGCAGCCGGGGGTTTCACCCTCCTCAGTAATCCCCCGCTTTGATGCTCCGGGGAATGACTTCCAGGGAGGGAGCTGACACTGAGTCCTCTGCCCAGAAGAGGGAGCAGGTTCTGGGGCAGAGCAGAGGGGAGGGTCTCCCCTTTCTGGGAGGCCGCGCGTCCTTTTTGAGTCAGCTCTGACTGAAGCAAACCTCCAGCCAACGCGCCGGAGCTTTTGCCTTCAGGGCTGCTTTCCTTTGTGCTCCCTGATGGCACCACTGGAGACTGGGCAGAGGGGGCAGCGGTGGGCACTTCTTTATCTGAAAAAGAGTGAAAAACAAGGAGTGAAAAAAAAAAAAATCTAAAAAAAAAAAGCCCCCGGGGGAACAACTGTGGGTGGTTCTGTCACAGTCCTGCCGGGCTTATCGGGAGTGAGGTTATCTGGCCAGAACAGCCAAAGCCCAGTACAGCTTACCTCTACTTTAAAACACACACACACACACACAGTAAGCCGGTGTGGTGGGGAGACGGGGCAGTTAAGCATGACAGGCCAAGAGGAGGGGGAGCGAGCAGAAAAAAGAAGAAATGCATAGACAGGCAAAGCGCTCTGCCGTGCATGCTAAAACGCCATCTCCAGCAGCTTAGTGCAGAAACAGCACAGACCAGCATTTACACACACACACACACACACGCGCACACACATTCATACACACCCCCGTCTTCCTGCCTGCATACTTTAAGGTCCAACCTCACCAGCAGCAGCAGCCGAACACACACTGAGAAAACGCTCGTGTTGCAGTCTCACTTTAATCTATGTTTGAGTGTCATTTAAACACAAAACCACACAAACGAAACGCTGCTGCCACTGCTGCTGCTGTCATTTTTATCAAGAGGGGAGGAAGTCAGGGAAAACACTCTGTGTGTTGACAACAACACGAGCACTTTCCTCTTGTTCTGCTGCTTTTCATCCGCAGACAGAAAATAAATGGCCCTTTTTTTTGTTTCTGGATGTATACACGCATTACGCTCGACGTGTCAAAGCGCCGTCATCAAGAAACTCATTTCAGCTTTCACAGCTTGCAATCATTTAGGCAGCTACTCAGCAGCAGATGTGACACACACACACACACACACACTGGGAGTACTGTTATTGGTGTGACGCATCCCGCAGCCCCTCAGTCTCACCTCACCCACACCTCATTTCTATCAAACTAACCGGCGCTGAGGAGGAAATGTGTCCCAAAGAACAGGACCTACAAGTCAAACACACACACACACACACACACACACACACACACACACACACACACACACACCCCGATATGCTGTCTTGATTTCTCTTTTGATAATTTTTTCTTTTGATATTTTAATCCTTTTAAATCTAATTTGACTAAAAAAAAGATGTAAGCGAATATTTTAGATGAGGTTTTTAAATCTGGTTATTAAAGAATTGAGACTAACAAACATCATTTCAATCATTCTACAATCAAAGAAAGCATCAGTAATCCCTACTGGACAAAGTATTTGAGTATATAAAGCATAAAGTAAATAAAGAAAATCTGGGCATATTTTTGCACAGATTAAACACGTTAGCTTGCCTACAACCTTCTCTCTGGTTTTTAAATATTTTATCCATAAACAGATTGATGTTTGTGTGTTTTTGTGTCTCTTCAAGAATACAAAAATAAAGAAACCTGTTCTGTTATTAGCAGCTAATATAGCATTCAAGCTCCCATCCAGCTTGTGGAATATTATTTAAATCTAAGGGCTGTTAACCTACAATCAAAGCCACAGATGAGAAGGAAATTGGCAATGAAATATAGAGTGTACTCTGAATTTAAAGTGCATGAATCATTTATTCTAACTTGCTCATTAGTCACAATGGCAGGGGACGAGACTCTGGATTCTTCAGATCCTCGCAGGAGGTGAAGTTTCACATTAAGGCCGTTCTGTCAGAACATCATTAACCGCAGAACGTTTGGCTGTGACGAAGCCGGCAGGTGAGCCGCATCACCGCGACGCCTCCTCACATCGTGATCAAATCACTCCGCAGGAAGTCAAAGCCTCATTACACACAGAGGTAATGCAGTTTGATTATTGTTACATGGAGCTTTCAGTCGTGACCAACTTGTGTGTTTGAGCTGGAGTAACGTTTTCCAGGTAGGTTTCGGTGCTCACAAAGACGCGACCTTCTGTTCTAAAACAACCCGTGAATGTGTGTTAATCTTCAGTTCCTCACACGTGAATCAGTTTTAAGCTGAGTGACAGTCGCTTTGACAGCTTCTCTGTGATCAAACAGGAGCTTGGATGGAGATTAAAAAGCCCTGCGAACAGTTTGTGCAGAGGATCATCAAAAGTAACCGAGACATTAACCAATTAAAAACATTTTGCTTCAGGATTTTCTGAATATGATATTTTAAAATGAACCAGGATGAGATTCTGCCTGCGTTTTATTTGGGTGGAGGCTGAAATCCCGGAGACGAGCATCTGCGTGGTTGCATGGAGGCGTGTGGGAGGACGTATTTTGGGCTCTGCTGCTAAAAAACCCTTTTATTCCCAAAGACATCACACTCGGAGCTCTTCTTCAGCTTGGATCGACATGAAACTCCTGCGTTTGAATCATCAGTCCAAAAAGATGAACCGCAGTGTAGAACATTTTTGGATCTTTGAGAAAAACTCAGAGTTTTTGCAGACTGTGTTAAAAATCTGCCACTGGGTGACTTTTTGCGTCTGCGTTCTCCTCACATTTAGCTGTTTCGCACCGTTTTGCAGAGATGCTGCTGATCCTGAGAAAAGCTCCGCCCAAAACAACTGTGATTGGTTCAGAGAAACATAAACAAGACTAAAGGTTTGTTCCTCCTGTAGCAGAGTGTTTGCAGTCAGACCTCCTCTGGCTCTGACACAGCGAGGTGAGCGAGAGGCAACGCAACACGACAAAAGTTCAAACATGTTGACATAAAAAACCCTTTTAGAAAGAGAACAACGACTCCCATGGTGCATTTTGGCAGGAAACATCAAACACCTGAGCTTCTGTTTAACACTAACGTTGAGCTGGAGGAGAGAAAAGTGAAGCTCACTTTTAATTTCGGAGTCACCTTTGCATGAACTTAACATCGGGGACGAAACATTTAAATTCACTGACGCTCCGGTTCGTGTCTCCGCCGGCTCCTCTAAACGACAGCCGAGGCTCGTGGGTATTAAAATATTACTGTTCTGCTCATTCTGCAAAAATGACAAACAAAACATTACATTTCCTCAGACAGTAACCGCTTTACCAGACTACAAGAAACGCAGCAGAGACGATTTGTTCACATAAAATAAAAAAACAAGGGGGTAAAAAAAAGCGTGGAGGCCGCGGCGACCTGCAGGCTGAGCTGCACAGATCCGTCTGCAGCTTTCAGTGAGGAGCATTAAGTGAAATGACTCCTGACATCGACAGAAAGTGTTTCATGGCTTTGAGGTTCAATTGACAAAAGCTGCATCTTTAATTCTCCTTCAGTCGTTTCTGGAGCTCTTCAATAAACCAGCAGCTGATTGAACGTTTCCTGAAGGCAAACAGTCGACAACAGGAGTTAGCGACGTAGCTCGTTGCGAGCCCATCGAGCCCGTTATCTCGGTGGTGGCGGCGGCGGCATGAGAGCCGGCGGTGGCTGACAATCCTTCGTCCTTAATTGGTCTCCAGTGTGTGAGCACATTTGCATTCACCGCGCCTTTGTTTTGTTGTTGCACTCTTTGTAATTACCTTATTTATAGCAAGAGGGTCATCATCTGACTTTGAACCATCTGTGTTATGAGAGAGACACATGAATATAGATTGGTAATAAGGTTGACAATTATGATGAGCGTTAAGCCACCGAGCCCGAGAGTCTCAGTGCACCAGCAGCTCAAACCGGCAAAGTTTTCCCAACGATAAACCCACATCTTGTTTGGTCCATAGATTAAAACAGCAGAGCCTGCTGCACGTATTGTTTAATTAATCCTGTCATGTATCAAGAAAACGTGCCGACAGCTCCTGTGCTGCTACCTGAGTCACCTGCTTCTCCCATCAGATGAACAATTACAGCACAGATGTTGTGACGTCCGCTCGGGCACAGATTGTGTTTATATCAAATTTCGACCGTCATCGTTTTCAGGATTAACGTGCAGCGTTTAGTTTCCGGGGAGAAGACAGACACGTCGTGGAGGCCTGACAGACTTGTGGCAGTTTTTTTGAGTTTAGTTTGATGGAAATTTGCTGTGACACTGACTGTTGTGACAGCTTTGGTTTGATGGAGCATTCAGCTCTCTGAAAAGACTGTCAGCCGAGAGACTTGTCACACAGCGCGTGGATGGGTGATTTAATAAAAAGATAACAAAGAGGATGAGACAGCGAGGAAATAAACAACCTTAAAAATGTGATGGATCTTCAGAGACAATTTAAGCCTTTGGATCTTGTTTAAAGTGCTATGAGTTTGCAGATTTTTTCTTCCACTCGGAGAAACCAGAGCAGCTGATTTCAGTGATCAGCGCCTTCAATCAGAGGGGAGGAAATAATCAGTGAAATCAGCCCCTGCTTGTTTTCCACCAAACTGCTGGGACTGCAGCATTAATACAGCTCGCAGAAAGGCAACGGCATGAAAAAAAAAGGCACCACAAGGCGCGGAGGTAACGAGGAATGATAATGCTGCAGGATAATGGTGCACCGGCCATCTGAACGCCGAGCAGAAAAGGTCATATGACACAACTGGGACGAGAAACGAACCACCGGGCAGATTAAACACTTAAGACCTAATAAGGTGGGATTGTCGCCGTGGCCGGAATGACAAAGGTCCAAAGTGCTGGCACGAACCTGAACGGGCTTCCTGTGTGGTCGCAGATAATGACCGACACTGCGAACCACAACACAGCCTGGCAGCATCTGCACGAGCCGAGAGAAACAAATCACACCGAGTCCAGAAAAGTAAATCATTACTCAGTTTGTTCTGAGGAAAGTTTCTCAAAAAGTCACGAGAATTTTTGCATAATATTATTATTTTGTGAATCCCTTCAGAGATTCTGCAGGATTTAATCGTGTGCACAGAAATTAGATGATCTCAAAATGTAAAATAAGACCAGCCATAAAAATGCATTTCATTCATAACAACATCGTGCAGTCGGCATCGTGGAGGACAAAACAGCCAAAGTGAAAAATAAATACTTGCTCCAGTAACTTCCAGCTCATTAAAGAGGTTCAGGGAAGCAGGAAGCATCCAGTCTCTCCTCTGACTCTTCGAACAGGAGGTTTCAGTTTGTGGACCAGAACCGTCTGCACATGTGGACCTGAAAGGTCACCGAGCCTCCACGAGGCCGAGCTTCGCCACTCTGAAGATGCTGCTTTCAGTTTGCGAGAGCCTTGATGTCGGCTGTTTCAAAGGCCTGTGGGATAAGTTGTGCAGGGACTCCCTGGGGTGCAGTCGTACCTGGGTGACCCCCCCCCATCACAAAGGAGGGATGAAAGGGACCACTTGCTGGTCCTCAACGAGGTTTTTTTTGTAAAAAATGGGAGCATGTACTTTAGCTCAGAATAATCAGGACAGATGTGCCTATTTTTAGGACGTCAGTGGGATGTGAGACGGATTTATCGATTCTGAGACTGAAAGCAGCCGATCTGTGGTGACAAACAAGACACAGACGAGTCCAGACCTGCACCACCGAGGGTGGAGCGTTAGAGACCCACATGAATGAAACGGGTACCGAAGGAGACCCGGAGTTCTGGTACATCACTTCCTTCAGGACAAAGATTCTTCTTAGTTTTATCCTGAAAAAGACCTTTATAACTTAAACTAACGTGGATCTTTATGGTGACGACGGTGCATTTGTGTTTGGGTCCTTTTTAGCCATTTTTAATCTTCACTCAGCTGCTGTCAGGCCTGTTTAAGGTATAAAGTAGTTCCTCCTGTTCACATGGTTCAGAAGTCACAGGAAACAACCTACAGCATTTAAATTTACTTCAGTTAAATTCCACCTGTGACTTCATTCAAAGAGGATTTGAGTTCCATGTGAGGTGAAAGTGAAGACAGAAGTCAAAAATGTTTTCCTCAACTTTAAAAATCCGCTTTGGTGCCTCTTTCGAACCGACCTGTGACCGTTTCTCAAGGTTAGCCACCTGTTGCAGAGGTTTTCTGGCAGCTTGGCTTTCAGCGTCACACACAGGTGCTGAACGAAACACAGACTGCTGATCATTTTGGACGATCGATCATTTGTCGCCTCCCTGATTTGCAGCAAATCTGGCAGAAATTCTGCAGATTTTAGATCGGTTGGTGGTGCACAAACGCCTCCTGAACGTGTTTTATAACCAGTCATGGGTGGTGCCGGTCTGGGAGTTGGAGGCCATTATGTTTCTGGCTTGAATTCCAGGACTTTGCAGGAAATGAGCTGTGGCAGAAGTGAATGAGAGATGCTTTCTGTTTCATCAACACTGATGTCGGTGTGTTATCAGACGGATGATTGAGGCCGTGAATATTAGCTGCCAGAAATTTCATTAAACTCCTCGTTGCGGCTCCCTGTCTTGCCTCCATTTGTAGGTGCGACGCTGCTTTTCTTCCCTCCGTTAATACACACAAACAGGTCTCTCTGAGGAGTCCAGGCAGCCTGAAACATCACACGATGCAGAGGCGGCGCTCAAATCAGCCTGTTTGCAACGTTTAGTGTCTGCCGTGTGTTTGTGTAAATCGTGCTTCTCACAAATTTAGTGTGGACTTCGGGAGGAAAACAAGGCGGCGGTGTGTTTATTTGACGAGCAGGTGAGCTCGTGCTCGAAACAAAATGAGTGTTTTTGAGAGAGAGCGAGATGGAGGCAGAATTCAATGGCCCTCAGTGACTGCAGACTTTCATTGCCACTCCAGCACAATCAAGTCGGGGGGGTTGTAAAGCAATGTCAGAAAAGGTTTCGACGGCGCTGAAAGAGGGCGCCTGGCAACAGTGAAGATGGGCTCCTTTGTGGCTTTGTGTGTGTGTGTACTTGTGTGTTTTTCTAAGCCTGAAACGCCACGCTAAAATACAGAGGGAAAGCTCATCTTTTTGTCTCCTTTGTTACTCGGTTTAATTTGTATTCTAGGAGTTGGTGGCTGTTTAAAGTGCTTTATCAGACCAGAGACTGGCTGCAACTGTATCTGGAATACATTCCCTGCCCATCATCTTCGTTCCCCATGGAGACTCACTGTGATAACACACACACACACACACACACACCCACACACACACAACTCAGCCATCTGAATTCTGCACAGGCTACCAAAGACAGTTCTTGGCTGCATTTACATGACAAGTCCAGTTTAAGGTGCAGCTCTAATCACTTCAGATCTAACAAGCGCAGTTTAATTTATTCAATTAAAAGGTAAAAATTTATTCACAGTTGCACAGAAAAGTGCACGTCATGGCTTCAATGCACTCCTCATGCATGGATGGTCCCAGCAGGAAGAGCCAGTATCGTGTTTATTAGGCACAAATGATCAGAAATTGCCATGCAGGTTGACTGGAGCTTTATATTTCAACCTTTAATTTATTTCAAAAACTGAGATCTGACACATAAAGTCAAAAGGTGGTGAGACATGCTGCAACAGTTATCTGAAGATACAACTATGTGCGAGAAATAAGCAAAAACAAAGCAAGTAATTAAGTATGTATCTGACCTGCACTGGTTTACACTGCATCCAGGAAATAGACAGAGCCCACACTGTCCAACATTAACAAAAACTTTCTCAGTCTCCTGCTTTCTCTTGTATTTATTGCAAAAAACGGACTGCCAGAGATCAAAACGAAGCGTTTCAGCTGTAAACGGTGCTACAAACTCAAAGTTACCACAGGAAGTCACATGCCAGCCGTTAAAAAATGATGCCAACTGCACCCACAACGATTACATGTGGACCCACAAACAAACACAAAGGCAGCCAACAGCCATCAACACTCTGTCACAGGTAAACATCACTGTGATGCATGTTTATCAATCATGAAACATGATCACTATATAAATATCAATATAACAAGATACATTTCCATGATATCAGTTTGTTTTAATGAGAGGGTTTTCAAGATATGACAAGAAAAATGGACGACCTCCTCCTCACATCTCAGCCAGGTGTGTCAGGTGTTGTTATAGCCAACAGTACCACAAGAACAAGATCCTCACTGTAACGAACCAAACAATCGTTAAGAGCCACCTGTCTCACACACCAGGACAACTTGACCATTAGCATAACTGGGCGTTAGCTGTGAAGAGCTAACTGCTAACGGGCTGAACACAGAAGAAGACAGACTCTGGTAAAACGCAGCATCTGTGACCTCAGATGTGTCTGCCTCTCAAATTCAAGCGCTGGCTAAGCACACTGCACTGATTTAATGATTTCCTGAGCGAGAAGTGATGAGTGCCAACAAACACACACACACACATAAGCTGATCGATGTTATCTGAGGATTGGCGCGTGAACGGCGCTCGGGGTCACGGAGTGGAATGACCCGAAACTGAAAGCAGAGCAGCTATTGAACCGACCAATCAAAGATGACCTCGGAGCAGATGGAGACAAGCAATCTCCTCTGTGCTCACACACACACACACACACACACACACACGCACACTGACAGACATATTATATAAACAAGCTTGTTGGCATTTATATAATGTGTGCTTTCTAATAGTCTGTTATGAGGACGAACGTCTTGTTAAAACTCATAATCTGATCGAGTGTCTGTGAACTTGCCACATTTAGAGGAAAAATGAATAAATCCTAATCTTTGTAAAATTAATGACTTGATTAATAAGACTCTCTTTTACTGACTTTAAGGATTAAAAAACATCCCTCAGCTAATGATGCAGAAGAGTGGAAGCAGCATTTTCACTGAGAGTTAATTAAAGTTAATTAATTGACCTCAGCTGATTGGAAAAGCGGTTAACAGGAAATAAGTGCCAGTGAAAACAAATCTTGTTTTGAAGACTCCAAAAGTTCCAATCAGGTTAAAGGGATCCTTTTTTTATTATCAAGCAGCTTATCGACTGTTGGCACATAAAAAACTAAGTCGTAGAGGTGTAAAGATTAACTGATACAACCAAACAAATGATACCAGAGTCAAAGGTGACGCTGCAGCGACGGATCCGACCCACATTTTGCATAAAAAAACAACCCAAAAACAGATAAAGCTGCTCGAAGAGCCATTTTTCCACAGTATCTCTGCACTCCGGTGCCTCCAGTGTGTGTTTTTATGTTCCCACACTGACAGAAATGTCTTGAGCACTGAGTAACACACTGCCTGCAACCTTCACAGTGCATCAACACTCTGCAAAACACACAGCTGTGTCTCACAATAAACCGACGGGAGCTCAAACTCTGTTCTTAAAGCTACTGAGCGAAGAGGTCAACACAAGGCGAGTCACACACCAAGTTAACCTCTGCAGCAGGAAGTGCAGCGAGTTCTGGCGATCTCAGAACTCAGGCGATCAGCCAATCAGATGAACCGATCGGGATATTTATCGTCATTAAGAGGACTTTTTTTTCTCTGCTGTGCGAACACATTCTCATTTCCTAATGAATCCCAAAACAACACGTGAACACTGGAGACACCAGTGACGACACGTAGTTACTGGAGCTGAACAAACAGTCACAGCTTAATCTCTTTGGGCGACAAAACCATTTGGTCAGGTTTACGAAAAGATCCTGTTTGGGTTAAAATAAGTGTGTTTGTTAT
>JAQNCA010000013.1:19958026-19970245 GCA_029783725.1 Acanthurus tractus
ATCCATAAACTTCAGCCTTTCAATATTCAAGCTGTACTAATCAATAAGTTTTATTAAAAACAGATCAGATTATGATTAAAAGTAAAGAAGTTACTCATTAAACAAACCAAAGAGAAAAATCCAAAACTCTTTGGCTTTGCAGAACATTTTAGCATCTTTCAGCTCGTTGTTTTGTTTCAGCCACTTCACTTAGTTTTTAGACAAAAGGAGCTCAATCAATACAAATGATACATATTATTGAGAGCAGAATCGACGATCAATGACAGCCAACGTGGAAAATGTCAGGAAGAAATTATTAAAACTATGTGAGACCCTTTAGAAACAATCTATCCATTACACAGTTTGTCCACTAGAGGGCACTGCTGAAAAATATACACTACAGTCAAAAATTTAATTAATAAGTTTAACAATATAATAATAGTAATAAAATAATCATAAGAATAATAATAACCAAGTTCAAGGGATCTGTGAAGACTTTTTGTATTAATCGCTAATGTTGCTTCTAGATACATTAACTCAGCTGTTTGCTAACATGTTAGCCAAACCAACAATGTAACTTCACTTTTGTGTTCACAGCCTGTTTCTGCTGCCACCAAGTGGTCAAAATGAGAAAATACAAACAAACATTGCTGCTTTGTTCTGTTTTAACATTCAGTTTCACCTCAAACACATTTAACCATCGAGGAAACATATTAATAATATTTTAAGTTTCTTTGAATCAAATATCTTCACATCAGCGTCACATTCGTTCCCCGTGTCTCGGCTTCACTCACCAGTGCTTTTGTTTCTGTCTTCACCTGGAAGGTTCCCCAGCAGCTCCAGCTGTGGGTTTGCTCGGTCGATCCCTTGTATCAAACAAGAAAGGATTTTTTAAAAAAGAAAAGAAAGTAAAAGAAGCGACGTTAAGCCAGACCAGCTGGCTTAGAGGAGAGCGGCACCCAGAACTGGGCTGCGTTCGGATCTGAGCTCCGTCCGCACTGAGCCGAGGTAGTCTACACACACCAGACACCACCCCCTCTGCTCCGTCCCACACACACACACACACACACACACACACACACACACACACACACACACACACACCCTGTGACCTCCTGTGTCCGAGCTGGCCTGTCTGTGGAGCAGCTTGGTCACCTGTCGCTGTCACTCGCGGTATATTTAGCTCGGAGGTGTCAGTGATGCTGCCTGTGTGTGTGTGTGTGTGTGTGTGTGTGTGTGTGTGAGGAATGAAATGTGTTGCTGACACTCAGGGCCTCGGCGGGCCTCGGTGCAGGAGCCCAGGATTACGGGTCCAAAGACCTGCGGCTCTACACATTACATACAGAGAGATCAGACCTGCTGCGTGTCCCACATATCAGCACCCCGAGCATCTGCTGGGCGAAGGATGGCGAAGGATTACGCTCAGCTGTCCACTGCTGTCAGGGCGAGGAAGGAGACCAGCAGGCCTCCGACTTCACCGATCCATGAGCCCATCAGATATCGACACAGAAACATGGCCGACTCACTGAAAGGCCCAAAACCAACACTCCCCCCCCCGGACTGAGTAAAACAGGCAGGACGAGCAGGGAAGGAGGGCTGACACACACCTGTCCGGGTCAGGTCACATGACCCCGTGACGCCGAGCTGCGTTTACAACCTCAGAGTCCAGAACTTCCTGTCCAAAGAGAAACTACGAGGCTCATTCAGCTCTTTTGTGTGTTTGCACAGATTTTCCACCGATGCATGAAAATGTTTTTTTGTTGTTGTTTATTTTGTATAACTTCACAACAACACTCAGACTTTGACCCCCCCTCGTTGTCCATCGGTGGCATCTTTTCCTCACTAACTCAATGAACTGCTAACATGCTAACATGCTAACTAGCCAGGAACATGTTGTGAAATAATACAGACTCCAATATTGGATATACAAATGTGTTGCACAATAAACAATATATTGTTCCACAGAAGTTACAGCTTTTTGAATAAACTGTGTGAACTTGTTGATCAGTTAGCGATCAAACTAGCTCGCTAGCTGATGGTTTGCTGGCTTCTTTTCAGGAAATGATTGAAATATGTGATTGATGAGCTGATGAGCAGCAGACAGGAGAGAACAAAAAAAATTTTGACTCACTAACATTTCCACGTTCTTAGCTAGCTAGCCTGTTAGCAGTTAGCTCACAAGCTAAAGTAGTTGACTGACCACCTGTATGAAAAGGACTTTAAAACCACATATTTTCAAGAGGATGTGCAGCTGAGATTCTCAGCTTTCCTGCAAATCAAGACAGCTGCCGTAGAAAACGTCCAGATGTTATCGATGGCGGCAACCGACTGAACATTTCAGATCAAACAATATGGTGACAATGAGATGAAAGAGGCTAAAAGAGTCTGTTCAGCTCATAAACTGGTGTTTTCTCTCTGTTTGCTGTTGCATTCATTTGTCAAACTGGAATAATTAGTTTTAAACATCTGGATTTTTTACATCAGATTTAACTGATCTGTTGCAGAATGAACTCAGAATGTTTGACTTGGTCTCATTATATGAAAATCTGAGATATAAATCGACAATATTCACTGTGTGTCTGATGTTTCTTCATTCACGGCGAACCCGGAGCCTCCAGCAGGTCAGAGAGTTTCGGTCAGGACCTGCTGATGGAAGGGAAACAGGTGAAGCATGAACGATAATTCCACCTGAACGTAAATTTTGTGCCTGATTTCAAATCCCTGAACCCGCAGAGACGCAGACGAGGGAGGTTCGTTGGCGTTCGGACCTGCAGGAATGTGTGAAACGTTCTGCTGTGTTAAATTTATATGTTTTAATTTCCTCACCGCTGGTTTGCATCCGTCCTTTACGTCCTCCTGAAAGAGAAACATGCGTTCATTCACCACCGTCTGCCTCCTCGACAAGATGTTTAGACTCCCAGCGTTCAGGCTGGAGGAAGGGAGGAGGAAATGAGGGGAGGTGGGAAGGGAACGAAGAGGCCAACAGTGATTGTTTGTACTTCATCCTGTCTTCAGGAAGCCGGAAAAACACGGAGCTAAATTTGAATTACAGCAGATTTTGGCTGTCAAGGAAATCATTTGGGTCCATTTAGAGAATAAAACAAACCTTCTTCTTTGCTCCATCGCTTCCTCTCACAGCTTAAATGGTTCTTTACACAGAAAGTCATTTTCAGTTGAACATGTTGACAATCTGAGCACAAAGAACATGACGTCCGATAAACAGAGAGATTTTACTGAAAAACTGCAGTCTAACGTCTGAATCCTGATGGATTTTTACCTGATAAACGTCAGAGAATCAAACTGCAGTTTTGTGTTTAAAACACCAACAGAGGAGGAAGGAGGAGCATCTCTGCTGCAAGAACAGAGACTTTTCTGCTCTGATCTTTGAAAACCTTAAACTTTAAACACGATCGACCTGCCGTCAGTCAGATTCACTGCTGATGATTTCCACCAGGTGCAGAAGCCGAGTCGGGCAGATTGTGTGTTTTGGCATCAGAGCTCCTGCTTTGTTAAGTTTGGGGTTCGATCGTGGTCACGGTTAAAAGAAGCCAACGCTAACTGTCGGTAGGAAACAGGAAATGAACGGCGGTTTCCCGTCTTAATGCCCATCACGGCCTCCTCCCTCTGCGGCTTCGCGGCTCTGTAATAATGCCACCTCACTTCCTCCTTCGACAAAAGTCATAATTACTACGTTCACTGGAGGAATGTAAACACACCTTTTTTGCATCTGCTGAACCGACTCGTGCTGTTATTTCTTGGGAACCGTAAAGTCATTAATTTACCTCTAAAACTGAAGTTTGCTCCCAAACTCTGAGTCCAGATTCAGAGGACTGAAGTCTGCAGCTCATCAGGACAAACTGAGCAGCATCCACCCAGCTGCTCCATGCTAACGTTAGCATTTAGCTCAAAGTACGCTATGTGCAAAATTGCTACCTTTTTTAGCGTTTATCAGGCATGAAGGTTATGAATTGTTTAGCAAAGGAGGGATTTCATGAACAGCTGAGGTTTGTTAAGTAATAAGAACATCTGGAACAAAGGAAGCTCTTTTAGTTAAAACAGATAAAACTCCTTTTTGCTGCTTAATTCTGAAAACTCCTGGAAAAGGGAGTTATTTATTTTGTAGTTTATTTAAATTAAGGGCAGAGTCACTGCGACAGCATCCATCGCGCGTCTCAGAGTTTAGAGAGGTAAGGAAACGTTTTACAGGCTGTAAACTTGTTATTTTCTGCTGTTAAGTTTTACTTTTTAAAATGAGGCCCTTTGAGGATCGACTCATTTTTGCCTCTAGTGGCTGATCAAGGAACTGCAGCATCGGTCACTTTGTTAAGGCCTCAGTTTTCTGCCCCAAAGTTGCCTTTTAGGTACTTATTTAAGAAACTAGTTTTAAATGATGATGTTTGAGGTTTTCAGATATTTCTACATGTAATCACATTTAATTTGATTTATTATTTGTATTTCTTTAGTTTGTGTTTGTGGACGCTGAATATTCTTCAAAAAGAGGATCTTTATCGAACACAGAGCGAACGACAAGCTGCAGGTCGCACAGCTTCAAGTCTCAGCTCAGCAACTGATGCTTGCATGTGCAGCCTGTGTGTGTGTGCATGTGTGTGTGTGTGTGACTGTGTGTGTGTGTGCATGTGCATGTGTGTGTGTGTGTGTGTCCATGCCTGCTGCCTGCGTGGGCAGTCGGTGTGGGAGCTGCATGAAGGTGTTGCAGGAACATAAACAGACAGAAACAGAAGCAAGAATCTGAGGAGAAGCAGATGTTTGCAGAGAAAAGATCCTGAAAATATCGTTTCCGGATGTCATTGAACGCCCCTCTGTTACTGTACTTAAGTACAACTCTGAAGTACTTTTACTTTGATTCATCTTATCATTTCATGTCTCTTTACTTTCCATCACTGAGGCTTTTTTACTCCACTACATTTTTCTGACAGCTTCAGTTACAAGTTACTCTACAAAGTGAAGATTTCTGAGCAGTAAACATATGAAGATCTCATGACGCCGTGTTAGAACTGAAACCATCCAAAGGTTTATCCTCCGGGGGGGCCGTGGGGGGGCCGGGCCGGGCACAGATAGAGTTACTGTGAAAGCCATGAGCGAGTGTAAAGTAATCCATCCTCCGCCAGCTGCCGGCATAGTCCTCGATCCTCAGCTCGTCTGGAGGCATTTTCCTGCTCACGTCTGCGTCCGCCGCCTTCCTGCAGGAAGTCGAGACTTCAACGCCGCGTCGCTGCTCACGACGCCGTTTCTGTCCGAAACGATCCAGAACTTTCTGTTGTTCACTGAGAAACTGACGGTTCAGTTCGTCTACAGTTTTATTCTGAGAAATGTTTGGACTTCACTTGTTTCTGTTAGTAACTTTATACTTCCACTTCCCCTTTGAGGAAAATATTCTTCTGTTTCTACATTTGAATCAACTTTAGTTACTAGTTACTTTCCTGAGATTACATTTTTTACACTTTGTCAGATTGTTGTCTTGTTTATTAAAAACTTTTCTGTTTTTATATTCGTATAAAAACTCTGAACATTGACGAGCTGCTTAAGATGCCAAACATTTCATGAGGTAGCTGCGTCGTGCAGGTTGAGGTCGTTCTTACGGGAGAGGTCAAAGGTCACGCCCTCAGCTGGAAACCACCCCCAGCTGACACACACACCACACACACACCTCACACACACACACGAGTCGTCACAAACACAAACACCAACGCCTGCAGCGACTGTGTGAGTTCGTCTTCGTCGTCTCTGATGATCCTGGTTGTTTCTGTGAGAGGATGATGGCGGCGATGATGGCGGCGGATGAACGTGTGAGTTTGAGGCCGACGCAACGAACCAGGCGGTAAACAGCCCCCCCTCGCCGAACCATCACCCCCCCGCCTCAGGCGGGTCGGAGGGTAAGTGTTGTCACATGGTCGGCATAGTTGGTCTAATGACTGACAGGTGGACTGAAGAGCTGAACTCTGGTTACGACGGACGGCGTTCAAACACAGACGGTGACGAAAAACTCATCTGCTTGTTTCAAAGTAACTAAGTTGATTTACTCTATTACTGTATTAACTACTATTTTAAGGTCTCTGTTACTGGAGTTGTTCCATTTTCAGATACTTAAAACTTTCACTCCACGACATCTTAGGGACAAATTTTTACTTTCCTTTATTGATTTAACGTGTTAAGTTACTTTGCACATTAAGATTGATGATAGAAAATATTATAAAGAAATAAAATATATTTTAAAAAAGGTTTAAAAGGGTTGATGCTGATACTTTTTAGAGTATTTTTACTCTGTGGTATTGGTGCTTTTACTTGAGTAGATTTTATGAGTTACATCTTCCATCACTGACTGCAGGGTTAGAAATAATGTTTTAACCGTGAAGATCTTCGTTCTCTGTTTCTCAGCAGGTAACAGTTGTGATGCAGTTATACTTTTTCCCCTCACTCAGTACTCGCAGTGTAACTGAGTAAATGATGCGTTCAGACGCTGGTTGCTGGTGTCTTTCTGTCTGCTGGCAGTGAAAACTGGCTGCATGTTCATGAACAGAAGCTGCTTTGTTCTTCAACCTTCACTGTGTCGATTTCTGCAGCCGATCGAACACAAAACTGTTCAAACACAAACAGAGACGAGCGACAACAACAGCGACGCCGAGAGTTCAGTTTTCTGACAAAAGATCTTAATGCTTCATTTTGTGCTTCTTTTTGCAGTTTTATGCCAAAATATCACAGTAAAGCAGAAAGGAGCTACAGGACGACTCGGCTGTTTAAATTTGAGCTGAAAGGAAGTTCATGTTGTTTCCACTGATTTTTACTTGATTACAAACAGACTTTTAGCTGTTAAAGGAAGTTTGTCTTTGCTGATGGAAGAATCTTTTTTCTCTGAATGAAGGAGTTTTGTTTCGACCTGCTCGGTAAGAAAACCGTCCCGAGGAGTTCAGGTGTTTTTCTTTGTAAATGAAGTTCGCTGCACTTTATTGTTCAGTGACTCAGAGTTTCTGACGAAGTTGTGGTGAAAGAAACAAACATGAACATTTCTGTTTCTCTCTTTAAGTTCATTCATGAAATGTTCTTTCTTTCTTTGGAAGCAGAACGAGAAAAGAGATCTCAGTGTGAAACGACTCCTCCGTTCAAAACTGTAGTTTGGATGAAAGTACAAAAGTACAAACACTCAAAGTACAGAAAGTAAAAGTACCGACCAGGCAGAACGGCACATTTTACAAAAAGTTAGATAAAAGTTATATAAAAGTAATGTAGTGACATAAAAATGAAGCTAATTCAATGACTTGATATGATGCAAAATAAAGTTTTATTTTATATAAACTGGAAATGATAAATCAGAATTAATTTGTTGATTATGTTTCATGACATATAAAATCTGCAAAGTAAGTAAATCAGTAATATAAAAGTAGTGGAGTGAAAAGTGCAAAACTCGACCCTGAAATGTAAGAGAGTAGAAGTATAAAGTAGCAGAAACTAATAATACTCGAGTAACTCTGTTCTAGTTACTTTTCCCTGCTGGTTCTTTTCAGCTGCTGAACTCATCAGAGTTTTACAATCAGAAGCATCAAAGTCAGAAACATCTGAATGATCCCATCAGTCGGTTCAGACTGGACGCTAAGCTAACGTGTGGTATTAGCTCGACCCCGCGAGCTCGGCCACACTGAGCTATTTTTGAAACGCTCATCAACACAGATGATTACCTTCAATACAAAAGAGTGTGTGTTCGTGTGTGCGTGTGGAAATCGTGCAGAGGAAAACCACAGGGGGGCGACTCTGAGGTTGTAACTGGGGAGGAACTGGGTTGGGTTATTTCTGGAGCTCGTGTCGCTCCGGTCCAGGGACCGACAGCTGAGCATGTGCCAGTACAAGGGCAAGTCATGATGTCTGCGCCCGCAGTAACGACCAGATGCAGGTCCTGATAATCAACATCGCCGCTGACCTTCAGCACACACACACACACACACACACACACACACACACACAGTCTGCAACACAATCCCTGCACTGTGTGTGTGTGTGTGTGTGTGTGTGTCTCAAACGGCTGCATCACTTTCATTTTACGTCCCACAGAAACTTCAAACCTCTAATACACAGAAGAAAACCACCGCGTCCTCCACTCTGTCATTGTGTGATTGGCTCGAGCTCTCACCAGAGTAAATGGGGTTAGAAAACCACAGTCCTCTTCATCATCTGAGCAGCAGATGGAAGCTCAGACGGCCGAGACGTGAAGCGAGCGACGTTTTCATCTAACCAACTCGAGACCAGAGAGTTTATCTGAATCAACAGTGAAGGTCTGCGGGGAAACAAATGACAGGGAGCTCATGAGAGATCAGACTGAGAGGGTTTGTGGTCGGCTTCTTGTTTCTGTGTCGTGCGACTGCCTCCATTATTTCAACACTTATCATCAACATCATCATCATCACAGGAGATTTCAGTGTCGCTCTATTGTTTTCTGTTTGGATTTGACTCACTTGTGGTTGTAAACATCAACCGTTCAAGCATGGAAGTTTCTCTCATCGCTGAGAAACAGTAACATCGTTTGTTTTTGTTGATGTGAAACCACATGAAACGGTTTTAACGAGACAAACTGTTTCTCTTCACTTTGCAGATTATGAAGTTTATGAATGTGTGTCACATGAAAGATCAAAACATATGAGGAGACTCTGAATCTGATCAGCTGCTCAGTGTCACTGCAAACTTCCAGGCTTCAGGGAGTCATGAGTGAGTGACTCCCTCTGGTGGACAGCTGAGGTACAGCAGCAAGGACGTTTAAAAGAACAATATGGAGCAGTTTTTTAACCAGATTTAGCAAATTGTACAAAAAAAAACTTGGATGAAAACTTCTTTATCGTATTTTTAATCTCTTCTTTAATTCAGTTTTGAACACACACACACTGTTTATTATGTTGACTTTTGTGTTTTTTCAGCTGTGTGCTGAGTATTTGTGGGCTTTCGAATCAGAGAAGGATGGAAGGAAGTTATGTTGGTAAATGAGTAATGATTAATCAGGTGTTAAGAAAGTCTTTGCTGGTAAATTGATTTATTTTGTACAAAATAAATATCACACTCAAACATTCACGTTAGGAACACTACAAAAAAGGCAAAAACACTCATATACAATATGAAATGTGAGCTCACAAACATCTAATAAGGGATATAAAGGCAGACTGAATCAAAGAGTCACTTCAGAAATGACAAATAAAATCTGTCTTTGTTTCTCAAAAGTTCAGGAGAAGAACATCAGATCCTCAATTTAACGAGTAGCACTACAAACCTCACGCTCGTCTGAGTCTGAAACGTCTCAGAGAGACTTCTGAGGTGAATTTACAGCACGTTTAACAAAGACACACACATGTAAAAGTTGACAACACTGGGAGCAAATGTGAACAACAGAGCTGCGTGATGAACAGCTTCATCCTCAGCAGAGAGCGACTGACTCCAACAACACGGCCGATGTTCAACTTTCAGACCATCTGACACTTTAATGTGATCAATCAAGTGAAAACAACAAGGCCAACAGAAACTTCAAGGTCCCTTCAGACCCTGCAGACACAGCCGACACGTCTCACTCACACGTTCACCCTCACACATTCACCCCCACACGTTCACCCCCACACGTTCACCCCCACACGTTCACCCTCAGACGCTCACCTTCATGCACACAGTGATGTTCAGTCATGAGAATAAAAAACTAATCCAACCCAAAGTCGTCATCAGGAGTCTCCAGTCATGATGGAGAGGAACTCCTCCTGGTTTACTGGAAGAGAAACGAGTTCAGTCAGAGAAAAATCGGAGGATTCCTTTGCTGGCTAATCTATGAATGAAGTTCAGCACTTGGTCACATGGTAGCTTTTTTACTTCATTACTCTGATTTTAAAGTTTGGATACTTGTAACTCTGCTTACTTTCACCGTCTCCGTCAGCATCGAACTCATCGATCATGCTGCGCAGCTCCTCGTCACTGATGTTCTCTCCCAGTTCTCGAGCTACTCGTCTCAAGTTCCTCAGGCTGATTTTTCCTGATTCGTCATCATCAAACAGCTTGAAGGCCTTCATGATCTCCTCCTTCGGGTCTCGCTCCAGGATGCGGTCGGTCACTGCAGAAAGACGTCAGCATATGAGGGGTTTTCTGAAGAGCTTCAGTCAGCGAACGATCATGATTCATCTCTCTCCGCCTGTCGCCGCCGGCACTTACCAACTTCATTGAAGTCCTCAAATGTTATTTTGCCATTTCCCTCTCTGTCATAGTCCTTGAGAATCTTCAAAACATCGACTTTCTTCACCTCAAAGCCGAGCGCACGCATCGCCACCTGTTGGGAATTCAGTGTAATTACTTGAAATCTGATGGATGCAGAAAACTGGATACCTAATGATCATCGATGGGGGGACAAAAAGGGAACAAGAGTTCAGCTTGAGCACCAAAACTCAAATATGATCAGATCCTCAATGGGACCCAAAACCAGAATATTAACAAGAATACAAGCAGGTGAGCCAGTCAGTCTCTTACAGGGAACATTACAGATACCTTTGTTCATGAGTTTGGTTTTCATGTTGCTCATTTGTCAGTATAATAAATATTAAGTGCATTACATTTAACAACATTAGACTCTGTCCTTCCTGCTCACCTTCAGCTCGTGGTAGTCAATTTCTTTATCTTTGTCGGTATCAAACAACTCAAAGGCTTCTTTGATTTCATGTTTCTGATCCTCGGTGAGCTCTCTCTTCTTCTTGCGCTTGTTTTTGTCTGCCACCAGTTCCGGTCTGGAAAGAAAGTGTTACAACAAATCACATGTGACACATTCATGACTTTTTAAATATATACTGTCATTGCAAACATTTTATTATTTCACGTCCTTATAGCAGCTGATACCAAAACTTAAACCAACCTAAGATTTTATCCTCTAGTGTCACAGAATCCTGTGGTCACATCACATTATTAGTTAGGTGCTAGTTTTGGTAATCTGAAATAAACACTGTCCATTTACTGAAGCTAAAATCACTAATCTGATCATAGAAGTTTATAAGCTTATAAATATGATGAAACACCTGTTAAACTTTTAATCAACTGGAACCAACAACTAGCGAGATTTAACTGCAACAACTAGAACTAAATTAACTGGTAACTTTGTGGCAACTAAACGCAAAACATGCAATATCTTAGATTTATGTTTGAATTTATTCATGAAAGACTTCGTAACATTACAGTATCTCATACATTACTGTACTTAATGCAAGAACAGTTCGTGTAACTTCGGCACGTTTAAGTGTTGATCATTTTCTTTTGGCCAGACTTTGAGCTGAACGAAACGAGTAGTTAATCCACCGACGAAGTCAGCTTGTTAAGAAGTTTTTACTCACTTCATCAATAAAGTGTAACGTTAGCTACATGCTCGATAAAACATGCTAACGCTAAGCTAGCTAACATGGACGGGCTAGCTTTGGCTGTGCGGCTAAACGTTACACGTCCGCTGCATTAATATTAACTCTGCCGAAGACATTGAGAGTAAAGACTGATTTACCTTAAAGACAGACTCATTGTGAAACGATTTTACGACCAAAAACTAAACACCGTGTTGCGTTTTTGTTGCTAAACACACGGAGATCACGGCAACAAACACAACACAACGAATCCGTTTGTCCGCGCTCACACAGAAGAATCCTATTGGCTGCTGGTCACCAAGCAGCAGTGAGGCGTTCTCTGATTGGCTAATGTCACAGCCATTGAATTTGCCGGTCCTTTTTTTCTTCTTCTTCTTCTTCTTCTTCTTCTTCTTCTTCTTAGCCTCCTTCCTTTAGTTCTGCATCGCTGCCATCTTGTGGAGTAAATTATCTCCTGCGGTTTTCGGGTTAAAAAGATTTCAGGTGGAAATTATCGGTTTTTGCTTAAAAATCAGTCTCTCCGTTCGTCTTTTACATTATGTCCAGATATTACTACCTGCCTGTAGTTCACTTCTTTTCTTCATATACTTATATTTTTGTAGGTATGTTGAAGAAACATCTAAAAAAATAAAGATTTTAAATTTAATTTGCCCATAATACACGATGTTGCCCACCAGACATAACATTTGTTATTATTAGTAACAAATCAGTTGAATAACATGTTTCGTATGGATTCATCATGGAGCTTGGTGAGAGGGGGTGATCAGCTGATTTAACTCCACCCTCAGGTGCCCTCAGACTATAAAACCTGGCCCACGTGCTTCCTTCTGTCTCCCTTCATGCTGCATTACCACTGTGTATATGTGACACG
>JAQNCA010000013.1:19972905-19985387 GCA_029783725.1 Acanthurus tractus
TACCGACTCTAAACATCAATATGTAATTAAATCAAAGGAATGCTCCGCTGGTCTGTGGATCAATCGTAAATTTGACTTGTATTTATGTGTTGAACAATGCAGATGTCAACTAGTTGAAGCGCTGACAGAGCAAAGTTTGAACATTAATGCACATTAATCCACTCTCACTCCTCTCTTGTGGAGTATTTGACCACTAGAGGGGATTTTTAGTGTTTAACAAAGCGTCTCCATCTTGTTTGTGTTTGTGTGTTAGCAAACACATGAGGACGGCCATGTGCGAACATCTGCATCTTCCTGCTAACTGCAGACCTTTTTATGCAAAAGTGTAATAAATGCATGAATGTAATGGTTCCATGTTTTAGCTCTGACCAACAGTTGGTGGCAGTAACGGGCCAATAAACGTAGCAATACATCAGTATAAAGAGGAGATGAAGAGTACCATGGTGGTGTCACTTAAACTGTAAACAAACCACAAACATCTTGAACATCAGACTCGTCCTTCTCCGTCTCACTCCAGGTGGACGTTTTTGTCGCCATGGATTATCACAAAAGGAGTTACGGCAGTTTCCACGGACGCGTTCACCTGCAAGGCTCCTCCCCCATGGATGCCTCCCTGGTCATCACAGAGCTCACCCTGGAGGATTATGGGAAATATAAATGTGAAGTTATTGATGGGCTGGAGGATGGAACAGTGGTGGTGTCCCTCGACCTGGAAGGTAATATAAACTGTAAAGAATGAAGGTTTATTGTGTAAAAGTAAAGTCTGTTAAATGTCACTGTGCTGTAACAGGCTGCAGTCGGGCTAAATTTAGCATCATGAGCAGCGACTGCTTGGGGGAAAGTCAGGAGTGAGTGTAAGCGGAGTACATCAGTGTCAGAGCAGCTTCATTATTCCTGAGAGTGGCCAGTAAAATCAGTTATTACAGCCTGAAGCCAGAGGCAGGCGGGCGGGGAAACAGCTGAGCTTACATGGCGATACCGAGTGAATTGACATCACTGAACTCAAATCTCAGAGGAAAGATCCGAGTTTAAACACCTGACTGCAGGTTATTGATCATATCTGTTCCCCATCTCCCCATGTAGGTATCGTCTTCCCCTACTTCCCCCGTCTGGGTCGCTACAACCTCAACTTCTACGATGCTGAGCGGGCGTGTCGAGACCAGGATGCCATCGTGGCGTCCTTTGATCAGCTGCACGACGCATGGCGAGGAAAGATGGACTGGTGTAACGCCGGCTGGCTGAGTGACGGCACCGTCCAGTATCCTATCAACATCCCCAGAGAACCCTGCGGAGGCAAGAACACGGTGCCGGGCGTCCGCAACTACGGCCTGAGAGACAAGGACAAGAACCACTACGACGTGTTCTGCTTCACCTCCCATTACAAAGGTGAAGGACGTCTCAACTCCTTTGTGTGTGTGTTTACCTTTATTTAACCAGGTTGACTCTAAAGACAGTTGCAAACACATTATAACGTCCTCGTACTTGTGTACCTGTGTCTTCTTGCCTGCTCAGGTCGGTTCTACTACCTGATCCATCCCTCTAAGTTGACCTACGACGAGGCGGTCAGCGCCTGTCAAAAGGATGGTGCTCAAATCGCCAAGGTCGGCCAGATGTACGCCGCCTGGAAGCTGCTGGGTTACGACCGCTGTGATGCCGGCTGGTTGGCTGACGGTAGCGTCCGTTATCCCATCTCCACCCCCCGCCGGCGCTGCAGCCCCACAGAGGCCGCCGTGAGGTTCGTCGGCTTCCCCGACAAAAAGCACAAGCTGTATGGAGTTTACTGCTTCAAGGGCCACAACTGAGCTGCAAACACACACACTGACAGCCTGCACACACACACATCAGCATGCACACACACATTCATACACTAGTGAACACACCAGAGGAGCGAAAAAAGAGACAGAAGGTTTTCGTACGAAGAAACACATTCAAACTGTGATGCTTTATTTCATGGAAACTTGAGACATTACCGTCAGACACAAGTCACGTTGTTGCTTTGTAATCTGGGACCTGATACTCCGCCGGGGACAGTTTACACATATTTAAGGTTCTTATAATTTAATCAATGCCTTTGCAAAGGGGCGGGTGGGTTGCAGTGGGTGGTTAGGGGTGGAGAACGTCACAGCTACAGCCATACTGTCATTCAAGAACGGACGAACCCACGTCACATACGAAGAGCGACAATGGACGGGTAACAGCTTTACAAAACCACCTCATGGCTGGACTTTGGGCACTTACACTTGTTCTGTTCAAGACCTGGAACAACAACAGAGCCATGAAACCCAGCTGAAACCAGATGAAAAGAAAAGCTCAAACCCTGTGCTACTCGTCACAACTTAACCGATCTTTGACGTCCACTCGAGGCCACATCCACACCACTATGTTTTTGTTTTGAAACGTGTCATGTCTGCTACGTTAACGCCCGACGTCACTGTCAGGCTTCTTAGTATAGGTGGAGAATATTTCTGAAATGGTGCTAAAAACGCTCTTCAGGACGGATCTCATTTTAGCGTAAACGCTGTTTGAAACCAAAACATAAGACTGTGGATGAGCCCGAACAAGGTGCTACGACTGGTACTTTGTACTTCATCACGGTGTCCAGTTTTATGTTTTTATACAAATGTGTTGGACCAAACATCAGTCTCATCACCAAAATGAACATCCAACTGTTAGCATTGTTTATGTTTTATAAGTATGTAGAATGTTTATGTATCTTAAATGTATTTCTGCTTCTGACTATTTTTTGATATACTGTAGAAATATTTACATTCTTATTTTTTGTCTTTCTGGCCAAACTATCCAAGTCTTTTTAGTTTACATGAAACATTAGCGCAACAACAGTGGAAAAACACTAAAAACCTACGATGCTAAATCAAAAAAAGGATTAGAATTTTGCACTGAATATGTAGAAGACGCCTAAAGGAGGAGACGAGGCAAACAGTAGTGCAGCAATAGAAAATGCCTGGCATGAATAAAAACAGTCCTGTGCTGCAGAGAAGTGAAGCTTCGTGGCTGTTCGGCTTGATCTTAGACTTCAGAGCATGAATTAGCTTCTACTAGCAGCTGTCAAAAAGATCTACACACACTATTAGCGCCTTGATAAACTGCTATTTTTGATACAAATACTGTAGTTTCTTAAAGTCAACGAGAAGAGCGAAGATTAACCCCATAAGTGACCTCAGCCCCGAACTCCACGTATCTGTTTAGCACGTTTCCACACAGAGAAAAAAGATACTTTTAAAGGTATTTTGGGGATTTCATAGATGTTTGCTTGAATAAAATCTTCTCTTGGATCTAAACAACATTCAAATCAAATATCTCCTCAAACTTTTCTGTTTCTTCTACTCTTCTGCTGTGCTAGCTGTGCTAACTACAACAGCCTGTAGGTTACGCAATTTGTCGAAATTAGGGATAAAAAATTTAGCTTTGATCAGATTTTATTCAACAAAAACCACCACAACAAAAATTTTAAAATCAACAAAATATCTTGTTCATGACGAGAAACAAGAAGAACCGAACGAAAAAAGTAAATTCTAAAGAGATTCTAATATTCCTCAAAGAACGTAAAAGTTTCAAGTTTTCGTACAAACACATTGTTGTGAATTGTTAATAATAATTTGCACAAATTTGCTGGCTAAACGGTCTGTCTTTGTTTTTCCCCAAACTTTCTTTGAGCTAACTGTAGTGATGTTAGCTGTTAGCTAGTGTAACACTAGCAGACCTGTTTAATGTGTTTGTGTTCAGTTTAGCTTCTGAACAACCTCAAACACAACAGAAATGGATAATTTCCCTCCAGTCTCCCGTCTTTTCTTCTTGTTAGTGTTTGTTTGTGGAGCAGATTTAAAAAACACCAGATTCATGCAAACCTTTTCAGTCAATCAGGAATTTTAATCACACAGACGTCTTTAAATGACTTTGTATGCAAGAAATCAGTTCAAAAATGTTTGGACCAAAACCAAATTCTGTGAGATGACGAAAAGGCCTTTTAAGGTGAACATGTAAGAAATGACGTGTTGGTTCCCCCTGTAAGGTTGCGTGGGGTTTACTTACCGTACGGAGTGCTGAGGTCACGGATGGGCCCGAGCCAGACCCTGAGTGAGCACAGTTTCCTGGCAGTGACCGGCTCCCTGATTGCTATCTCAGCTCTGCAGCGACTGACCGGTCACTGATCGGACCCAGCGGGGCTGCAGCCAACCTGCAACGGCCTGCTGAACGAGACAGAAATACAATACGTTCAAAAATACCACAAATTCCTGCATGGAGGCGATCAGGAGTTCTTCCATGTAAGGGTATCAGGGGGTAGACTCACCGTAGATGGTCCCGGACGCTGGTTTAGGTCATCCACTCGGGCCTGGCGCAGTTAGCTTTACTTGGCTCCACCTTTGACAAGCCACTGAACAATCAGACACTTATCACTGAAGAACTGCTGGACAGACTCATTTTAATGGCTTTCTGTTCTGATTAGACACTGTGGGAAACAAAATGAGGATTTTACAGAACAACTGCTGTGAAGTAGACACTTGTTAGGGAGTTTTCTGCCGTGTGGCAAACGAAGGGATTTCTGCTTTTTAATTTGTGTTTTTTTTTTTTGTCAACAATTTGCAAACAATGTTGAGTGTCAGTTTGTTAAAGGAATAGTTTGACATTTTGGAGAGAGAAAACCTACAACTTACTGTGCTTGAAGCTGTTTATGGATCAGAGAAACAAGGCGTGATGGATTCATTTGTAAAACACAGAAAGACTGATTTCGTTCACATATCTGGCCATTAAATATAAGGCTAAAGCCAGCAGCTGGTTAGCTTAGCTTAGCTTAGCACAAGCACTGGAAGAGGGGAAACAGCTAGCTAACATATGTCTACACACAAACAGCTAAAGCTCGCTGACCGACTCTGTTATGAGGATTTAACAGATGAGATTTCTGAACTAAAACCAGGCTGTTTCCTCCTGCTTCCAGGATATTATGCTAACATGAGATCTATGCTAACCAATGCTAATAACATGATGGGTCAAGCTTCATATCTAGACGGACATGAGAAAGATTTCCTCAAACTCTCCAAAATGTAAAACTATTCCTTGAAGGACTTATAGAAACCCCAAATGTGTTAAATTTGTTTTTTTCTGAGCGACTGTTTGTCAGGAGCCTTGTTAACCGCAGCGTACAACCTTTGGGACCCGAAGACAAAAAGGACAATAAAACAGTACATTAAGCTCGACTCTGCCTCCGTCTCTTTACACAGGCCTCATTGAGTTTGACTGATTTACCAAACACATCATGAAAACCTCTGAGCAGCAGCTGGAAGAGCAAACAGACGCCGTCGGAGCTGATGTGGGCCGTCGGTTGGCGGTTGGCAGGAAACCCCAGGTGTCGTTCCTGAGCGATGCAGTCATGTGTTTTTACATGTTTCCTCAGGGAGGGGCGCTGTTTGCATAATGTTTGCCCCCACAGAAACACGGAGGCCATTCATGGTGCTGCTCGCAGGTGATTCTGTATCTGAACGTTGCCAAAGAACACGACTATTTCAGGAACGGAGTGACGGCATGTTGGTGACGTGTTCGATGTTTGTGTTGATTCATGTTCTCGCGCTCGTTTCCAGGAAAATTCAAATCACAGAAAGGTGGAATAACTCAGGTGTTTGCTTTAACACACAACATGACTTCGATGTTACAAAATGGAAGCTCAGTGTCTTTTTCCATTTTTAACTTCTACTCTCAGAATCTGCTTGTTTTTTAAATTCTTTCTGTTTAAAATTCAGGTGGCGCCACCTGCTGACCGATCTGTTGATATTATCAGTTTTTTATAATCAGCTGTTAAAAACATGTTGATGGGCGACACAGTTGTGCTGGCTGACATGTTTTTTCTATGAACACACACACTCTGTGATTTATGTAGACTCAGCCACGCACACACACACACACACACACACAAATACTTACTATAGCATCAAATGTGGATTAATCCGCTGTGACAGTAATCCCAAACAAATGCACTTTTTCTCCTGTTTGTTTGATAAAAACTAGTTTTGAAATGACTAAAATTTTTTTAAGCTTGAAACTAAATATTTATGAGTTTTATTCTAAAGATTTTCGTATTTTGTGGGCGCTGCTGACTCATCACTGAGAGCCACAGACAGGAAGTCAGAAGGTGTCGATGGACAAACAAACACTTTCATTGTTTTGGTCTTTTTGTGGGAAAATAAAAAGCAAACAGCCTTAAAGAATAAAATCACACAAAGAACACAGGTTGTGTTATAATAGTTCCTATTATTGCACACACACACACACAGCTGACATCGACATTGAAACCAGGATGATGAACATTTTACAGTAACTCAAACAGAGAAACAATGATTACATAAAAAAAGCTCATGTGCCTCAGATACAGTGAATCTCCATGAACCACATGGAGGAGAAGAACATTAAAAATGCATATAAAACGACAAACAGTATATAAAAAGGAAGAAGAAGAAGAAGAGGAGAAGGTCGGATGAACTCAGGCAGGATCTCATGAAAACCCTGAGGAGCATGTAGAAGATGTCTCACTGCACTTTTTTTCACATTCCTTTCTTGGTTCGACTAGAAACAGATTCCAGATCTGTAGGAGGAGGCAACATCTACTGCACCTTCAGCTGAGGACGCCTCCATCACCCGACTCAGTGTTTGAAGCCACCAGGAGCGTCTCGCCGATGAGCTGGTGGGTTGAACTTGAACGACAGACGATGAAAAGCATCGACGCCGCTCGGCTTCGTGCGGCGAACACGTGTGACGGCAGCACGCGCGACGTGATTGGATGAATCCGTAAACAGCAACAGGAAGTCGTCATCATCAACAGAATCACTTCAGTCCCAACGACCTTTATTTACGTCACAGTCCATTCATAGTTTTAAAGTATACAATAAGTTAAATCATATGGCTTCATATAGTATCTATATTATATATCCTATGATTAATGGCCACAGCACACACACACACACACACACACACACACACCTCACATTCATAATAATCTGCTCTTCAGCTGTGTGTGTGTGTGTGTGTGTGCCGCTCTTTAAATCTCCCTTTAAAAAACTTCTCTCAGCTAAAACAGTTTGTACAAAAATCTACAGGAGATTCAGCCGCGGACGCAGCGAACAGCGAGGAACCCGAACGAGATGAGAATAATTTAAAGTGATGAGTTCAGTTTGAAGTCTGAGGAACATCTGGGGGAACATCTGTAAATGAACCCCAAACATCTCAGAGCACGATGTGTTTCGGTGTGACTGACGGTCGCTGCTCAGCTGTTGGTGTTTGCACGAACTTCTGTCACATTTTAATGATGTAAACAAGATGATAAATAAAACTAATTTATGTCAAAAACACTGATGAAACCTCGTGAGACTTCTGTTCAATAAAAAACAGACAAAACTTTTTTTTTTGGCTCGATAAAAATATTTTCAATTTTTTTGTTTTGTTTGTGTTTTTACGACTTGATGAAAGTTTCAGTAGATT
Organism: Acanthurus tractus; assembly: GCA_029783725.1. Classification (NCBI taxonomy): domain Eukaryota; kingdom Metazoa; phylum Chordata; class Actinopteri; order Acanthuriformes; family Acanthuridae; genus Acanthurus; species Acanthurus tractus. The sequence goes on from JAQNCA010000013.1 coordinate 19,980,391, forward strand.
TCTTCAGTTTTTATGATCATAAATCTGGTTGTTGTCTTGATTTCATCATTGAAAAACACTGTTGACAGAAAAACTGATTGGGATTATTTGCTGTTGAAATGTTCTCTGATGACTCGGTTCCCCTGTTTGTTGTGATTCCTGCAGAAAAACCTCGGAGAACTTGGAAGCAGATGAAGTGAAGCTCAGAGCTGATTTGTTTTTGTGGGTAAAATGCAAAGAAATGTGACGACGGAGAGACTGAACGATCAAACAGGAGATGTAATGAAGACGAATGTAGCTGCCCCAAAGACTGACATGACAGCCGCGTCACAGCGCCCCCCGGAGGCGATCTGCTGCAACAACTACAGAACTCTCAGTCAGTATCAGTCTTTACGAACCAAACTTGTTTAAAAATGCTGGAATTCTCCTTTAAAAGGCCTGAAGGGACAGAAAACAGCTTTTGGAGTTTTGAATGAATGTGAATGTGACTTTGTTTGTTTTTAAAAACCTTCAGCGTGAGACTTTGACTCAGATCGGCGCTGAAATGACTCACTGATGTGGAGCGTTAACGGTCCCACACCGTGAGGCATTCAGGCACCAGTTTCCTGTTCGGAGCTTTGAGACTCGATATGATCAGAGAGATAATTTTACAAATGAGAGTAAACTGTCAGCGGTGTGATGGTTCGGATCCTGGAGTGTTTCTGGGCTTCGTGATCGTCCTGATCGATCGATCGATGCCTCCGATCGGCTCGCTGTGTTCGGCTGCCTCCGCTGAGCTGAATCTCAGAACCAGAACCGGATCAGTGTCTCATGGGGTCCCGGCGGTGCGTTTGGACCTGCTGATGCCTCTTCTCCCTCTGCAGCTGGACGGGCTTCCAGAAGCTCTGGAAGGTGTCGTAGCTCTGTTGTTGCTCTTGGTTCTGGTTGTGTTTCTGAAGGCTCCGGCTGTGATGGATGTGCTGGTGGTTCTGTGGCTCGTGGTTCTGGCTCTTGCGGCGCCGGAGAGAAAACGACCTGTGGAAGGTCGCAGCTGAGAGAACAAAGGAAAACACATTGTGAGGAAACATTTTGTTGTTCAGCCTCGTTTTTCTGAACCGAATCTCCTCGAACATGAGCACTCACGGCTTGTGCAGGTGACTTTGGGGGTGTCCCACCGGCCGTCGGCCCGGCACCGGATGGTGGGGGTGTGTCTCTGGATGAAGCCCGGCTTGCAGTGGTAGCGGAGCAGAGAGCTGATCTCATATCGAGGCTTCAGGGCCCCGAACACATGAGCATCCTTCACCACGGGGGGCTGCCCGCACGAGACTGCAGGCGGGAAACACACTTTTCACTCTGATGATCAAATGTCATGAATTTTCTGGCCACTAGGAGGCAGCACAACGAGCTGTGATGTGTTTTTAAAACTACAGAATCACCCTTTTGTCCAATCAGGAGCAGCAGAGTGAGTTTCAAACACACAACGACGGTTTATTGTCTCATAAAGTTGATAAAACATCACAATCGTCCCGCTGGAGTCGAGTTTGTGTCGCCTGAAGAATGAAAAGATGCTGAAGAAGTTTCTGAAGCTCCACATGTTCAGACTTCCTGTTTAAACTGAACTCTAAACTCCAGCAGAGAAACTTCAAATGATGTGACATTTGTTGTTTTCTGCAGAAAAAGTTGCTTCAGATCGAAACTCGACATGAAACAGATGTTTTTTAATGACTCAGCTGAATCCCTGAGCTGACTCTGTGTGTGTGTGTGTGTGTGTGTGTGCGTGTGTGCGCACCTGTTCCCTTTTTGCAGGTGAAGGTCAGGTGGTAGTTGCAGGGCACGTCGTTCCACTGCCCCCCCTCGTGCCAGATCATCACCACGCAGTCCTCTCCGGACTGGAAGAAGCTGTCCGGCTGGTTCGGCCTCCAGAAGTCGTATTGCTGCCAACACACATTTTCACAGTCTGACTTTATTGTGAAACACCAGCGAACGAAAGTAAACAGGAAGTTCGACTGCAGGAAACTCCGGATCGTTTATCACAACGGAAACTATTTGATTATTGAGAAACTGCAGATTTCCACCGTCGCCCTGCGTGTGTTGATGTGAACACGACCGATTCTCACGGAGACGGAAAATGATTCAACACACACGACGGGATGTGTTTCAAAGTAAAAGCAGAAGGTGGCGCTGCTGAGTCAACAGGCCCAAACACACGCAGCGTTCTGTGGTTCAGATCCACAATAATCTGCTGCAGTTTGCGAGCTGTGTGTTCCTGAGCAGCTGCTGAGGGCGGCGGCCTCCGATAACACATGACAGCAGCGGAGTCGCCCGGCGTCGGGTTTCAGGCCCCATCGGGCCCCGTTTCACCGCGTGACCCCGGGTCACGTGATCGATCCCAGCGGACGCACGGCGTGTGCGAGGGAAGTGTCATCATGACGAAGAAACGCAGGCGAGCGCCGAGCCGCCTCGGTGCCAGCACACAGGAAGTGATGTCAGTCCTGTTTCTGCTTTAAGTCAACCGAGCAGGGAGCGCGGGCCCCCAGGGGCCACGAGGGGGTTTCAGGGGTCCCGAACAAAACAGGGAAAAACTTATTTACACAGAAACTTGAACCAGAAGGAATCTGCTGCCCTCCTGTCGCTGCACGCTGCTGGTTGTTGCGTCATCACATGATCTCATTTGTTTCACACAGCAGAAAGATTTTTGTTCAGCAGTGACGCACTTTGTGGAGAAAACTGAACATGTGAGATCGGAGGTAACACATGAATCGACAGACATCTTCACCTGAAGAGCTGCAGAGTTAACAAGGCCAGAAATAAAGACATGAACACAGCAGAGTGCAGAGCTCTGCAGAGTTCTTCTCACCATCGGTTTGCCGTCAGTCCATCTGAAGTCTCTCTCAAACATCTTGTCGTTCAGGCCGAGCCACTGGTAGTCATTTCCCAGACCTGCAGAGGAGAAACACAGCAGAAACTTTGAGTCTGTGAGGAGGAGGAGGATGATGATGATGAGGATGATGATGATGAGGATGATGATGATGATGATGCTCGGTCAGCTGAATGCTCACACACTCCACCTCTGAGATGAGTGTGTGGTCTGAATGTGTGTGAGAACAAACAGGAGGAAGCGTTTGGGCGGAGCTTTGTTTCCATCTCACTGAAGCTACGTTTCATTTACTGCTGAAGCTGGAAACCAGAGCTGAGTGACATCACACCCACATGACCTCGCTGCTTTAAATCACAGCTGGAAACACTGAGAACAGTGAGAACATGAAGAACAGTGATTTCACAGAGTTTGTCCTCCAGGCAGCTTCGCTGTTGTTTGCAAAACCAGCAGATGCTGATGCAGATCAGATTAACAAACACAAACAAAAAGCTAAATGAACTTCAGATGAAGCTGGTGGTGGATGTTTCTTCTGCTCTCCACTCAGCCTGCTGACCTCCATGCAGCCAAAGCCTGCTGGATCATGACTGCTGGAAAATAATTTGACCACAAACACAAAATGCCTCAAACTGAAATCAAACAGGTAACACAGATTAATAAGACAGCAGTTATGTGAACGTGCAGATGTTGGATGCAGATGTTTGATGCAGATGTTTGATGCAGATGTTTGATGCAGGTGCAGATGTTTGATGCAGATGTTTGATGCAGATGTTTGATGCATGTGCAGATGTTTGATGCAGATGTTTGATGCAGGTGCAGATGTTTGATGCAGATGTTTGATGCAGGTGCAGATGTTTGATGCAGGTGCAGATGTTTGATGCAGATGTTTGATGCAGGTGCAGATGTTTGATGCAGATGTTTGATGCATGTGCAGATGTTTGATGCAGGTGCAGATGTTTGATGCAGATGTTTGATGCAGGTGCAGATGTTTGGTGCAGATGTTTGATGCAGATGTTTGCAGATGTGCAGAGTGGCAGACTTACGGTTGACAAACATCTGCTCCTCCTGCGACAGGATGCTGGTCAGGTGGGCGCCGTGCAGCCGACACTCGCGCTCTGCGGCGTCCCACGTCCGGCGGTGTGTGAAGTATTTGTAGCAGTGAGACTGAAACTTCTGCCAGCCGAAGCCGCAGACTTCAGTGTCTGCAGAGAGAAGGAACGAAGTTCAAGTCCATCAGAGAGCAAACATCTCAGAACCTGATAATCTGACTGAACCCTTTTATTCTGAAAAACAGGGACATGATCATTCGATGCTGCTTTCAATTCTTGTTTCCAATTTCCTGATGATGCATTCTGCTCATCGGAGCCGAGCTGCTGCAGCGACGACGCTGGTTTGTTTATTTCTTGCAGTTCGGAGCAGAGTCGGAGAGTCGAGGTCGAGCTGTGAAAAAAGTGCCCTCTCTGCATGAGCTCACACACACACACACACACACACACACACACACACACACACACACACACACACACACACAGTTGGATTTCATTAACCCTCGCAGCCCTCCAGCTGTCTGCAGGTCAAAACACACACACACACACGGTAACACGCAGGCGGAGTTAATGCAGAACACACACGTCAGGTCGATGTGCAGACTGGAAGCTGTGATCAGCGCTCTGCTCAGTAAACAAAGGATGTTTTGTGTCAGTGGCTTCACAACAACGCAGCCGCGATGGAAAGTTGCTGTCGAGGCTTCGGGGGATTCGCCGCCGTCAGCCGCCTGAACTTAATAAGTCCAGTGTTCGGCCACCTGGAGGGTCAGCGAGGTCCCCGGGCCTTCTAATAAATGCAGGGCTTTAATTTACGAGCCTCCTTCTGGCACTTTGGAAACAGCAGAGCGCAGAATCAGCTGAGTGCAGCAGATGAAGGCGAGTCGGACTCGATGCCACGCAGCTGCGAAAGCTTTCTGACCAAATAATACAGCAATTATCTGCTTTCTCTCCTTTTTTCCAGTGGAAGAAATGTGCGAGAGCACAGCTGCGCCTGTGGTTTCTGTCCACTACTGCAAGTCAGAGGGAGGATTTAATGAGCTCAAGTTTCAGCATCAATGTTAAACACAACGCATACGTCTGAAACACACACACACACACACACACACACACACACACAC
>JAQNCA010000013.1:20007595-20018786 GCA_029783725.1 Acanthurus tractus
ACACACACACACACACACACACACACACACACACACACACACACACACACACACACACACACACACACACACTCAGGCAAACTAAAAGCTTGAAAAACACTAAATGATGATAGCCATTAATTTCAGATTACTGTACAGAGCACATAAAAGTCATCCATTAAGGTTAGCCGGCGTCAGGGCGGAAATGAAAGTGGTCGCCAGCGTTATTAACCACAGTGAAATCTATCATGGAACAGAAGGAAAATGTGAACCCTCAACAGCAACAAACACAATTAATTTCTGCTCAGACCTGCAGACAAACAATAAACAAATGTAAACAATCAACACACGTCACATGTTGATGCATGTGACTGTTTTATGCAGGACTGATGTGCACCTTCTACACAGCACCCTGTTTTCCATTTACTACTCGAATCTTTTTCCATGAAGCTTCTCTGCAAAAAAATAATGATAAATCACAGTAAGTAAAAACATTAGCTTCAGCCGGTTCCATTAGATGGAGAGGAGGAGGTGAACCAGTCGGAGGAAGAGGCGGGGAAGGGAAAAGAGAGGTGAAACATGGGGGAGTCAGCTGTGAAAAATTGGACCTAAAATAAGAGGATGAAAGGTAGGTGGTGCAGTATGGATTTAATACGACGCCGCAGCAGATAAAGTGTGCAATAAAATGTATGAAACAAACGTTTTCTCTGATTTGTCCTGAAAAAATTGATGCTTTTAAAAATGAGAGATGCAGACATGCAGAAAAAAAAATACAGAAAGTTCTGTCGACTGCTTCGTTATGATGGACCAACAGTTTGATGATGAGCCGGATCCAAGTTCCTCCAGTTCCAAGCAGATGGACAAAGAGACGCATCGAGTCAGTGGCTTTGCTGAAGGGCTGGCTGGAAAAAACCTGCAGAAAGTCACATGACCAGGCTGGTGAACCAGCTGGGAGCATCAGTGGCTGAAAAGTGAAATAATGGCATTAAAATTAAGCAGAATAAACGATCAGCAGTTCCTGTTTGCAGGCCGTGAATGTGCAGACAAACATCACTGAAGACGACTGTGCTGCCATGAAGCTGCTCTGTGCTGGTTCGCTTCTGCTAACTGAGAAAAGTGGAATTGATTTTGAAAGAAAAAGACCTGACAGCTGAGCTGAGCTGCAGCTCATCCAGAAACCTCTCTGCCAAGTAAAACTCGCAAGTATGAGGAGGAACACACGAAGTATGAGTTTACTGCCGCATGCTGTTTCTTTAACATTTGCAGAAACATTTCAGTCATTTTTAAAGACGCCGTGCAGAAGAGGAGCATCGGTTAAATGCTAATGATGTTTAGGAGGCGTTTGCATGGAAGAGTTTGGGATTCGGACGACCTTTCTTTCTCCTCTCATCTTATTCTTTTGTCTTCAGGAAGCTTTGTTTTCCTTCCTAGTGTTTTCTGACGCGATCAGACGAATGATTCACTCATCAGGAGGATGGGCGTGTTTTTTAATATGGCACCATTACGAGCGCCGCCCACAGCCGCCTCTGGAGGACTCCTCCACCCTCAGCTGCCCCCCGCGGGACCTTATGTGGGCGCTGTAACTCTGTTCTGCTGTGGGAAGCCTTTGTGCCGCCGTCTTTCACCGTCACTTCTGCCTGTTTGCACTCAGAGCTGACGGACGAGCTGCAGGAGCCACGACGCCGCCGTCACCTGCACACCTGGACGCCGTCAGGTTATCAACACCTGCAGCGACTGATGATGATCGTATGATGATTAGTATCTCCACTAGATTTATTTAACAACATTCATTTCTTTGCAGATTCAAAATAATAGTCCACACAATCAACTGAAAAATATATTATTATCACAGGACTAAATAATTATTTTAGTTTTCTTTTGCAGTTTCTCAGGATGTAGAGTCCAGAAAAACTCTTTCAGCACTCGGGTGGACAAACTGTGCTCGCTGTGCATATTCCCACTCACACTCCTCTGAACGTGGACTGAACGCTGTGAAGCTGAAGGATGAAGGAGCGTTTCAGCAGAAACTGAGCAAAGTAAGAAAGTGAAATGGCTGATTCGTCTTTTCACACTGAGATGAGAGTTCAGTGAAGCGCAGGTGAACGAATGAGCTCGAGTATTCGATTCCAAACACACTTTCACCACACTTCCTGCTGAACTCAAACTCTCTCTCCCTCTCTCTCCCACACTCCTGTAATTTGCCAGCTGCACTTTGGACCCTTCTGGAACAAAAAAGACAGCAATCGCAGGTCAAAGGCAACAAATCACGCTCGGTGCTCCTTCACTCTGTGAAGTCTGAGTGCTGCCGACCAGAAAACTGCTCTCTCACGACTTCCATTTGCCTGTTTTTCATCATCCCTGCCTTCACATCACACAGCTTTAAGTTAATGTGCAGGCGGAAAAAAAGAAAAACAGAGCTTTTGTTGCTGAACTTGTCAGACTGCAGATAAATGCACTCAGTCTATAAATGTTTTTACCGGTTATACAGCATGAGACAGAGAGCTGCGATCATGTGTTTGTCTTATAATTTATTCATGATATGAACATGTTTTGTGTGTGTGAGTGTGAAATGACGCAGCGTCACGGTGAGAGTTTGGGAGGCTGATCAGAAGTGATGAACCTCCTCGGCTTCATCACCGTCACTGCCGATCCACTTTATGACAGCGAGGAAGATTCAGGGCGAATGTACGGACTGATCGGCAGGCCTGGACGCCACGGTGGCCTGGATGCCACGGCAGCTTCGACACCACGGCAGCTTCGACACCACGGCGGCCTTGACGCCACAGTGTTCTCAACGCCACGGTGGCCTCACCTCGAAGCTGCTGTCGGAGGCTAACTCTCCTCTTGCAGCTTGAAACGAGCAAATGCATGAAGGAAGGAAGTGACATGAAAAATGATGAGAAATGTCCATTTGTTCGAGAGGCTGCTGACCCAGAAAATCACTTAAGAACAGATTTAATCTCACTTCATCTCTCTTTCTCTCTCTGATTCCATATTTTCTCATCTTCAAGATCTATTTCTCTCCCTCTGCCTCCTCTGTTTGAGTTATCTTCTCACCACACAAATCATTCTTGGATCTGTAATATAACTTCTCCTCCTCATTCTCGCTCTTTTCCTCAGCTTATCTCTGTTTCTGTCTCCAGATTCAGTCATTATGATCACAGTCGAAGCTTTCAGTGCAGGATTTTTGTGCTTTGTTATTATCTGCTCTACAATGTAAAAACCCGCCTGTAAACTCCACATGTTTCACACATGCAGAGCTCCTGCTCGTGTGAAACATGTGGATGTGCTGACGGATGTGTGCAAAATGCAAATACGCACAGCGAGGATGACAATTTGAGCTGAATTACGGCGGCTCTCTGAGTGAAGGGTACGAGCTGGCATTTCTGTGGCTTTCAAAGAGCCGCTGCCTCCAGAGAGACAGCTCTTCATTGTGTGCCGTCGTTTCTGAGCCCAAAGGTGAGGCTGATGAGAGGTTTGTGGCGACCTGCTGTCACCGCCGCCGCCGTGAACTCACACGGGTTTATGCCACAGATGTGAGCGTTCTGCATCCGTGTAAATGCTTATCAGGTAACTTTACGGTTCAGAAATGAAAACGAGCTCATTGACGGATTGTTAAACTTACTTTCTGTTTAAAATGACGACAGACTGAACATCAGAGGGAGTTTTTACTGCAGTTATCATAAACCTAACTGGCAGATTCTTTGCTGGTTGGAAACATTGTGACTTTTTACTGTTTTAAGTTGATTTTATTTAAATAGAAACCTTACAAATGGGTCTTAAATATGTTCATGGTGGCCACATGTGGGACTAAATGCTAAAGGTCTGAGGTCAAAGCTAACGAGTAGCCGACAGGTAAAGATGGAGCATCGTTTCTTTGCTGCAGTTTGAAGTGAAATAAAAAACTCACAAGTCTGATACGAAGAAATAAAGTCAGTTCAGTTTGTGTGAATCTAATTACCAAGTTTATCATGTGAATGAGCTGATGGAAGAGTTTATTCTGTTTCATGTGTGATTTTATTTCTGTTTCAAGAGAAACTTAATGTCCATTTCAGTGTTTTGGTGTTAAACTTCATAACTTTTTATCTTCTCCTCAGCTCCTGTAGAAACGTTTCCAACAAACACCAACCAAAGAAATAATCAATGAAGCGATATTTTTTTGTGCTCTCGTTAACTCCTGGAGAAAGAAACTTTCATCTCCACATCTGAGATGACGGAGGTTTCGTGGAGTCGGTCTGGAGGCAGGAAGTGGAGCCGTCGCAGCTCAGCCCGAGGCGGAGGACAGAAAGATGTGTCAGATCAATACCTGCCTGATGGAGGACGCCGTGGAAGCCAAAACCGAAGAAGAAGGAGGAGGTCTCACCCCCGGTGGACGTGGGTGTCAGTCACCATTACATCCGTGGTGATGGAGAGGAGGAGGGGGGGGTCGAGGTGAGGCCGAGAACAGAAGAGAAGAAGAAGAGATGGAGACATTTGAAGTGAGGGTTCGGTTTGCTCTCCCTCCGAGTGTTTGTGAATTCTGCTCCAGCTCCACATTTGCATGAGTCATGACTATTGTCATCTTCTGCGAATGATGAAAAGGAGGGAGGCGTGCCTGTCAGCATGTCCACATATTACAGATCTTGTTGGGCAAATCTGATGGCTGCCCTCCTGGAACACATATATTACATCTGCTCCATTTATTCATGCGCGCTCTGTGGACTCAGACATATGCCATGTCACCCCGAGAGATGGAGGTAGAAAGTCATTTTGAATCACCACGAGCAGCAGAGGAAAGGCCCTTTGTGCTCTCGTGTTCCACTCGCTCTCCCCGAGAAATGAGGAATATAAATGTAAGAACAGAGCTGGAAAAGAAAGAGAAATATGAAGACCTCGGTCCGCTTTGTTCTCCTTCCAGGGAGGTTTGGTTTCGTTCACAAAGACGGAGCTGATCGAGATGTTCGCCTCGTCCCGTGAATCATTCAGACGAGCGCTGCTGCATCCTTTTTATCTCTTTTAATAAAATCCAATTTAAAAAGTGTCAGAACATCTAAAAACCTTGTTTTTTTTTAAAGAAGCCAGTGTGAGAGACCAGATTTCATTCAGTTGTTTGTTATTTTACAACACGAGGCTGCGCGATGAGTTTTAATTCAAACCTCCTTCCTGCCACACACACAAAGACACACAAGCATTTTAATATAGAACAGGATGAAATAAACAGCATTTTACTTGAATACACTTGTAAAGGCGCACAGAAAGAGCCAGGAAATAATGATTCTGCATCGAGACAACGTTGACGATACAGATGCCACATTCAAATCAGAACATCTGGGAAACATCTTCTGTAGTTTAAATGTTCGAGCACCGACCATCGCTGAGGTGAACACACTCGGCTTCCCTCCATGCTGTTGGAGTTTCACCTGTCAGGTGCAGCAGCTTACCAGCCTTGTGAGGACGGACTCGGTGAGATGTGAGCTTCGACCGTCTCTTCCTGCTGCTTAGTTCCAGTTTGCATGTTCCTGGACTTGGCTGGCCGGTGGAGCAGCTGGAGCTCCAGGCTGACGGAGCCTGGCTCTCCTCCTGCTCTTCTGCCCGCAGCAGAGCTCATTCCGGCCGGATGGTGTCGGGCAGGGGTCCCTCTGAGGCCCACTGCACTTAATCCGGCCCCGGGGCTTCCTGTCCAATGCAAATGAGAAGCTAAAAAAAAAAGACACGAAACAAGAATGAAAACTGAAACTTCAAGAAGCTGCTGCATCTGTCACCACGGCAACAAGGCGTCAGGACAGATGAGACCTGAGCTGCGGTTTTATTGAAACATCGACTGAATGCTAACATTAGCATGCTAACAGTCATCATGTGAGTGTCATATCAAACATGCTAACCTTCTCTGGTGCGGCTAGCATGCTAACATTTGCTGTTTCGCAGTGAAAGCAAACCGAAGACTTGCTGATGGGAACAACGTCAGCTTTTTAGAATCAAAAAAGTGTAAATGTTGACTGAATAATGGCTCTAAATTAGAAGTTCATGCTGGTCATCCTGAAGGAAACACGAGTTTCACGAGAATCTGTCGAAAAGTTGATGAGACTGAAGTTTGAGTGAGAAGCAACTACCAGGTTCAACTCTCAGCCAACATGAACTAAAAGTCCTACACGTTTTTGAAACAGTGGAAACATCTTCATCCTGATCTGATATCTCATGGTGTCAGATCTTACTGACTGGGACGTCACATCTGGAAACATCTGCGTGTGCTTTGGAGGTCAGTTACAAACGTGTTTGTTCCTGCTGAGTGAAGGACGTTCTTCCACTCGTGCCTTCACTGTTTCTGCAGGTTCAGAGCGTCTCAGAGGCTCGTTGGAGGTTTTTCTGCTCCACTCGTCCGTCCTCTCACAGCTCGGAGCAGCCGAGGCGTCGGGCTTCACCTCCGGCTCGGTGCCTCGCAGCGAACAGCTTGTCTGCTGGTCCGAGTGAACCCGGCTGATTGCTGTGAGCTCTGCAGTAAATGTACTGAACGGATCAAGCGGCCCTGAGGGAGGCGGACAAAGTTCATTATTAAATATTTCCCATTAACTCCTCTGCCGGTGAAGTGCGATACATAAAACCCAGATCACATCTTCGGTCTCAGGGAAGCTCCTGGTGAATCATTAATGCTCAGATGCAGAGAGTTGGAGCCGAGCGTCGGACGGATCCCGGCAGCCTGCAGCAGCCGGTGAACCCTCTGAATACTGCATGTCCATTCTCTCATTTATGCAGCCAGGTTGCCATATTAGGTCTCTATTTATCTTCCTCTCCCCCCTTCACTCGGTCTCTCTCCATTTGCGTCCCACACACACAGCACAAAAGGCAAATTTGCAGCTATAAAAGAAGCACTTCTCACAGACAGATGTACAATATTTAGGGTGGCAATTAAAATTTCCACTGCTCAGGAAGATTTTATGAAGCACTTTCTGCGTATTAATACTTTAAATCACCATTATCTCCTGCTTTCATTAACCTCGTCACATAAAGAGCTGGAGGAAGATGCAGTATGACAGGGATACAATGAGAGGAGTGTGTGTGTTGATGGAGGGAGGCGGTATCACACTCTGCTGCAGCAAACTTTAATAAGCCCCGTTTAATATTAATACACATTCTGCAGTTCATCGTCGCCTGCAAAGCCTCGTTTATGAGGACGGAAAGAAAGATTCATCTCTTATTAAAACACACTGTTCTTCTTTTTGCAGACAGAACCTGAGCTGACAAACCAACAGCAACACCTGCATGTCAGCAGGAAGCGTGTGTGTGTGTGTGTGTGTGTGTGTGACACATCAAGCCCACACACACACACACACATACACACACACCTGTGTGAAGGAGCTCGTCGTCTGTTGTTATCTCACTGACGTCTCCATCGCTGTCATGATGCAGCTGCTGGAGAAACTCTGATGCTGTTTACGCCTGAGTGTCGATAAAGTTTTATCCAAAAAAACACTGAAGCTTCATGTGTAAACTTCATGTATCGTATTTAATTTGTTGATTACAGATTTGAAACCATTTCTCTCTAAATGTGGTGACGAATCAGTGAAAAAGAGGCATAAAATCCACATACTTACAGTACAGCACAAGTAAATGTACTTAGTTACTTTCCGCTGCTGCTCCTGGGATTCGGGTCCCATCATCCTCTGGCTGATTTGTCTGAAAGGGTTTCAGACAGACGTCCTCAGTGCGACTCTCGGTAGCCATTGTGGCTAACCAGAACGCCACTTTAGTGCTATAAACGGTAACAAGGAGGAATTCTGGGAATTGACATCCGAGCATTTCCCAGAATTCTCACCAAAATCTGCTCAAGTCTCATTAAAGCCTCCCATCGAGTGTGTCCACGCCGTCGCTGCAGGTTCCTGTCTGTCGGCAGGTCGTCGCACCGAAGCGACTCGTCGGCTCCTTCACAAACCGACGCTGCAAACGTTCAGGATTCCCTGAAGATGAAGCCTGAGTTTCACTCTAGCGCCACCATGAGGAGGGTTCAGGTTCCTGGTGGATTAAAACTGATGAAACTTGGAGGAAAACTGTGTGATTTAAGTGAAAATGAGTCCAGTGTTCTTTTGTGTTTTGGTGATTTAATATTCTGGTGTTTAAATGAGCAAAAACTGCAGTGAAAGTTGAGTTTTAATGTGTTTTTTATTTTGCTAACTTTGTTTAAAAAATCCTGGAAAAGAAGAAATCAGATGATTTGATTCTGTTTTCTGTGTTTTCTGTGTTTTCTGTGTTTTCTCCTCCTCTTCACACCGACTGATCCGTCTGTGATTTATGAGTTTGGTTTCAGATGCTGACGGTCTGACGACTGAAGCTTCTCCGCTGTGCGCGACACAGTAATAAAAATCATTCCTCCTGATTATGATAATCATCGGCAGCGTCTTCAAATTAAACCTCATCATGCAGGGAAGCGTCAGACTCACAGCAGAGCTGCTCGACGGCTTCCTGAGCTTTCAGCCGTCACGCAGCACCAGCAGAGCTCCAGCTGCTCGCTGAAAACCAGGCCAGCAGCTCAGCAGCGAGATGATTTCATCTGCTTATCGCTCGGAGGCGACTCGGCCAAGACATTACTCACTTTACTCACTTTACTCAGCTCCGGCTTTATGGCCTCCATCCGTCTCCTTCATGCTTGGAATGAAGGTGTGGAGGAGAAGATGACAAACGAGCTGCAGGTCCGTCTTCCTTTGTTTGGAGAACGAGGCTCCAGTCTGCATCAACACTCGAGGAGCCGTGAGGGAAGTTTAAAGGGTCACGTGTTCGATGCCGCCGATAAAACTTCACATGTGCAGAAACTGAGGGAGGAAACACTTAAAAAGTCCGAGGTTCCTTCAAGAGTACAAAGAGATCATTAACATAAAGATTTATTTTGCATCTGTTTTCAATCTCTCTGGTTAATATTTTATGATCAAAGTCCAGAATTTTATTGTTGACGACCAAAATAAAATCCATTAGTGTGCAGAAGTATCTGAAGTATTCGGATTCTTCACCTCAGTAAAAGTACAAATACTGTGAAATAAAACTTCACTTCTACATTCAAACCTTAATAAACTTTTAATATTTAAGTATTTTTGCTAAAATGTCCCCAAAGTAATAAAGTAAAAGTATTCATGTTGCAGTAAATTGATGCTTTTTGTGTTTCTTTAGAGAGATTTTTTCTCTTAGAAATAGAGAATAAAGTACAAGCACCTTTAGTCTCTTCATAAGTGCAACACTCGAGTAAAAGTATTTAGTTACATCTGATCACTGAGTACAGCTGGTGAAAGCTGTGTGGAAACAAAACCTCATTGTCTTAAAGATGAAAATCTGCCTTTTTTAACGACACATAATGAACAAAAATGAAAAACCTGAGAAGCAAATCAGCATTTGATCGAGATGATCAATATATTTACTGTTCAAAAGTTACATTTGTCATGAAATTACTCGTCGGCTTCGACCTGGTGGCTGTTTTCACGGCTCTGTCGGTGAAGTCTCCATCTCCTCCCCACCGCATGTGATGCTCATCTCACTTTAATCTTGTTCATCTCTTCCAAGTGAGATGGATGTCAGGGGGGAGGCGGATCGATCGGCGCGTTCCCCTGGGGAGGGAGATTAATGTGGGACGAGGAGCCGCTTGAAAGGCGCTTAAGTAGAACACTTCCCCCCGAGGAGATCGTTCACATCTTAATTAGCTGTTAATGGGACACAAAGTGATATAATGTGTGTGTGCGTGAGCGCTCAGATGCATGCGTGTGTGTTTCCGTCATATCAGCATTAAATAAAACTGAGGATCTTCTGGATGAACTTTGAAACGAGCCACAGAGGAGCTCGTCCGTCCCCGAGAGTCATGAATTAAAGATGGAGCGGTGATGTTCGTGTTTGCTCTCTCTGCACCGACGCAGAAACAAAGAGATGAGAGCTCGGCGTCTCATGTTTAACTGATCAATAATCAGCCTGATCGTCTGTCAAACTCTGGTTTTCTGTCTGTCGCCTCTTTGAAACAGAAAGAGAAATTTCCTCTCCGGTTGTTTGCTGCTGAGTGGATGAACGAAGAGCTGCATCCAAATCTGCCCGACGAGGCCGGTGTGAAGCCTCCTCTCGGTCCCTGCCGGCTCCTTTCAGGAGGCTCTCCGGTACTTCAGTCCAGTTCTGTTGTGAAAAGGTGTCACACTGTTGAGTCTCCAGTGGATCCTGATGGATTTAAAGGGTTCGACATGAGGACGAGAAGGTGAGAGGTGAAAGTTCATGCTGATGTTCTGAAAAACAGCAGTTCCACCTGCAGATTTCACCTGATGGTCGACGCGGTCAGAAGTTTCTGCAGCTGCAGCTGTGATGATCCCTGCAGGAAGGTGGTTTAAAGGGAAAGTTCACCCAAAATTTAAATTTCACCCATTTCCTGCCCACCTAACGATGCCGACATGCCTCCATCAAAGTGTCCGGAGACTCAGCAGTCCAATTCGACTCAAAACATGACGTTAACACTGTGTTTTTATCTGAAATATCCACTGCAGCCTCCATGAGCTTCATGTTTCAGTTTCACTCCTTTCAGCACATCAGTCAGATTAAAGTCTCATCATCACAGTTTAACTGACTCTCTTCTCTCTTCACAGCCAAGTCACTCCAGTAAAATGTGACCCGTGTTTGAGAAAACACACCATCAGGATGTTTTCCTCCTGTTTGTGGAGACCAAAGTTTGTGTCTGAGCTTAACGAGCTTCAGCACTGAGCTGCAGCCCTGTTTGAATGAAACAGCATCATTCTGCTGCTCGTTATTCATTCATTTGGAAAACCTGATGAAAAAAATCATACAAACATGCAGAGATTTGGGTCTGAGCTGACCTGCCGAGGCCGTTCAGCAGCAGTTTGAACATCAGCCTGTATGTAAATGTTCTTCATGCCCGACGTTCTATTTTTACACTGAGATTCTAATTCTGCTCTATTTTTCACCTGCAGAGCAAACAAGCGAACGCTGCCCTGCTTCCTGTGCAAACATAAGAGCTGCCACATATATTTCTGACTCTTCCCACTCACAAACGTACAGTACTCCATCGTATTGTCGGAGCCGTGAGTCATGTGCTTACACAACATCCGTCCTGCAGGGCCATGGATGTGTAAATGTGCATGAAAGGGGACTTTCTTCATGCCTTTGTGAGCGTGTCGGCGCTGCTCTCTGAGCTGCAGACCGGAGCTGCAGACCCAGCAGCTCGGGCTGCAGGAGTGGGAGGACGCCGCTTTGTTTTCCACAACAC
>JAQNCA010000013.1:20082884-20095135 GCA_029783725.1 Acanthurus tractus
GCAGGTCTTGTGACTTCCCTCTCATCTTGCTGTCAGACACAGTGATGTTGTCCTGTTCTTGTCTAAACCACCTAAACATTAGGTTGTTCTGGTCGTGGTCTTAGTCCTGGTCCTGGTCCTGGTCCTGGTCTTGGTCCTGGTTCTGGTCTGAGGCCTGAGACCTTAGTTACACTTTTAAAAATAGTCGGGGTATGGGAGGAGTGTGTTTTTGCACTGAAATGTCTGGCAGATGTAGCGTAACGTGCACATTACGGGTCCTCATGAGAGTCTTTGATCCACCGCAGAGGTTTGACGTCCATCTTTCAGACGTGCAGAAGTTTTTTTTGCTCTGTGGTGAATTTCAGAAACTCATGTGACAAAGTTTAAAGGGGAATCTTTTACATAAAACACCTGCTTTAAAAAGTTCGTACGGCTCACACTTCCTCCTGAGTCAGAATGTAAAATTCCTAAAAAGATGTTTATCAAAATTATTTTTATTAAAAGTGTTTGTCACTGACCCTGTGTGGATGTTGTGTTGTGCATTTACTTGGATTTTAACAAGTCCACCTGCACATTATGGATTTTGGCCACTTTTCCAATAAACAATCATATCAAGTTTCATAAAGGTCTTCCAGGAAGTAGACAGGATCCAGCAGATTACAGACCAGTGAATCATGAGGTGTTTGATCGATGCTGAAGCAGCGCGGGAGACATTTCTGATGCTCTTAACAGCGTCGAAACAGACCCACGCTGCAAAAAACACAAAGCCGACGGCCCGCTAGCACTTTCGCTCTGTGCAGGCGTGAAGGAAAATAACTCTTTATGCCAGCAGGTGGCAGTACTCTGTACCTATCGCTCACAAATTAAAACGATTAACCGCATTACTTAATAAATGAATGCATCTTACAGCCTCGTGTCTGTATTAAAGTAACACAGCGAGGACGAGGAGTTGAAATGAGACAAAAACACTGAAGTTATTGACCGTAAAAAGAAAAAAAAGAGCAAAAAATGCTAAAAAATAAAAAAGTCATGTGATCATTTCCAACAAATTAGATAAAAACTCACATTAAAACACTCAAGCAGCTTCTGTTTAAATGAATAATGTCCAATAACCGATTTATAGCATTTCTGAGACAAACTGTTAATCCAGTTTAAACCAGCGAAGCTCAGATTCTCAGATTATCCTCCTTCATTTTCATCTCAATCATCCTGATAAAACCAGAACTCCGCTCAGAAACAAACACTTAATGTTTGGAGTTTGAATCTTTATCGTCAACCTTCGCAGTGACAAACGGCTCCTCCTGATGCTTCTCAGCCTGAGATTCCTCTTTAAAACTCTTCCCTCCATGTTTCTTCTTCTTCTCTTTCATTCAAACTCTCTTCACGCTTCTGTCTTTTGATTTTTTTTTTTAACAGACTTTCTCCTTTCAAGTCGCCTCCTCTTTGCTCTCGCTCTGTGTGAGAAGAGGGGCTTCGACTAAATGGGGCACAGAGGGGTCCCTGAACATGTCGAGAGGAACCTCAAACCTCAAATCAAACCCCCAAACATCCCCTCCTCCTCCTCCTCCTCCTCCCTTTTTCCTCGAGTCCGTCCGTGGATCCTCCTGCTGTGGATCCAGATGATCCAGATGCCTGCCGTGGGGCGCTCTCGTCCAGCGCTCATGCAGAGAGTGAATGTAAGAAATGGACAAAGTGTGTGTTTTGGTTTGAGGCCCCCACTTCTTCTTCTTAAGGAGGTAAGAGGAGTGGATGAAGAGCTCGAGCCCTTCAGAACAAATCAAACCCTGATGTTCGTTCAGTTTAGAACTATTTTTTTCATCCCACCTGCTTATTAGCTGAACCGACACCTGAATTTAGCCCGACGTCGGTGCAGAACATGAGCTCTGCGAAAACACAAAAGGAAAGAAAAACCTGTGATAAATTTAATCCAGCAGCTCGCAGCTTTAATGCATGTGAGACCAATTAAGATTCCCACATGTCGTCTGCACTGAGATGGCGAGGAGCTCGGCTGTCGGAGCTTTTATCGCGCGGTTGCAGAAAAACAAAAAAAACGCTGAAATCGTTTAATTCTTGAGTCGTGTCGCTGCGGTTGAACCGACTCCATAAAAAAAACGAGCTCTTGGTTCGTCCACGTGTTGAGAATGCGAGCGAAGATTTGTCTCTCGACAGCATCGGGACGCCGAAATTACTTGCAAATCTGTGTAATCGGGACCACATTGTCGGGGGTCAACCTTGGCATGGAGCTGAGAACGCTCTCAAGGTCGAAGCTCCTCGGTTTTTTTTTTGCTCACTTCTGGGACGTATTTTTCCCAGAAAGACAGAAACTTTGACACCTTGAGAGCGAGGACGGATTATTTACTTTGACCTTGTAAAACTGATAAAAGCAGCCCCTGTCGGCAAATTATTCATTGTGCTTGGCAGGAACGGGAGGCTGGTGCTGAGTCGACCACACTGTGATTGTCAGAATTCCTGCAGCCCCTGAAGGAAACTCGCACTAATACAATGACTCCTGTTCTTAAAGGAAAAGATTGTTTAGAAGCCATTTTTTGAGTCGGTCACTTCCTGCTGTTCTGCTATTGTTTTAACGGCACAAACGGGGTCTTTTTCTTATTGGTGTGTTTGTTTTCGCACGTTCACTCGATTCCCTGGTATGAAGTCGAACACGGTGCCAGTCTGCCTCCTCTGGAGACGCCTGTGGTCGCCTTATATCATCAAAATCCGCCGTTTCCAGCTGTTTTGGTGTGTTTTTTGAAGTGGACGACCTCCATGATCAGCACCATCCTCTCTTCCCCCCCCCCACCCGGCAGGTCCTGGCTCCAAGCATCAGTTAACTTTGGCTCAGGTGGGCAGCCGAGGCTCCTGGGTCGACTCCGGCTTCAATGTGTCCATTCACGCCGCCATTCGGTTCACCAACTGGAAGCTGCTGACGGGCTACCCGGGTCGGTATCACCTGACACCTGTGAAGACGTGTTTAGTCTGAGAGGGAAAGTCAAACACAAAGACGCAGCTTATCTCTGCTGATCGGAGCTTAAAGGTGTTTTCAGAGGATTTTAAAAGTGAATTTAAGTCCCAAAAGAACTTTCGTCAAACTGCACAAAAGTATTTAAAGTTAAAGTTCTCATTTTATAGAAAACTGGCCTCTGTGACTGAAAAACACAATAAAAATCACTATATTATTATTATTATTATTGTTATTATTCTTGGTGCAAAAGTGCATGAGCCGTATTTTTCTGCAGCTGCATGAGGAGTTTTTCAGCCCAGCGGTTTCCAAACGAGGGGTCAGTGCCCCTCTAAAGGGCCACAGGGTGAATGTTTGGGGTCGTAAAATGATTAACGTGGCAGGAAAGAAGAAAAAACAAAGTTTTGGCACCAAATCTGTTGATGTTTTGGATCTTTTTGCAATAATCTTTCTGATTCACTGCTAATGTCTCACCCCTTTCCTGTAGTCACATCATTTTGCCATCATTAACTTCATGTAATTGCAGATATCGGATCCACATTTAAGGCGGTATTGGAGGCCGATACTGAAACAACACTGAGTTTAAAGGGGTTTTATCTCCTTGTTGAAGCTGCCAACAGCTTATAGATCTGAAATATAACAACAAAACATTTTATTTAATAAGCTGAAGATGTTTTTTAAAGTTAAAAATCCAAATCTGAAGTTCAGCTGTCAGATAAATGTATTGAAGGAAGAACTACGATATTTACCTCTGAATTTAGCGCAGTATAAGGAAATACTCAAGTAAATTACTTATAGTTATACCTAATTGCAGTACTTGAGTAAATGTTACTTAGTTACTTCCTGCTTCTCTCCTGCAGGATGTGCCGTTTGGTTTCCTCGGCCGAGTCACAACTCGTCCGAGTTCTCAGACGAGAATCCGCTGAAGTCGGTGATGCTGTTCGACATCGAAAAGGATCCCGAGGAGAGAAACGAAATATCCGCTCAGTTCCCCACAATAGTCAACTATCTCCTCACACGACTCAGCCACTACCAGAAGAGCGCCGTGCCGATCATCTTCCCCGACGAAGACCCCAAATGTGACCCGGGCCCCACCGGAGCCTGGGGACCCTGGGCTTAGAGACGAGGCTTTGTTTACTGTGTTTACAGGAACCTGATTCAGAGAAAAGATCAATGTTTTCGATTGATTTCATGGAATTTAATGACTCATTTCAAATGAAAAAACAACTCGGCACCTCACATAATCATTTCTAAGCAAATATTCACTGATTTTTGTGACAAATAATTTTCATACTGTACAAATTTTACAGAGAAACTGCAGTTTGCTGCAGTTTTTATTGATCTCTGTGTCTTTCAGAGGTTAAATTAAGTCATTGCACGTTACTGATGCTGTATTTGAACTTTATTTTGTCAAATCTAGAGACATATTTCACCAAAAAACTTGTGTTTTTTAAAGAATTTTTAGTTTTTTAAATATTATACGGCAGAGATGATGCACTTTTGTGTTCAAAAGAGGGAATAAACTCAGGAAATGTTGACTTTTAGCCAGATTTTGGTATTTAAAGCTGCACTTAGTGATATTTTTGTATTTACAGTGGATTAAAAATGACCACATTTAATGTGAAGGAAGCTATTTTTAGTCACAAACCCACAGAGAGTTACTGATGGATGATCCCTTTGTTTTAAGCATCACATTGTTTTAGTTTTACAGCATCTTTGCTGCTTTTGTTCGTCCTCACAGCTCTTATCAGCCTAGCTAGCTGTTAGCTGGCTAATTAGCAACTAGCTGGTGAACATAGTCACATATGTAGCAGCTAAAGAGCCAAATGTTTATTTCAGGAGTTTGTGGAAATGTGCAACAACAACTGTTACCTATTTTTACCTGCAATCAATCAGCTGATTGTCTCTTTAAGATACTTTATTGATTGAAAATCTGCCTGAAATGATCAAAGGTTTGCACGGTGTGAAACCAGTGTGCCTTTCAGCTCTGCTTTACATCAAACAGGACACTTTGTGTGTGAAAACTGCTGGATTACAGGTTAAAAAAGTAAGGTTTTTATTTTCTTTGTAAGTTTTCTGTTTGGATGGAGTTGAGTGCAGAGATTTAAGGTCACAGATGGAATGAGAGGAGACTGAAATCAAGTCAAAAGGAGATAAAATATGTGATTTTTATTCATCAGGTGACCAAAACATGGATACAAATGAATGCTAATGTTGCTCTGTTGCTTTCTGTTGGATGTTTAAATGTGTTTGCCGGCAGGTTATCCAAATCTTTCTGAGGTCAGTGTTGTTGCATTGCACCAAAGTTTTGCCAAAGAATTTAATATTACACATAAAAGAGACGAACGGTGCTTTACTTTTGTGTTTTATCACAAATTGTGCACATCACTAACTGTACGTGCCTATGAATCAAAATCAAGATGTGTCACGCACTTTATTTTTTCTGGAAAACAATAAATAATGATGATGAGAAAAAAGACCAAATACTGTGAGACTTCATGCTCTTTTTAAAAATCGCTCTTTTCACCTTCAGTCGCCTTAAAGTTGATGAGTAGGTGCTAAATTTGTTGGCTGTTTTTTTTCTGTTTAGAGTCTGAAAATGTGAGGAATTTCTTGTTCACTTCAGGTTTCCAAACTCCCACATACCAGTCATTCACTGTTGTCCTGTTCTCATGTATTTCATTTAGATAAAGTAATTGATAAACCCTCCTGGCTGGACATTGATTTCAGCATGTTTGATCGGTTAAAGTCACCGTGTGACGTAAAACAAACAAACCGAAGCTTAAAAATCTGATTCTTCCAAAGGGGTCATTTGCATATTTGTAGTCTAAGTGGGAGAAACCAATTTCCTTAATACACACACCTCATTTGACCTTTGACCCCTCGGTGGTTGACCTCCCATTGGCAGCAGCGTGCAGACGAGCGCAGGAAACGCCCCCTGCTGGGAGAGGGCGGCCCTGTCCTAATGTGGGCTGCGACCCTTTGACCTGCCGTGTGTGTTGATTGGCAGCTGGAGGAAAACAACAATGCAGGTTTCTGTGGGAAACAAGCAGGTTCGTTATGTCACTGACTCTTGTTTCCTTTATAAACGTTGTTATAAAGCTTTGTGCTTTTTAGAACAAATGACACACCTTTAAATCATTAAGGTTAAAGCTGTGTTGTTGATGTTTATTGTTGTTTGGTTTTTTGCACAATTTGATATGAGATTATTAACTTAACAAGATGCTTTTTTGCTTGAAATTTGATAAAAATCTGATAAATATGTCTATATGCTTTCTTTCAGTGAGTTAAATGAGTAGGTTGACCTCTTTTGTGACTTGTAATACGGAGACAGTTAGCTTAGCTTAGCATAAATGCTGTAAACAGAGGGGACCACTTAGCATGCCCCATCCAAAGGTCAAAGAAAATACCTACAAGCACCCCTAAATCTCTTTAACTACCATGTTGTATCTTTTTTAACCTTGAAATTTCCTTTAAAGGATTTTTGGAAAATATGTAAAGCTTCCCAAATTCAAGAGCATGAATTATCAGACTGTTAACCTGAGAAAACGTCTCAATTTTTCCGGATTCTTGTAACTTTATCGCCAAGTCTTTATCAGCCGTTTGAGTTTAATCAGCTGTCTTTGAGAATAATCTTTGCCTGAGTTAATTATTTCATCCTCAACACTTCCAGGACTTAATAATTACGATGGATGCAAACAAACTCCGTCCTAGAAGCAAGTAAGGAAGCTTTTAAGTCTCCAGAATGAGCTTTGATGCTTAATTCATGAGAGTCTGTTGAGATTTTGGGGTTGTTTCACTGAATTATTTATTCCGGGACAGTCGGCCCCATATGGTCTGCTCAGGGCGACTGTGTGACACCACGAACAAGCTCAAATTTAAAAAACTTTATCTACTTTTCTTTCTTTCTCTGTAATTAACAAGGGATGATTGACAGGTTCTGTTAGTCTAAAGTAGATAAACATTAGTTTTATTGCTCTTGTTACTTAAATACGCTGGTTGATTGTGCAGAAATAACAACTACATGATCATTTCAGAGAGTTGGATTTCAAATGCAGCTCCTCTCATTTTGCCTCAGACTGTTCATTTGTCAATCAGCTCTTGTATTATTGTATCGTGTTGCTTTTTAAGAATTAGTGGTTTCTAATTGTGAGACTGTGTGGACGCATGTGTGCTTTAACATTGACCTCCGTCTGCTCTGGTGTCTGTTAAAAGGAATTTAAACTGAGGTTTGAGTCACAGCTGACAACCAGAATACCACATGATTATTTATTGTTACTCAGGAAGCACTTTTGACTTTTCTGAGGCTGTAAATTTGTCACCCGCATGTTCTGTTAGTTTATTCTACAATCCAAACCCTGAGTTTAAGCACGAAGGGGTTGATTTAATTTGATTAGATGGTGAACATTTACTTCACATGCAGACCACTTCTGCACTGCTCTCGCCCCATTTGTGGTCCATCTTTCCCCCCCGTCTTGTCATTACGAGCAGCCGACCTCGACGGTGTCGCAGCTCGTCTCCTCCTCGAGCTGTTCAAAGTGGTTTTGGTGTGTCTTTCACACTTAATCCTGCACTTTGACTCGACCCTGTGAAGTCCGCCCGGCAGCCTTCACTGTGATTCGTCGGCTCTGACGTTGCTCCTTAAACGTTTTGTTTTCTCAGCTGTGGCAGAGCTATGTGTGCCATCAGAGCTCCTCCAGTGTGATTCCCCTGAAAGATATGACAGCGTTGAAGATATGATAGCCAGCGTGAGGCTCGTGTTTTGATGGTGAGCATATGTGGGACACACACACACATAAAAAAAAGGGGGCCGTCACCCCTGATGCCCCTCTGGTATGTCGACAAGGAGACATTGAGGGTCTCAAAGTGAAGTCGGGCAGGAATTCCTAACAAGATTGTGTCTGTCTGTCTGCCTGTGAAAACAGATTAAAATCATACTGACCGCTGCAGCCAGGAATGTGTTGAACCTTGAGCGCCGAGGGGGGGAAACCCAACAGCTCATCACACCTAACAAAAAGCATCCACGGACCCTGACGGAGCGGGCGGACCACCACAGAGCTGGAGCCGATACAAGGAGGCTTTATTAGAGCGGACACCTCAACTGTTGTGTTAACACCAAATAATTGTGCCTGTCTTTTTTGTTTCAGTTTCGCTTGCACACGGCAAAAAGTGCAAGTTATCTCATTTGTTTTTACAGCTTCTAATCCCTTTTCAGAGTAACTGCAGACAGAAAAGCTTTAGAAAATCTGCTTCTCCTGGTTAATGCTTAAAATTAAATAAACTTAAATAACAACCAAAAGGCTTAACATCAATGTCCTTTAACAATTTCCAAGAGAAGCCGAGCTCAATTTGACTTTGGCAACTCTGTGAGGCTGCACTGAAGTACAACAGTGCTTTAAGCTAAATGCTAACAATCTTAGCATAGCAGGTTAGCACGCAAAGACACGCCAATTAGCACAGAACACAAAAAAACAGTCAGAGTTTAACTGGAGATGAAAAGATCACAAATCATAAGGTTATTAAATTTATTCGAAGCGGCAGCGTGAACCAGAGAAATTCAGATGTAACAGCACAAGAGTCACAGACAGAAAAAAAAGCTAATTACACTGCACTCACCTTTCAAACATACAAATAGTAACAATAAGACGAATGATTGCACATGATGATTGCACCCGCAATTCTAATGCATGCATCGTGTGTCGTTATATAAGTATAATTGCACCGATTGCACATGAAGAGAAGGGATGTTGCACAGTCAGTATAAATGTAGTTGCACAGAGGGCGTTTAAAAGATAAAATGTACATATATGTACATAAAGAATTAAGGATGCACAATATATGAGGACATGTATGTAGAGAAAGAGTCAGGGGATCAATAAAAGGAAGCTAACTTTCCAACTCAATCTGCATTTATTGGAGGATTTATTGTCTTATTGTGACTGTGAAACTGAAAGTCAGAGTCACAAACTGGACGGATAACACCAGGGCTTTTATTATTGGCAATAACTGCAGAGTTGTTTGGCCAGAAAGTCCCAGACCGAGTCATGAGACTTCCCTTGTGTTTGCACTCCATTCAAGTCTCATTTGACTGACCAAGGAGCAAAAATAAGAGAGGGCACTACGGTCCTGGCTCCAGTTGTTCCCTTCCTAGTCACAACAGTCTCAAAATAGTCCATTCATGCTTGTCCACTGTCGTGCAAAGCCGGCGTGAATATACAAAAGTCGTTGTCTTGCACTGTTCCTGTTCTTCAAATGGGCCAAATCACACCCTCACACTGCCGTCTACGAGCAGGCGTCGTATGTTTTTACTGAGTTTGGCAACAATAGAGACGGGGAACAGGGAATGGGAGATGTTGCATGCAGAGACAAAAGTCTGGAAATAATGCTAAGTGAGGCTTTCCTCTGTGCAGCTTATAGACCGACATGTCGGACCTGAATAGATGCAGCGTTCAGAATGTGAGAAATCCACATGGACTCGTGTCGGCTGGGAGTCTTCGGCTCAGCTGTTCGCCTGCCAGTAAAGGTTAAGACGCAGATTTGGAGAGAATGTGTCGTGCAGACAATCCGAATGTTCATGTAATACTGTGTGAAGAGCTCGTCTTTGCAGGATGAGATGTAATTTAAGACGCCAAGACAACAACTGCTTCACAGAAATGACAGAATGTTCAGCTGAGACTCATTGAATTACCTCGTTACTTTGAAGAGGAAATTACTTTAAATGTAATTCCATAAATAATGAAGTTTAAATAACAAATCAATCATCTCTTGATCAATTAATCTGCCGTTTTCCTTCTTGATTAATGGATTTATCATTTGAGAGAAAACCTAATCATAACCCTGATCACTTTGATCAGCTGTCTAGAACCCAAAGATGTTTAATTGATTATAACAGGAGATGAAAAACAAAAGGAAGGAAATCATTAAAGCTGAAAACTGAAACCACAAAGGTTTGACATCCACGAATTAAAAAAATGACTGATGTGGTTCTTCAGTTATTTCAGTATTAAATTAAATTGTTAAACATAATCTGTGAAATTGAAAATTTGGACACTTTCACCAGAAATGTGACTTCATACTCTGTTCAGCGTCCTTGAGAGGAAGTGAATTTTCCCTCATTTCCAACTAACTGACTTGGCTGTTTCCTGTTGTTTCAGTGACGTGTTTTATTCTCTTTCAGCTCGTTGTTTCGGTTCACACGCTGCTCTCATCAGTGCTGTTTTCAGTAACAACAAGCTGCTGTTTCCACAGAAAAAACCTGCTGCACATTATCTGCTCATCAGCAAACAGCAGGCAGACACATTTAGAGGCCAAGCTGGTGAACGTTTAGCAGCCAAAGAGTCAGATATTTTCCTCAGAAGCTGTCAAACATCAAATCAGAGCTAAAATATAAGAAAAACTGGTCTAAAAATACCAAAAATACATGCTTACACACTCACTGTATCAATTTAAACTGATCATTGCGTTCATAGTTTGTTACACTGCCCCCAAGTGGCCAAAAAATCTGCTACCTATAAATTATTGACTATTGAAAAGCCTCAGTATAAAACTTATAGGGGAAAAGCAAGGTCACGTGATGATAAAAGGTTTAATTAATGAGGCAGTCGTGGGTTATCTGAGACACTAACACTGTATTTTTATCCCCAATTTGTAAGTTTTAACCCCACTAAGTATTAATATGTGCAGTATTGGGAGAAATATTTCTTTTGGTGAAAGTACTCAAGTATTAGCACCAGATATTAAAGTACGAAAGGTCAAAAATACAGTCAGGATGAATGCAAATGATGATTTTTATATTATTGAATTGATGCATTCGTGTTAAAAGAGTATATTTAATGTTGCAGCAGATAAAGGTGGAGCTTGTCTTTATAATTTAAATTCTGACAGGTGTTGTTGGGCAACTGGTTAACTGATTATTTTAGGGGATCAATGAGGTTTTACCTTATCGATAATATTACATGTCACAATTAATTTGTGGCTTTTTTATTTTAAAATGCGTGAATTGGAGATGTCAATTTAAAGTAGTTCGGTTAAAAAGTACAACATTTAGAGTAAAAGTATGAAAGTAGCATTAATTATAAATACACAAGCAAAGTAAATGTACTCAGTTACTTTCCAACAATTATTTCAATCAGGAAACTTACATTTTATTTTGAAAACACTTAATGCAGCTTTGCTCAAGTTTTTGATGTCACTTATTATTGTGACATTAATAAATAAATATTTCATCCCCATGAGTCCGGTGGGAGCAGCAGGGTGGTGGGTGGGTGGGTGGATGGGTGGATGGGGGAGGGGGCTGACGGGGCAGTCACTCCCATCCCAGCAGCGCTCCGTCTGTCCGGGCGGAGGAGGACGCAGCCATTCATTCCTCTCTCAGTGGTCCCGGAGAAAAACGTGGAGGATGAGGAGGAGAAACTGAGGAAGGAAATCAAAGTCAGGATCAAATCCGACGAGCAGACCTGCAGAGAAAAAGACGCAAGAAAAACTCCTGGAAGTTGCAGGATTTCAGAGGCGTCGCTTCAAAAAGAAAGAAAAAACGCAAAGCCAGCAAGTTACACGTAAGTAACTGCGCCTAAAGCGCAAATCCGCTTTCTTTAAAAAGAAAAAAAATCAAACAAAAGTAGTTTTCTGCAGAGACAATAGATGGATTATTCTTCTGTGAAAGCAGGCTGGAAGGAAGCGGCTCTGTGAAGATATTGTGACTTTGCTGCCTGAAGTTTTTCCACAGTTCTGCTTGCGGTATTTTCTCCCGGAGCTCAGAGGGGAAACTCGTGGCAGGAAAGCCGAGCAGACTGATGCTTTGCCAGGCGAGGCAGCAGCGAAATGTCACCCTGAAATGAGGTCCAGTGTGACTCAAAAAAGACAGTTTTTGCAGTTTAGATTCTCTTTTATTGCAGTTTTATTCCACATGTGCATGTCGCTGTAGCGCTGTAGCTTCATGCAAGGCTGTTTAAATTGGACTCTTGTCATCAAGTTGAGTCAAAAATTCAAAAAGTATTTTCTTTATTGAATGTTATGTGAAGGAAAAGCATTAAGTGTCCCATTAAAATGCTAAAACATGACAGTGCTGAGAGTTTAAACTCATAAATGACTTAATTAGCTGCAAGTAAGCTGTCAGAAATTAAAAAATGCTTATCCTGGTTTATTTTAAGTCTTTTTTTTGTATTTTATTTACTGTCAAATCGCCTCAGGAACCACAGATCTTCACAATCGCTGAGCTGTCATTTGTCAGTCCTGTGAAAGGACTCAAACATGTTTTCCAGTCAATAGAGAAATCAGTTAAATGTCATTAAAAGTTTTATTTACCATGAAAGCT
>JAQNCA010000013.1:20144078-20160105 GCA_029783725.1 Acanthurus tractus
CATCCAGACTGACAGCAATAAAAAAGTGCGACATACATTTTTAGTTGTTTTTGTCTCTTTTGGTGGATTTGTAAGGCTTTGTTGTGGTTTTTGCATCAAGATGGCACATTTTGCGTTCGTCTTCCTTAATTTTTTGAGTCGTTTTTTCGTCATTTTTGTGATACTTTACACCCAAAATGGAAATTTTAATAATAACCTTAAAATATATATATGTAGAAAGGCTGGATTAAATAGACATTTTCATAAAGTCTCATTAATACTATTGTCATTAGGAACTTGAACGCAGCATGGCGGTGGTGGAGGGGGTTGTCGGGGATGTGGGGTAAGGAGGGGGGGGCAGTTAAATCCCTCCCCGGATTTGACAACACGCACGCACCTTGACTGCTTGTAAACACAAGCTCACACGTGACACCGAGAGCCGAGCCGCGCGACCGCATTGTCTGCCAAACGGACAAAGAGCGACACAGTTCAGCGTTGCCGAGCGCGAGCGTCGCACAGGTAAAACGAAGAAGGGGGGCGCAGGTGTCATGACAACCGACGTTATCTGCCCCGATATGAAGCCGACGTCCCCCCCCCGTCGTCGTTCGCACCGCCGTGTCAGAGCGCGTCTGACCGCCTGAACTTCTTGATGTCTGAGCCCCGAACCGGACCGTTCGGAGGGATAACGACGCTAGCTGCGGTTTCTCCACCAGCTCGCTCGCGGCCGGCGGCGGCGGGTAAACAAAGCCGGACGGCCTTTGTTTCGCCTCTCGACTCGGCGAACGTTAGTCGGTTTGTTCGCTTCAGCTGCGCCAAATCTCACTTTTCCAGCTGGCATCCGACGTTAGCCGTCGTTAGCTAGCAGTAGCATTTAGCTTAAAAAAGAAAAAAAAAACAGATTTGTTTTGTTTCCTAGCTAACGTTCTAGCTAGCTTTTCTGTTTTCCGCTGTTGTTGTTGTTGTTGTTTGTTTTCTTTTACTGGCTGGATGAGATGTCATTCACGATGGAGGATAACTTAGAGTCCGGATGGGTCTCCGTCCGACCTAAAGTCTTCGACGAAAAAGAAAGGCATAAATTCGTCTTCATCGTGGCCTGGAACGACATCGAGGAAAAGTTCGCCATAACCTGCCACAACAGAACCGTGCAGAGACGGTCCGCTTTCCTGGACCCGCTGCTCGACAGCAAACCCGCCGCCGTGCTTCCTGCCTCCGGTGCCTCCGTGGCAGAAAAACACACAAAAAGTCCTGTCACGACGAAGAAAAACGCCTGCCAAGAAGGTAAAGTTAGACCGCACTCTGTCCCCAAAGACAGAAAACCCACAACAAAGGCTCTGAAAGTCGGTGGCTCCAAGACATCCGAGTGTATCAGCTACACGTTAGGTTCCTGGGATATTGTAACGCCGAAAGTAACGGATATCGAGATCCTTGACCCCGTGGATGTCTTGATATCTCCGGATGATGCAGACCCGGGGGACGGTGAGAGCGTCGGCCGTGAGGACTTCAGCTGGGCCGGGCTGTTCTCCTTCCAGGACCTGAGGGCAGCCCACTTCCAGCTGTGCGCCGTCAACTCGGACCTGGAGCCGTGTTTGCCCTCCTTCCCGGAGGAGCAGTCCGGCATGTGGACGGTGCTGTTCGGCGCTCCCGGAGTGTCGCAGCGGGAGACGGACGCCCTGTGCTACCAGCTGCAGGTGTACCTGGGTCATGCCTTGGACACCTGCGGATGGAAGATCCTCTCGCAGGTGCTTTTCTCCGAGGGGGACGACACGGAGGAGTACTACGAGAGCCTGAGCGAGCTGAGGCAGAAAGGCTACGAGGATGCTCTGGAGAGGGCCAAAAGACGCATGCAAGAGGTGAATTATCCTAAATTTATTATTGTTCTTCATGTAGCTTGAGTGCTGTTTTTAAATGCATGTGCCACATAATTGGTGCTTGATGTTGTGGGAGCATAAAAGTCTCAGTTATGTCAGCCCTCTATTAAACTGAAAGGCATTTTTTCTAAGGAGGCACAGGAGAACCGCAGACTGGTGTGATCCTAAAAAGCATGTAGTTTTGGGAGCATAATTGAGCCTCATGGTCTGCTCATTCTCCTCCTCTTCCTTTGTCCCCCCCCCCTGTGATCTACCATCTGTTGCTGCACGTTCTCAGGCCTGTAATATGATCCGGTCTGGCCAGACATCACACTCCAGTTGGCTGCACAGTTTTGAAGGGAGTTGCATAGAAACATAGGAGAACAATTAGAGGCGGAGTTTTCAGGAATGATGTGTCACCACAGCTGTTGAGATTGTTTCGGTGTTAGTCCAGACAGCTGTTGAGCTAAAACAGCATTTAGCGCGACAAATTACTGTACATTTTGATTCATATCTGAAGGAAATGCTCCAAATATAACCAAGAGCACACAAAACAGGAACAAATCCAACTGGGGCAATAGTGATACTACTGTGAGTCTAAATAAAGACAAAGCCCTTGGCTTAGTCTTTCACCTCTTGTGTTGTTTTTGTTAAGTTGAGTGACACTCAAAGCACAAACAGCTGGACAAGGGCTTGGTCCAACAGAGGAAACTAACAAAAATGTCTCACTTGTTTCTTTACCATTTAGTTGAATCTGGTTTTTATTAAAATGTCTTTGATTATCACACAGATATGGCCTGATTAAGTGTGTAAATTCTAGTAGCTCTACAACCAACTATTATTTTCCACCGCCCAAGTTGAAATTTTTCCCAATTTTCTGAATATATTTGCTAAAAGCTCTAAAGCTCTAAATAAGAGATGAAAGTGTTTTCATATCCTTTGATATGCAGTTACCTCTAAAATGTTTTAATAATCCGTTCAACCCATTTACACTCATGGAAGAACACACGATTGGGAACACATGATTCCACATTGAATCCAGAGCAACACCACAGACTGCGGCCTCGAGAATTATAAGTCTGTGGTATTGTCAACGTCAACAGTGGTCTGATTTATTACAGGACAGTTTTATTATGGTGCACGTGTTTCCATCTTCTGCCACCTAAGTTCATCCCTGATAAACTTTGACTGCAGGTAATATATAAAAAGCTGAGTGCTGACCTGTCACAGCTCTTAAAAGGTTGTTTTCCTGGGTTAATAACATGTCAAGGCAGAAAGAAAATAGGACATGTTTTTACTCCTATTAAAGACAAATGAGAGTTTCACAATTTTTTGACCCATCTAATTTGATATTTGACTTTATAATGTATTATAAAGCTGTATGGATTAGTAGAGCATTCAATCGATCAAGATAACAGGTTTTATTTCTTTGTTGCTGCTTTAATGGTTTTATTGCCATTTATGAGCATTAACTTGATAACTTTAGACAACTAACCAAATAAAACAAAGTATCTTGATACAGTACTTTTGGCTGTGAGTAAATAAAACAGTTTTTATTTCTTAATATTAAATAGACTAAATGATTGTTCAAGAAAATAATAAACCCATTGAACGTCCAGTTTGTAAGATTTAGTGGCATCTAGTAGTAAAAAGGCAGAAAACACACGCCTAAATATCCCTGTGCTCATCTTCTCTTTCTTAGCATGCATGTAAACCTACGACAGCCACAAAACTCACGAAAAATGTAAACGGACCCTCTCTGTAGTCATATATATTTTGTCTGTTCTAGGCTTCCTTATAAACATGGCAAACTCAGTCGAAGAAGACCTGCTAACTGTTGTTATAGAAGTCTCATTTTAAGAAAATAAAACCAAAATGATTCTTATTTTCAGGTAGTTAAACACCAATGAAAACGCACTTATTACTATTTAATTTCTGCCATGTAATACAAATAGAGTCCCTTTAAATCCAACACACTGGACCTTTAATAGATGATAAAAGCGCTAAGCACTGTGTACCTCCTGCCACTCATTTGCTGCTATGATGAAGAGACCACAGACTGGGATTAAGATATTATGTGATTAGAAGAAAGTATAAGGAGAGTATTACTTGAAAATGCCCACTGGCTTTTTGCCCATCAGCAACAAGGGCACCAGAGCAGATTTGAGCATCACAGCCTGCTGCTCGGTTTAGCACTCATCCCCCCCCGCTGGTGATTGTGTTTTTGGGACCCCCCGGCCTGATTGTTGGTGTGTCCAAAGCAGCTGGAAAATCACTGTCGTGCCCTTTTATCACTTGCGGCCTGAAATCTCAAACCTGTTTGTGATAACGGGGGCTGAGGATGCAAAAAGACCGACCAGTGGAAAACAGTCCACGGATGTAGGGCATGCATGTCAATCATTGACTAGAGACTTACAGTTTTTCCTTATCTGTGGCCTGTTGTTGGAACAAAATTGGGGGTAACAGCTTTCCTACAGTAAACCATGTCACAAGTCTATAGTCACATTTTAATGGCTTTGCAGGGATCCTTGTGGTTGCTGGAAGGTAATAAAAATGTAAAGCGTGTGAAAACTGATGAAACATTAACTAGACTTGTTGGTTTGAGGATATAGGTAAAAGTATAAGTGTGTCCTGTCAGACAAGTAATTCCACAGTCTTTACATGAGGAACACGCTGTAGCTGCATTTTTACATTCTCAGAGTACACTGGAAATGCAAAACTGTTGTGTTTTTAAGTTGACCTTTTAAGATGTCCTCATTCCCGTCCAAAGAAAATTTCGACATTAAGTGCGCTCTCAGGGTGTGTGGGTTTATCCTTTGTCAGCAGTGTTAACAAGAAAAAGTTCTCAGCAAGTGTTTTTTTGCTAAGTGTGGTGATGTTGAATCACAGATGATGCTGAGGTGGCAATTGCGTAGATAAATTGCTTCCAGTTTTTCACGGCGACCACTTGCATCAAAGCAACAAAAGACCTCCTGCAGCACAAATTTTGCCCAAAAGACGCCTGTTTAACTGTGGATAGGACACTCTTAGCTTAAAACAATGAATTTGTTACACTCACTGCATGAAAAATTACCCATTTAAAACCCTTTTGCCTCATGTGTGAGGGAAGCCATTTTTAACAGACTACATAGGTGCCAGCTTTCATTACAATACATTCATGGTCCTTACTGGAGGACCTCTAAGGCTTCCTGCTTGGTAATGTTTTAATTTCTTAACCCCTTCTATATATTTTTTTGTGTTTTTCAACACTTTGCCTTGGCATTGTGAGTTTGCATGTTACCCACTGATGCAGCAGTAGGATTTGTTTCCAATACTTTTGTTTATTTGGACAACATTTTATCTGTGGTTTGTTTGTATTGCATAATGTACAATGACGTATGAGTGTAGTTTTCATTTTGTGTCACCTACTAACACATTTATTTGCACTACAACTAATGTGTGCTCGACACACACAGCTGTGGCCAAACAGTTGTGTTTTATCCTTGAGCTAAACAGAGTTGTATTGCTTGCAGGGTGCATTTTACACATGCGTCCTTGCATGAAATATCCTAAACAAGCGTTAAAATTTGTTCAGAGGAAATGATGAACTGCTAAAATGATGTCTAGCTGCAGGTCCAAGTTCTTTAGATTCACAGGTGGTGGCAGCTCTGCAAAGAACATCACCATTTGGAGCTATTTGTGGAAAAGATAACTGGTGATTCCTCATAGACTCATTTTGCACTATATGACTCCGAAATAGCACTCAGTTCCTTTACAGAGCTATTAAAGTGCGTCTGCACAGATCAGACAAGGCAATTAAAAGGCGGAGAGAAAAGTCCTCCAGCAAGACGGAGCAGATTTAGTACGGACAAACTGGAAGAGTTAGTCCTGATGACAGGGCTATAGCTCATATCACTGAGAACATCCTGTAATCTTGCACTCATGGCACGTTGGAGTGCTCTCTGTAGAGTAAACTTACCAGCTATATTCAACATAATGACATCTTATAAGTTGGAAAAGTAATAAATAAGTACATTTCATTCAAGTTCAGCCACATTCTTAGTCAGTGGTTAAAAGCACCGAGCAATGTTGGTAATTTATCAACCACATAAATGTAAATTATTTGTATTTAAGATCAGGTATGAGACCACGTTTATTTCTTTTATGGCTGAATGAAACACAAACAAAAGACATTTCCATTTATTCTGCTATATGTAACATTTTAGCACCAAATACAAAACAGTTTATAGAAAGAGGTCAGATGAGAACACAGTGTATGTCCAGTTCAAACTGTGCTATTGAGCACAGGAGTGGATGGCAGCATAATGAATGTTGACAGAAGGACATGACACTGTTCCTGAAGCGGGAGTTGAACTCAGGCTGCCTGGGTGAAAACCAATAATCCCAAAGGCCATATGGGGCCTGTACATTCTAAACACTGCACTTGATGTTGTTACCCAACAAGAATGATTAAATCATATGATTTAAAGCTGATTTGACCACATTTTTGGCAACAAAGTCATGAGAGTGTGAGGAAGCGTACTGTAATCCATCACACACACACTCTACAAACACTCAATACCCCAAGAGCTGCAATTTATTCCTGTTTTCGTTCTATCTATTAATCTGCTGAATTTTTTGTCGGTTAATTGGTAATCTGCAAAATGTGGGGTGATAATAAAAATCGCCTTTCACAATTTCCAAAAGCCCAGAGTGACTTCTTGAAAGTGTTTATCTCGTCCAAACAGACCAAATCCCAAAGATATTTAACTGGGTAATCAATGAATCCAGTAATTGTTTGGATTCTTATTAGGCGTGAGATCCTGCTGCCTATAAAGTGAAAGTTTATCAGTTCACACACCGAGCAGTCACGAGCCCTCTGGCCCTCTTGCATTTCACCATCAACAGATTAATTTGAATTATGTAAATGCAGTTACAGCAGGAAACGAGAATGATGCATCATGAAAGAAACAGCTCTGTCTTCTGAAGGAAGCTGTAAATGTCAATCTGGTGTCACTGAGTCGTTTATGTATTAAATCCAAGTTTGGCATTTGAAAGTTAAAATAGCACACGGACACTGTTGCTTTGCCTAGCTCAGCTCTTTGCCCAGGCAGGAGCCAGCTCATTTAGCCTGGAGTTTTCCTGGCTAGCGGCGACTGCAGAGGCAGGGAGTCCCAGTGTAGGGTTGGCCGGTGGTTACCAGGGAGACCCGTACCCAAGGTAAACAGTGGGAGCTGTGTTCGAGCTGAATCGTGCAGTGTCTGCCCGAGTCCCCAACGTGGAGGGCTTTGGACAAGCAGCCTGGAGTTAATATAAGAGTCTCTATTCATATCCATAGCTCCTTGCAAAAGAGAAGAGCACTTTATTCACTTTGGATGAAGATCGAGTGGTGCTACATTTCAACATTATCCGAGGCAGATGTGAAGGAGAGGGATTGTTCTGTGTGAATCGCAGCTACTGGTTTGCAAGAGCCGGAGCATGAATTGTATTTTTTCGTTTGTACAATAGCTGTTTTGATAGCGTTCGCTTCAGGAACAATGCGGGCCTGTGGATCGCAGGGCATATGGAATGAATCAGCAACAGTTGGGGCCAATTTATTCTCACTGTACCACATTCAAACGAATATTTTCTAGCGTCGTTCCTGACCGAACACACCCATGTGCCCGCACTCACTTTCTTATTTTAAAAGAAAAAAACCATCCGTAGTTTTATGTGCTTTTAAATTTGTCAAGAGAGGAACTGCAACAACTAAACTATTAAAGTATTGATGGTTTAGCTGTGTGCAAATGACTTCCATTGTATCCTGAAACAATGAAAACATTTCAGTGAGCCACACCTTTTGTGCTGCGTGACACGAGCCATCATTACTGTAACGCTGCACACTGTAATTCTCTCTTAAGCACCAAATATAAAGCTAAAAATAGTCCCCAAGTAGTTAAGTCCTTACTTCTATCTGTAAGATATAATCATCATTTGTTAAAGTGCCAATTACTTTTCTCTATTAATTGTTTATTGCTTATTGTACTATTAAGAAAATATCCGCTTATCTTCAAAAATCTGAGCTGAGGCTTTCAGTCGCCTTGTTTTGTCCCACCAACAGTTTAAAACCTAAAAATATTCAGTTTTTTATCACTGAGGATCCAGAAAGCCAATAAATAGTCTCATTTGAACACCTTGAGGCACTTAAAATTTGCCATTTTTCCATAAAAACACTAACACTTAATGCTTACAGTGCCCAGCTGCCTTTAGGAAAATAAAAGAAACATTTCTGATTTGTTTTAATGAATTTATCTGTTTTAGTATCTTCATATTTTTACTCCATCCTTGTCCCTGAACCTTGGGGTTGAATTTGTTCTTGCTGCCCCAGTTTCCCAGCTTCATCTCTTCTTCTTTGCATGTTTCGCTCCCCAGGTGTTGGACAGACACAAGGCCATGGACAGCATGGTGGAGCTGCTGCAGATTTACCCCGAGGAGGACGAGGCGTACGGAGGGCTGCTGGAGGCAACGACCCAGCTCTACCACTACCTGCTGCAGCCTTTCAGGGACATGAGGGAGCTGGCGATGCTGCGCAGACAGCAGATTAAGGTAATACACACCACACAAACAGAGAGAGAGATACAAATACCATCTGCTTTAGAGCCTGATCTTCGTGGGTTTAGACCTCTCTGTAGCCAGTTAGCAGGTCTGTCCTGAAACACACTTTGACTTGTGTTGGACTCCCTCTTTACTACAACATGCTCCACCGGCGACGATGCTATTTTTGTATTACGGCGGTTTTAAAAGCTGAGGCTAGTGCTGGAAGAACGAGCCCTGAACCGTGGCAGTGGTAATGTCCTACACTGAGCTTACCCTCCTAAACCCACTGTAATGCCATTAGCATTAGTTGCTGAGGGTACATGTGATGATGATGATGATGATGATAGCGATGATGATGATGATGATGATGATGGTGCAGTAGCTGGTCAGAGCTACCCTGTGGCTCTGCATCTGGGGGCTGCCGAGGGCAGAGGATCAACCAGAGAGGCTTTTTTTCCCCGCCCAGAGCGGCTTAACAACCAGCATAAGTATTATTACAGCAGCCACTAAACCACTCAGTAATTCTGCAGCTTCAGCACACTCTTCTGTTTTCCACACTCTTTCCACACTCCATCTTTGTTGTTTTTCTTCATTAGAGGCTTGAAAAGGGAAGGAAATCCGCAGACTAATCTCTGCTGTCTCGTGGCCTTCATAGGGTTGGGTTTCAGTCCTAACACATGCCTGGTTGGTTTAGCAGGACAAGAGATCTTCACACGCACAGAAATTACATACATTTAAGTTATTTTCTGTCCATATTTGATAATATTGTCGAATGGACTGATTTGATACAAAAAACAAAATATCAAATACCATTAAAAATGACAAAAAACAAGACTGGCAATGTATTAGTTTTATCAATATTTTCATGTCACCCAGACATGATGAAGGATTGTCAGCTACTGTCTTTGCTGACATACAGTTTACTGCTGCTAGCATTAGCTGTGGGTGTTTAATTAAAGCTGGCTGTTATTGTAGGTGTTTTTCAAAAGCCTGCTTTAATTGTGTTACATAAAAAATACTAATAAAATGTCATTATGATAAAATTTACAACCTAAGTTAAGATATGTATCTGCAAAAACTGTATATTTCCTATTTGGTTCTGTTTTATTACTTTCCAGTTAATAGACACTCAGTAGTTTAGTCTGTAGCAGAAAGTCTGACACAGATTAAATCAAGGCCGCTATAATGTTAAAAACATGAGATCTAATGTGGACCACAAGTTAAGTATATCGTTTTAAGCCAATATTTAGCACCATTAAAACTGTTCCAAATTAATTATCAGCAGTTTCTATTTGCAGTTTATTAATGGATGCATACACATCTCTCTGGACTGCTTTTAATGCTGAAGAAAACCTTAAAATTTCCTGTTAAGTCCTGGAGTTTACTGCGTGTCTTTCGTCTTTACCCTCTAAGCTTATTGGCGGTACTCATCAGAAATAATCATTTCCTTTTCATAACAAATCTTAAGATACACGCATCATGTCTTTGTCCTGAACTCACCGAGTTGTGACTGTTAACAGGGAGTGTTATTAATGATGCAAGCTGTCGCAATCGGGTGCTTTTATCTCACCTTTTAATGATAGTGAATCAGTGGCAGGTCATTGCATGACTGCAGTTTTATAAAATGTTCTGCTTTGTGTTGTTGCTGTTAGCCGAAAGCAGAGGAGATGATGTTTTCTTTTGTTCAGTTGTGACGGTTTCAGAGGACGGATGGTAAATGTAGTGAAAAGTGAAGTCAGCTCTGCAAACAGGTGTTTCCTTTCCACACTACTTCATACGTTACCGGATCCCTACCTGACTCTGAGGTGGGGTTTAATCCAGCAGACAGAAGAAAAAAAAAAGCAAAGAGGAGAAAGTGTGACACTGTAGAGAGAGAAGAGAGGGAAATACATCCAACATGAGCAGAACTTTGCCAAAATCTGTCTCCTGTTAGTGTGAGCGGTCAGAGAATCACTTCAGGCCAAAACCCAGCAGTCGGCTTTGATATTCAGCTGTAAAGCACCGAACGCTGTTTAAGTGGACACACGCTGTCTGTCTGTGTTCCTTCTCTCTCTCATAGACGCTCAGTCATTCCCCCTCTGTTGTGTTGTGAGTACTTTTCCCTTCTCTAAACTGCATTCCTCACACAGCATGATTACCCAGCATCGTGTCACTAACCAGCACAAATCACCGTGTGGGTGTGTGTATAATGACTGTGTGTTATGAAGGTATTTGGGCTCTTGGGCGGGTGCTGATCTAATTTAAGAAATTTCCCTGAAAACTCAAGCAGCACTTTTCCTTTGTCCCAAAGCTCTAAATTGTGAGACCAACAACCTGATAGAAGACGACATATGTAAAGTCCTAATGTAATAATTGCTTCCAAGCAGCCTTTATAGAGTCATCAGGGTCGTTTCTGCCCTGTAATATTGTGTTACAAGCATCAGAGAGGAAATGTTTGGATGGTTTGAGCCACTTTTACCTGGAAACTTGAGGTGTGCAGCCTGTTAACCCCCCGGCTTGCTTCTGACATGCCCTGTTGAGCTTCCTGAGAGTCTGAATGATGCCAAAGTTTCCAGCTCGGCCACCTGCTCCCCTCGGGGCGATCCAACGGCTGAAAACAAAGCTGTATGCAAATGAATAGTTGGTGCTGACAGAGGCGGTTGGCTTCTCCCAAACTGATGAGTCAGGGGATCATAGAGATGCTCTCATTTGGGGAAGAATGGGAAGGTGATGGAGTCTGGAATAAGAACAATGGATCCTGTAATTTACATACAGTTTGCATCATAAGTGATGTCGCAAAGGTCGGCTGAAAAACACCAGCAGCCTGCTGCAATTACAGACGATCCTGACCTCATCTGCAAGTGTGAAGACACGTGACGCGTGAGGCCGCCGAGGTTGTAAAGTCACCACAATGATTCAAGCCCAAA
Organism: Acanthurus tractus; assembly: GCA_029783725.1. Taxonomy (NCBI): domain Eukaryota; kingdom Metazoa; phylum Chordata; class Actinopteri; order Acanthuriformes; family Acanthuridae; genus Acanthurus; species Acanthurus tractus. The sequence goes on from JAQNCA010000013.1 coordinate 20,155,366, forward strand.
GCCAGACTCTTATAATTAACTGGACTTATGAAAACAGTAGTCAAACAGTGGGAGGAAAGTTGTACATGGAAGCATTTTGTGGGGTTAAGACGAGTTGATGAAGTGTTTTTTTTAGCTGTGGTGCTTCAAGGCTGTTGTTTCCAGCTGCTAAACAGGCTGATGTTGTACATTAAATTAGCTGATTTAACTGACGATTGGCCAGCTGATTATTTTTCTCAGTTAATTGTTTGTTCTATAAAATGTCCATCACAAGGCAGCGTATTTAAATTTCTTAAGTTCTTCTGTTTACTATCAATAAAGCTACGAAAAGCCACACGCTCACAAATGAGATTATTTTGAGAATGTTGCTTGAAAACTCATTTTTCTGTCACAGGACCAGCTGATTCATGGAGCTCCACAGTGAACATTGAGCTGTCTTTCTGCAGATCTGTCATGTTTTCAGCTGCCTGTTAAACTGAATCGGTGACTGAAAGAGGAGATGAATGAATGATCACTTGAATGAATCAACAACAAAGGGTGTCAGATATTTCGGTGAATGGCGGCGAGGGTCGGACCGTCGGCACGGTGCAGGTCTGCGGTGCGGTTCAGGTGTCCTGTTGCCTGGAAGGTCAAAGGGCAGCCATGAATTAAAAATGTGGTTCCTCTGTAACGCGTCTGAGGAACTTTTGAGCCACGCGGCTCCTGTTACTGTGTCACATCGACTGCATTATCACATAGCAACGATTGTCACGGCGATCCCTTCTATACCTGTATTTTAAACGTCTGCTGTCAAACTCATTTCGCACAAATTTTAAAATATCACATTGCAAAGCAGGAAAAATCACGAACTGAATGTAAGTTAATAGTTAACAGGAACTTTGATTTGCATCAGGCTGGTTTGTTATTTCAATGTGCATCAGTCTGTGGCTCATTTGTTTCTACAGCACATGTAAATCTTTTTAAAATAGCTCTCAAAAATATCTAGTTCCATTCCCTTAAAAAAGACCCAGAAACTCACTGGAACCAACCACAGGAGTTTCTAGAAAATGTTACTCAATCAGATATAAATAGTGCATTTGTATGGGACTATTTTTAGTGGTGGATTAATCCAGATTCAGAGCTCCAATGAGTTTTTCCAGCAGCAGCAGCAGCAGCAGCAGCAGGAGGAGGAATGTGGGATTAAGGACAAATAAACTACAGTGTGTGTTTGTCATAATGAAAGAACATGTCAGCCAGTGAAAGAGTGAGGCTCACTGACGTGATTTTACAGTTACAGTGGAAATCTGTGACACAGAGGAATAAATACAAAAGGACTCTGTAAGCACAGACGATGCTTTTTAGCAGGATACATCCATTGTTTTGGACTTTTCGGAGTCTCCTCGTAGAGCTAATCCGAGTTTTATCCTCCTCCTGATAAAACCTGCATAGTTTCTGACACTCTCACTGACAAAAAGGCCTTTTACTTGCTATTTTAGCCACATGAGATAAGGACCACCATGACGGCACCTCTGCTGTAATCCTGGCACTTTACACCGAGAAGTGCCGTCATTTCTATTTCCAGAGAGTCTGACACGTCTGTGTTTCGTCCCCGGCAGCTGTTGAACAGAGGTGTTAAGGGAATTCACACACAGTCGCGTCTCCCCTCGACACTTCCTGCCTGTTTTTACCTCACAAGAAAGTTTGCAGCCGACACTGACAGGCGTTAAACTGGCGCTTAATTGAGCTGTTTGTTTACAGACGTCTTCTACACTCACATGTGCCCCAAAGCTACTGCCTCAAAATATGAAAGGATTGTGATCCTCTGACTCCAAATGAACATTTAGGTGTGTATCAGCCTCGCAATGACCTTATCTGTCCTCGGTCTGTGTGTCACACTGTGTGATTATGAGCGGTGATGAGTGAACGGAGCTGACATCAAGTGTTATTAATGAAACCTGGATTAGGTCGGGAATTGAGTGACACGAGTAGGTTAGAGGGAAAAGAGCTTCGGTGGCAGCGAGTTCACACAGGTAGAAATGAGTCTCTCTCTCCGTTATGTCATCCTGTCTTTATTATCCTGTCTGGCTTGATATTTTTTCACCCAACCAGCCAATTACAGAGCACAAATTTCATACAAACATGTCACCTTTTCCTGTTCAAAGAGCAGTTTTACAGGTTAATGTTAAACCCTTTTGCACAACTTGTGTAACTTTAGTTTTTCCAAGTTTCTTGATTTTTCCTGTTGTAGTTTTGTTTGCGGCTCATTTATTTATGTCAGAGGATGAACTGGAATCAGTTTAGACATCGACAGGCCTGAATACAAAAGGGACTGCGGCTTCTGAATGAAAGGTGGAGCAAAAACTGATCCAGATGTTCGCTGCACATCCCTGCTGATGTGTGAGAAAAGCCTTTTATTTTGAAGTCCTGCTCTGGCGTTTTTTTCCTTTTTCAACAAATCCTGTGAAAAGACCAGAACCAGAAGTGTGTCACTGTCTTCCTCACCTTTCTGCGAGGTCAAAGACTTAAAGAAGTTAAACGGCATTTGTTTTTAAAAGGCGGCGTGACATGTCGCCGCCTCTGATCGAGCTGATCGGGTCAAACGTTTGTTGCTCTGCGGCGTCACAGTTTGGACTCCGTTTCCTGTCTTCAGATGAGTTCACATGTGGGTGCAGCTCTTTCGGTGCTTTCATTCTGCATCCTCTCTCTTTTCTAAACGATACCTGAACAATGAGATCAGGGCTCAAAGGGACCAGAGTCAATATTTCTGTCTCTTTTGACTTCTTCTTATTCCTGATGTGATTATTTTTTTTTCCCTTTTCTGACAGACTTTTCCTCTCCAGCCTCTCTGACGTAATCTCTCCTCCCCCTCTCGTTCCCAGTTTCACCCCCCAAAACCACTCCCTGTTCTGGTTCCTCACGTGCAGACACACACACACACACACACACACACACATACACACATATACACACACACAATGCAAAGCGGTGCGTTCGCTGGCAGACATAAATCAAGGCCTTTTGAGGTTTGTTGGTGATTACTGCAGTCCTGTTTATTTTCGTGCGCTCACTCACATCTGTTTTTCATTGAGATATTAATATATGACTGTATGTGCACGAGGCCCTCACAGGGAGTTCATCCGTCCGTGTACATTTTGTTCCATGTGGTCTTTTTCTTGGAGGGTGGGCGGGGGTGGGCGGGGGGGAAGGTTGGGAGTTCAGCTCTCAGTCAACACCCAGGACAGGACTCCACGTGGCACTGCTCTTTCCCCCGTTTTTCTCACTCTTTTTCACATGGCCTGCCACGAGCTGGTGAACTGTGAAAACTGAGCCCGGGCTGACATGCCACGCTCTGCACCGACACACGAAACTCCTCCCAGGAAATATTCACATTTGCCTTGTTTTGTTATCTGAGTTTTGTTATTTTTTAATCCAGCCTTTTTATTTATTGTTCCATCGGCCCAGTAGGACACTGGGTTAGTGTCACTGCAAGCATAAACATGCACAGACATGCCTCTGGTCACTGCTCGCTATTACCGCCACCTGCTGTATCCTGCTGGTATTACAGAGCACTGCAGTGAATGGTCAGTAGCAGTGGGTTTGCAGACTGTGCAGCATGGGAGTAACGGGGGGCATGCAGGCATGGAGGTGAGGTGTGAGGAAGCGATGCATGCTGGTGCTTAAAAAACAACAGAGAGTTTGTGATTGTACTTCGACTCGACACAACATAAATGAAAGGAAAGCACTTCCAGCCAGATTACTCTAATTTTTGTCATAAAAGTATTCATTTGCAAATCTGACCACACATAAATAACACACATATTTATTGTCCTTTTGCAACTTTCCAAGGATTAAACTTCCATGTCTGTTGCAAATAAACATGCATGAATTAGAAAGATGGACCTCATATCTGCAGAACTTGCCTGACAAGAATCATGTTTTAGAGTTTTCTTTGTATCGGTGATAGTTGTCTGTACTTGCATGAGTAGATTACAAACATGAGCAGCTAAAAGCTTTTTCAACACGCTGTTATTGGTGTCAGATCACCAGAATGTAAACAAATGTAGGCTAAAGAAACAGCACTGAGGTTGGAGTTCACGGCTAATTGACTGATAATGTGAATGTGGAGGTTAAGTGTCACAGTCTGAGAACTTCTGTCGCACCGACTGAACTTTGTTATCTGTGCTGATGCAAATGTTTGTGCGTTTGACCTGGTTTGACATCCTGATTCGACCCCGTCAGATCTCCCTGGAGACGGAGCGCCTGGGTCCCCGTCGCGTGGAGAGCCTGAGGAAGGAGGACGAGGAGTGGCAGAAGAAAGCTCACGCCGCCGTGCTCTCCATACAGGACCTGACCGTCAAGTTTTTTGAAACCACAACTCGAGGGCAGAAAGGTAAAGACACAAAGGAGGCATTTCCTGCCGTACATACAGTGAATAGATCAGTGTGGGGCTTTGTCTCCGCTGTGACCTTTGAACCTTTGTGTTGTATGTTTGCTTCATAACAAAGTGCAGCTCAAACTCCACCTAGAGACGATTGAAGACCAACATTCCCTCGACTCGTGTACCAAAGTCTCCACTTCCTCCGAAAGCATTTTAAGCCTCAAACATCTCAGCTATGAACCGTCAGCAAACACGTCAGCTGATCTCCGTTCAGGCTCGGAATGAGTTTACGTACCTGATCTGAAACGCACCTGCACTGCTGCACTAAGCTGCACTTATTGATTAATCAGTTGATTAGTTTCTTGATAAGTTGATGAATTGTTCAGTTTATTGTACATCAAAAA
>JAQNCA010000013.1:20162749-20175233 GCA_029783725.1 Acanthurus tractus
CTCCGCCCGACGCCTGCGGCTGCGACAGCGTCTCCCTGCCCACCGTCGAACTCAAAGCCCCCGACTCCCCGCCTCCCTTCCTCTCGCTGCCCCCCCTCTCAGCCTCCCCATCTATCCTTTCACTAGGTCCTCCTCCACCTCCTCCTCCTCCTCCTCCCCCGCCTCCCCCGCCACCTCCACCACCTCCCCCCTCGGAGGAGCAGCAGCAGCAGCAGCAGCAGCAGGGGGAGGTGAAGGAGAGGAGCAGCCCGGTGCGACACCACGAGTCCGAACCTTCCTCTCTGCCTTTGGCGCCGTTTTCCCCTCGATTCTTCGACAGCAGCCAGCTGGTGACGGCGAGGAAGAAGCTGAAGAAGACGGCCTCGCTGGACTCGTCTCAGTGGAGGAGAGGTGAGGAGGAAGCTCAGCTTTTAAACATTCTCATCCACCTTCCCTTTCCTGTGTGAACTGATAAAAACTGACTTCTGTGTCTGTGCGTCTGCAGCGAGCTCGCCCATGGACGAGGTGCTCGCCTCCCTCAAACGCGGCAGCTTCCACCTGAGGAAGGCGGAGCTGCGAGTCCTCGCCCCCGACCCGGACGACGACAGCAACAACATCCTGGCTCAGATCCGGCAGGGCGTCCGGCTGAAGAAGGTACGCACCCGGCCGGAGCAGCAGCGCCACGCCAAGAGCTTCCCGCACTCGGCCGACGCTCTGACCCGCAGCATCCACGAGGCTCTGAGGAGAATCAAAGAGGCGTCGCCGGAGTCGGAGTCCGAGGACGAAGGCCTTCCATGCACCGACTGGGAGAGCTAGTTTGGCTTGTCGGAAGAATGTTTTTTTTTTTACACTTCATCTTGGATACGTGGAGCCGAAACGACGAGGAAACGACGGCTCGAGCGGACAAACCGGCGTCGAGTCACCTGGAGGAACCTTGGTGCAATTTGAACAAAAATCCTTAATTTTTCTTTTGTTTGTTTTTTACATCAGAGAAACGCTCAGAGGTATGTTTTTTTTTTCATACTTCTGTATGTTTGTAAAGATGGACCACTAATTTTTTTTTTTTTGTTGTTAAGTTGTTGTGGCTCTCATGGCGAGGATACGACCTCTGACCTCTCATTCTGTCAGTCTACACGTCACTCGTACTGTAGCTTGCTGTGATGGGTTTGTTTTTAGGAAGTGAGTGTTTTTGTTTTTACCTTTTTTTTTCTCTCAGTAAGCCTTCAGACTCTCGTCACTGACATCACGTGCTGTACATCTTTACATTTACATATGTGACAACCATTTGTACTGTATATTCTTAGGGCATAAGTTGCCTGAACATGTATGCAGGAAAGGACGAGTCGCACGTCTTTAAAGGAAAGGTTTGACATTTTGGTGAAAACATCTGCAGCCTGTAGCTTCATGTTCAGCGCAGAGACATGAGAGGACTGTTAATCCTCTCATCTAAGTCTCGGCAAAAAGTGAATAATGTGTTTTTCCCATAATGCCAAACATTTTTTATTGCTAGTTTGGGTCATTTTTATCACCCTGGTGGGAAAAATGCAGAATCTAGTTGTTTTTCTGTACAATTACAAATCAACCAGGCCTGTTTTTTGCATTTTTACTCATCAAATCATCAGTAAATGCTCATAAAAATGGACACTTGTTGAGTAAAATATGATATGACAAGAGGGAGGAGTTTTTCGAGGAAGATATAAAACTAAATTTCAGTCCTTCAGGGGTTTTCAGCAGCAGCAGAGATGAAGGGGATTTGTTATAAATTAGGTGAAAAGGACCAGTGTGTGAAAACAATGGTGGGTAGTTATTGTAGTTTTTTCTGATTTGAACCACAAAACCATGAGTTGGGGCAGCAAGAGGAAGTTGAGGCATTTTTTTTGCCTGAGAATCGTCTTCTTTTCTGCAGAATGAAACAAAGTCATGAGTTCACCGCAAACAGGAGCTGCTAATAGCAAATTCTGCCTACTTCTAACGGAGCCAGATCGCCAAATTTAGACAAATGCAGGCTTAAAAAAATGTGCTCTAGTTTGATCTCACAGCTAACTGACTCAGTGACATTGTACTTCCTGTTTACATCACCCAAAGCATTGTGGGAAATGTAATTACCAGCGGAATTGACCTAATTTTTTTTTTTAAAAACTGCTGATCTAGTTTTACAGACTGTATCAGATAAACCTGCAGTATGTCGGTGAGAGTTCATGTGAGGACGTGAACCAAATGAACTGTTTGACCTTCAGAGGCTTCGAACAGCCGAGTTACAGATGAAAGTGTGAACTTATTTATCACACATTTCGCTTTTTCACAGCAGTTTACTCTCGGATACGGCGTCACTGTGAGCTCCACAGATCTGATGGAGGCTTTTAGCTTTTCTGCTTTTACACAGAAGTTAACATGAGCAGCAGCACGATGCTAATGCTAATGCTAATGCTAACAGAAGGATGTACGAGATTTACAAAAACAAACATCTTCCTGTTTTGACCAAATCAGTATTTTGACAAGAATCCAGCTGTGTTTGAGTCCTGTGATCAGCTGACTGTGCTGTCACTCTCTGTTATGATTTATTACCGATTAAAAAAAGAAAGACCCAATAAAACAATAGAAACCAAAAATAAAACTCAAGAAGCAGCAGAAGATACTGATGAGTGTTTCAGACGGATGATGAAAAATAATGGATCTGTCAGACACTTCAAACATAAATAAAGCTGAAACAATTCAGCAGAAAACTAACCAGCAACTGTTTTAATAATCGATTCATCAATTTTAAAGCGAAAACTCAGATGAAAACTAATTTTGCTGCTTGTCTGTTTTATGTCGTTGTGATCTGAACATCTAATCAGTGTTGGACTGTTGACACCAAAAAAACAAGACATTTGAAGGCTTCGGTTTTTGCTTTTAGAAACTTTGATTTGACTTTTTTTACAGTTTTGATACGTGATGATCGATTGATAACTTGAGAAGAAAAATGCAGATAAAATAACACGAGTCATTACTTTCAACATGTTTCAAGGGTCTTTTTAAAGAAATACTGAAGAAACGTTTACAGTGGCTCCCGCAGCGAGGCCTGTTTGCAGCATCAGTCCAGCTGAAGTCTGAGGCTTTGTCGCCCTCTGCTGGTGGCTGCTGCAGCCGCCTCCTGCTCTCCAGATCTGACAACACTTGGATCATATTTAATGTTTGTATTTATTTTGTCATTTTATTAACCTGAGAGAGTCTTCTCGTTTTCCACTGCCTTGTTTTATTTTTTTTCACAGTAATTTGTTTTCAAGCTTATTCAGTTACTGGAGGTTGTTGTTGTTGTTGTTGTTGTTGTTATTTGGGTTTGTTGTTTGTGTGAGTGTGATTTTTTTTTTTTTTTTTTTATACCAGTCTCCGAATTGTGTGTTAAATCCGTCAAACCTGTCGTGAACAGAGAAATTTAACTTACGCTTTAGTTTTCCTGTAGTTAACAAGTCACGCACTGATGGCTAACTTTGAAGGAATAGCTTGACATTTTGGGAAACGTGTCCTTGTCGGCAGGTAAATGAGATTATTGATAACACAAGAGGAGGAAATCGGTATCAATCTTCTCATTTAACTTGTGGGAAACAAGTCGGATTCCTCTCGAACATGTGGAGTTACAGCTGCTGTTCAAACAGACTGTCGCTAAATGTTAAAAACCATCGTAGCTCTAAATATTTTGCACGCAAAACGACAACATCACAGCTCTGAAGATAAAAACACGCTTCAAAATCATGTTTGGCAGCAGATTTTTGCTCAGCGACAGTAACTCACATCGCTCCCAGTCTTGTTTGTTTTTTAATTTGGGCTCAAGATACCATCATGCTTTTTTTTTTTGTTTTTGTAATATTTACGTTTAGATTTTCATCCATCCTGAACATGACATGAGTTTGACCTTTAACCTTTATGACCTTATGCATGTGACTGGTTACAGGACGAACCCATCACAACGTAAGTGCAATAATTAAGATTAAAAAGTCATTTTATGAATTATACTGTAATGAAATGTAAATCATGAAAAAAAACAATATCCGCATGCTTAAATGTATTGAAGTATTTATTGAAACTTCATATTTTAAATGATTTTTAAAGCGTACAAATGTAAATGTACTTTATAAAAAATTTTTTGTTGCTTTTTTTTGGTTTCCTATCATGACATTCCTCTCTGCTTTCTATATTCCAATTATATATTTTTTTTCCTTTCAAAATAAAATTGAGCACCAAGATTTCGCTCCAAGTTCTCCTTTCTTGAGTTTATTTTAATCAGCAGCATGTAAAAAATGTAATAAATGGTTTATTACACTGATGCATTCGCAAGCAAACATGAGGATATTTTAAGTTTTTTCATTAATATTTTTGTCAACAACTAAAACTTCTGCTGTTTTCTCCTTTTTAAGAGGAAGCTTGTGGAGAAACAAGTTATTAAAGCAGTTAAAAACAGTTGTAATAATATAAAATATTTCTTTATAGGTGAATTTACATAATTATTTACATGTCCTGTACATTAAAAATACTTAAATACCAGTACAACTATGTTATAACAACTTTTTTGATGTTAACATGGAAAAATATAAATTGCAAAAATCTGAATACCAGGTTGAGAAAAAAGGACACGACTAAAAGAGTTTCATTTGGTTTTGTTTTACTATAAACTCAAAATTACAATTTGTGTTTTTTAAGCATGTGGTATAATCAACATTTAAAATTCTTATTCAAATGTTTTTTTCCCTTTCAAGCTGCAATAATCGTCATTTTCATCGTGATTAAAGTCTTTCAAGTCTCCCAAATGTACCCGAACCATCAACAAGCCCTTAAATAGTGTTCTTCAGTCGAATATACTGTAATTCCTCTTAACGTCGCTGAATTTTTGGCAACAGTAAATCCCACAAAGTAAAGTACCGCTAGTTTTTAGCTACCATTGATGCATCTCTGTGTACCAAAGGCAACATCAGCAAAAAATTCAAACCTGTACAGGAAAACATTATTTGGCAAAAAAGAAAAAAAGAGAAAAGATTCTCTGCAAATCCAACCTGCCGTCGCCTGCTCACATGTTTGTTTCCTTTGAGAAAAAGTTCAAAAATATTGCCAGTTTTTCCAAAAAACAGAACCACTTTTGACACCAACGAACCAGACATTTAAAAAAAAGATTAAGTGAAAACGAGATGTAAATAAAGATCTTTGCTTTTGTACAATTTTCATTATTTTCAGTAACAGTTACTTTAGTAATAAATTAACAAAAAAAAAAAAAAGGATTCAATCATTGCACTTCAAGTCGCAACAGAAACAATAAAAGGGAAAGAAAATTTCACTCGCACACACAAACTCCATTTATACAAGTGCACTATGAAGTTGTTATAGTCGTTTTCTTTTTTTAAAAAAGTGTATAGAAAGAAAGACTGCTGAATAAAATCCCGCTTCGCTTGTGGTCAAAACATATCCGAGAGTAAAATTACCTGAAAGTGAGTGGAAAGTGTTTTTTTTGTTTTTTTTTTACCCTCTGATGCTCCCTTTTTTTTTTTTTTTTGTATTGCTCATATATTGTAGAAGAATATAAGACGCTGTCCTCACCGGCCATTTTTAAATTTTTTAAAATTTTTTGGCAGTCCCTCGGTGCATTTCTAGTCACAGGAGGATCATTTGTAGTTTCTCTTCATGACAAAGTTCAAATAACTAAAAAAAAAATGATCTCAGAGTGCAGGAACAGTCAAACCGAGTCCTCCTCCCGTGACTCTGAGTGTTTATTTGGCTGATGATGATGATGATGATGATGCAAGAAAGAGAAAAATCCAAAACTCACCATCATCATCGGGCGACTGCAGCGAAACGAAGCTCAAAAATACCCAAAAAAAAAAAAAAAATTCAGGTCGTTTAAGTTATCAATGATTGTAGGAGCAAAAAAAAAATAAAAATTATTTGATGTCCCGTAAAAACGGAATGACATTCAAGAAGAAAAAACAAAGAAACTCACTCCGAGTTTTAACGTGTTTGGAGAGTCAAGAATATTCCAGAGTGAAGCGAAAAGGGAAGGCATGGTCTCCAAGCAAAATGCCGCTTTACTTGGCTCGTTTTGTAAACGTGTACCTTAAAAAAGTGTGTGTACCGTTAATGCATAAAGTTGTGTGTAAACATACTCTTTTACACGTATCGTATACATGTGGAAAAGAAAAAGAGAGAGAGAGAATTCAAGTTGGGTTGTTTTTTTGTTTTTTTTAACGTGTCGGTGACGATGTGAGTGCCATCATGCAGGTGATCTCCTCTCCAAGTGCTGGCTGGCTGATGGTGCTGATGGTGCTGACGGTGTCGGTGACGGTGTCGGTCTCTCTAGCTGCCCTCCAGCAGCTTTGCCAGCGTGTCCCGCAGCTCCGTCAGCTCGAAGATCTTGTTGTCCAGCAGCTCCAGCAGCGAGCGCAGGTTCTTCCGGAAGGCTTCCCGCTCCTGCTGGCTGCTCTCCAGACGCTGCTCCAGGTCGCTCAGCTGGGCCTCCAACCTCTGGTTTCTGGACTCTGTGTCCTGAAACGAGCCATAAAGATTTAAATCTTACAGAAAATATCACAACGCTTACAAGAATTTGTTGCAGTGGTTTTAAAACTCTGGTAGCTGGAAACCATCTGAAGAACAAAACAACCAGCAGGCTAACTTTAACATTAGCTTCTCAAACAGGCTAACATGGACGTTAGCTTCTCCAACACGCTAATGTCCTGCAATAAACAATAAACAAGAAAAGCTGGCTTTCAATTTTAGCTTTCATGAGTCAGATGGCATCTATTGTGATGCTGGACCATTAAAACATGGTCTGGAAAATTTTACGCTAACAGGCTAATAACGGGTTAGCCACCTCAGTAGCTAACTTGAATTTTAGCTTCTCTGATAGGCTAACATCTACACTAGCTTCTCCAAGAGGAGAGTCCTTAGCTTGTTGTAAGCTTCCACAGCTGGTTAACATCAGTGTTAGCTTGTCCAACAGGCTAATGACAGTGTTAGCTTCTCCTCCAGGCTAACAGCAGCACTTGTTTCTCAAGCTAGCTTACATCAGTGTAAGTCTCCAACAGGCATTTCCTGTGTCATCACAGGAGAAGACACATGATGCGCCATTTAATACGAGGTCAAAGAAATTTAAAGCGAAAAGTCTAAGAGGCTAACATCACTGTTAGCTTCTCCTAGCGTTGACAAAAGTGCTGCTGCCATGTTTATTTTGAAATTAGGGACAATATCTTCACTTTTCGGCATTGACTGTCTTTTTTAAGACTTTTTATAACATTTAAAGATTTTACTTACACACTTTTACTTAGGTAAAATTTTAAATGCAAGCCTTTTACTTAAAGCGGAGTGTTTTTACTGTATTATCAGTAGCTCCACTTCAGTACAATGTAAGAATACTTCCCCTACCACAGCTAGAATGTGCAGCATTAGCATGTATCTGATAGGTTGCAGGTGTTTTTCTTAGTAAATGACTCACCTGTAGTTTCAGTGTGAGAGAGTCTTTTTGAGACTGGAACTCATTGGCACTCTCCACCTCCGCTTTAAGTCTCTCCAACTCCTGAAAGCAGTTATAAAGAGAGAAAATGTTCATATTAAAGAGGATTTACATGTATTAGCCCTCGGTACACAAACACGTCAGATGAAACACGCTCCTCGTACCTCCTCCTTGGCCTTCAAAGTCGCCTCCAGCTCTTCTATCGTTTGGTTCAGTTCTGTCTTTTGGGATTTGATCACCGTCGTTTGGCCGCTTACACACTCAAGCTCCGTCACCTGAAACACACACAAAAAAAAAACCCCACAAACCGTCAGGCTCTTCATCAAAACATGGTCGGCTTCTAACAGATGAGATCGTTGTCTCGGTGCAGTCGTACCCGCTTGTGTAGCCTCTCAGCTTCCTCCTGATAGGCCGCCAGCTGTTGTTTCCACTGTTTGACGTTGGCCGTGGACTCGAGCAGAGCCGCCGTCAGCTTGGCGTTGTTTCCCTTGAGCGCCGCCAGCTCCGCCTCCCAGTGCTTATTGATGCTGGATGAACTGGGATGAGAGGAAGAGACAGCGGTGGAGGACGTTTTTAGGATCTTTTAAACCAGTAAAAGTGGAAAATTCATGGCGTAAAGATGCTCAATTTAAATAGAAATGTTACTTAAAGCACAAAAAAAATCTTAATTTAGATACTTTGCATAGTTTAGAGATACAACACTGCAATATATTCTTTGTTGTGTCCCTTAACATTTAGCTTGATATAAAACGAACAATAAAACCTTGCAAAAGAAAAGTCCAAAGCTGTGTGACAGTTCTGATTTATGGTTGATATTAAAAAGAACTTTGGCTCTAACAGGGTTGTAACTTCTTTAAACTCGGTCTTTCTGCTGCAGTTATCTCCCCCGAAGCGAAGCCGACAAAACTATCTCCACTCATTCAGCGGTTTATAATTAATAGGAAGCATGCGTAGTGTTTTACTGCGATGCTTTAATGCTGTCCAGAGGCCTCGGGGAGCAGATTAATTATGAATGGACGGATCGACATAACCGAGGCGAGCTGCAGCGATCTCTGCTGCACTGTGCCAATTTCATTTTAAATCAGAGTCGCTGACGGACACGTAACTCTCGTTCACGCCGCTGAATGGGACGAATTCAGAGATCGGGATTAAAAAGTTAACTAACAACCACGAAACTGTAAGAAAAAGGTGTTTTTTCTTTTAAAAATGTGAAATGATATGTGAGCTCCTGAGGCTCAGCTCTGGTTTTTACCTGTGTGAGAAGGGCAGTGCATTCTGGGAAGGCTCTGCTCTGGCTTCGGTGTGCTGAGGTGTGTCTGGTGTGACTCTCTCGTCGTCTGTGCCGTTGATGCTCTCTGGGGCCAAAGGTGACTGCAGATCACCTGGCGCCGACTCCTGTTTGGTGAAAACAGAGAAAAATGTCATTAGAAAAGTTTTTTGTTAAAGAAAATTTCTACATTTTGGAATAAATTTGCGTTTTTGTTGCAAGGAAAGTGTAAATATGGAGCTGAAGACAGGAGAAGGTTAGCTTAGCTTAGCATAAAGACCGGATACAGACAGCCTGGCTCAATAATAAACACTTTATATTATGTTACTTATATAAAATCAGTATTAAAACAAGTTAATTGTTGAGCTTCACATGTGTTGGTGGGAGATTTGATACTGAAGGTCAGAGCTCTGCTACATGTTTCGTTCTCTGTGCTAAGCTAAGCTAAGCTAAGCTAAGCTAAGCTAACCAGCTCCTGTCTAAGGCTTCACAGAGTAACACTGATGTCATTTAACTCGCAGCAAGAAAGCAGATAAACACATGAAATCTGATAAAATGTTAATGATTCCACGCTCTCAAAAAATACACAGCATCTCCTGCTGAAATGTATTCAGGGATGATCTGAAATTTTAAGTCTTTTGATCAACAATCTGATCTAATATCACTGTGTCTGCTGGGTTAAAGTTAGAATGCCTCTGCAACTTTACACTTTTAACACATTTTACTCTTTTATTTCATTTCAGATGAGTGATTTCAGAACTTGGACTCCATTTTTCTGAAGTCGCTGCATCTGTTTTTCGTTTATTTACTGTGCGACTGTCACTTCCGATTGGCCGCTGCTCAAACATCCCTGATCGGAGCCGATTGTCACTTTTTTGAGAGCGTGAAAGGAAAACTGGAGGATCGTCTTTGGAAGGTTTATGAGGGAAAAATTCACAGAGACGAGGTTCTTCTAGTTGTTAGTGTGACATCAGGATGATTGACGAGACTGATGGCTGGGTTTTTCCGAAAAAAGAAATGGCGAAACAATGACAATAAATGATAAACCCGAGCTTTATACATGTGCACAAATCAGTCATATACGTTGTTTTTCTCACTATTTTAATCAAAAATAGTACAAAGAAGAAACCTGAGGGGACTTTGCATCTTTAACCAGGGGAAACACTGGGAAAAAAATACCACGAAAACCATCGTTTTCAGTCTTTTTACCTTCTTTTTAACAGGTTTGTTGACCGACAACACATTCCTTTTTACAGCGCCACCCTGAGGAGGAATCATTAGGAAGCAGCAGAGGAAGTAAAACAAGCCACAGGATGTTAGCTTAGTGGCTGATTGTGAGCACGACGTTAAACAAGTTATTACAGAGAGACTTGTGCTGCAGGAGGTGACGCACATAATAACATCTGATGAATTTGTAATGAGGTTTCATTCTCACAGAGCTCATGAGGAATTTAAATCATGCGTTGACCTCAGTTTCACTGAATTTCTGCACCAACAAAAGACATCTGGCTCTTTATCTTTATAAAAAAATCATGTAATCTAATAAAACATCCAGAATAAAAACACTTGTATGCTTTTACTTCTGCAGCAAACACAACAGCAGCAATTAAATAACTCATTATTACTATTTATGCTTAAAAAGAGACTTGAATGCTTTCGACTCATGTTCCAAGAATTTATGCTAAAATCACTTTTTCATGCTAATTCTACCTTTAATAAAAGAGCTTTCTGTGTCTTTAGCCCAAACAGCGACTGTTTAAAATGCTAACATTACTGTTTTAATGCTAACATGAACATAATTGATGGTTTAGGACACAAAGATGATCTTTCACAACCTTTAAAGCCAGTTTTTTGTCTTCTCTATAAGCTTTATCAGTACAACCAGAAGCTTTTTTTTAAAATAATAATACATTTTGTCATGTTCGCAGGCTGAAGCTGATAGATATCTGTGAAAATGAGTGATGCAGTTTGATAAATTTTGGTAAATAAGAGGTTAAGAGTCACATAAAGACACATTTTTTCTATTTTCCAGCAAGTTGCCTCATTTTTGATTAAAAAAATGTGCA
Organism: Acanthurus tractus; assembly: GCA_029783725.1. NCBI lineage: Eukaryota > Metazoa > Chordata > Actinopteri > Acanthuriformes > Acanthuridae > Acanthurus > Acanthurus tractus. The sequence goes on from JAQNCA010000013.1 coordinate 20,173,533, forward strand.
TATTTGAGCTAGAATGACATTATAATGATACGTTTTTCACCCTTTTTAAACCAGTCTGTCTGGTTTGTTGCATTTCTTCAAAGACAGATCGACATGCACAGAGTGTTAAAGGATGATGATCGTGTCTGTTACCTGAGAGGGAGTGCTGGTGAGCTCCATCTTCTCCTGAGACTTCTCCTTGGCTAACCGCGCCGCCTCCTTGAATTCAGCAAACTTCTCCGCAAACTACAGACAACATGAGCAAGAAACGCTGCAGCAAAAAAGCTAAACTTCCATTCAAATCAGCTCCTTGTGGGTCGGAGTTACTTGTTCTCACCTTAACCAGGTGGCTCTCAGACGAGAAGCCGAGTCCGTACACAGTGTTCGCCCGGCTGTCGGCCCATTGGCCGAACTTCTGCGACGTCTTGGTGAACGTCATGTTGGGGGTGATGGTGCTGTTGATGATGGCCTGAGGAGATGAAGTCACCGTTTGTTTAAAGCCTCACTGATTCAGGAAAACAGTTTCAGATGTACGTGGGGACGACTGAGAGCAGATGGAGGCCTGATATCAGCCGGGACCCGAGAGGGACGGGAGTGTGTGTGTGTGTGTGTGTGTGTGTCGGGTATAAACGTGGGTTTGTATTCCCACTGTTCGGCACACAGGAAACAGTCAATGAGGAGTTCTGAAGTGAGTCCAACTCGCTGCGATGTTATTGATCAGTGTGGGAGGACTTCCTGTCGGTGCCAGCAGAGAGGCGAGCGCAGATGGTTACGAGAAAAATATCTAATTTGGTGATAAAGACGCCTTTAATATTCACAGTTTATCCTCGACCTTCGAAACAACTCGAGGTCCGTTTACTTCAGACTCATCACACACTTCTCATTAGCAGATTTACTTAGTGCCATAAAAAAACTGAAGGTTTCCATGACTGTGAGCCGCCTGAAAGCTCCATTTTCTAAACATCTTCGTTGACCTTCAATTACTTCATTTCTCATCTCGCTGCAGTGGCGCGCAGATGTTTCCAGAGACGACATGACATCACTTTTGGCTGAGGTTTAAGGTGTTTCATCCACACTCCTGACAACATCCATCAGAGGTGAAAAAAGCATAAAATTTGAGATGGAAAAGCGAAAAACCTGCTTTTTTAGACGAATGTCAACTGACTCCTTTGTGCAGTTTTATATGCAAGTAGTTTATGCAAGTATTATAACAAAATTATGTAAAAAAAAAAGCTGACAGGAAGTTTTAATTTTGCACAAAATTACCACACAGATTATTGTAAGCAAAGCAAGTGGCGACACATCGTGCTTCCTGCAGTTATGTGTGTTTGCTTGCCGTGAAGCTTAGCATGAAGAAACTTAAAAAATGGGGGGAAAAAAATAGAAAATATAAAAAATTATCGTGTTAAAGTTAATGACTGTTAATGTGCAGTCACTTTAGTCAATTTTAAACATAAACCTCCACGAAAAACATCCATAAGAAGCAGGAATCACTGCATGTCTGTAAATATAACAGAGGAGTTCAAATCCTCGGGATCTGGGGAGTCTGTTGGAAGATGCGTTTTCATTTCAGAAAGTCTGAAAAAGTTTGAAAAAGTTTTCTGGAATTTGCACAGAAACACAGCTCGAAATATCTGTCATCATATGTTTGTGTCTGTTTTCTTTTCTCTCTGCTGAAAAAGACTCATTGTTGTCTGGATGATGATCATGTCCTCCGGCAGC
>JAQNCA010000013.1:20177173-20187471 GCA_029783725.1 Acanthurus tractus
CACCTGCTGCATGCACATGACTGTTCATGCACGACAGGAAGAGTCTCAGAAATGTTCGATTGCGACTCGTAAACCTCACAAACAATGAAATGCAATTAAAAGTATGTAAAAAAACATGCTTCTGCATAAAACATAACAATGACATTTATGGAGAAAGACAGAATAACTGTAAAAAGTAGGGTAATGATAAGAAATGCAGGAACAACCAGGTTGCGTAAGAAGGAGAATGAGACGGATAGTGTTTTTCTTGAAACCTTCTGCCCCTGTGTGGGCAGCTCAGATATAATCAAGTAGGAATTATGCGTTTTTTGGGGAAAAAAGCAGCATTAGAAAGAGCAGATATGCTAATCTGCGTCTACTTTTTTAAAATAACAGAGCTGAACAATGCAGCAGAGCCCACACAGACGTGGACGGCCATCATCGTCTCCCTGCGAGCTGATTGACTGTGACTGTTTCAGAAATGACGGACAGACTCGACAACCTGCGTGCCGGCGGCGGCGGCGGCGGCGGCGGCGAGGCGAGGCGGAGCTGCAGAGGTTGACGAGTTGAAGCCTCCACTTGCGTCCCTGCGATGCCGCTGCAGCTGCCAAACGGTTTGCATGACAAAGCCGAGATTAGACTCATTAAAAAACCAACAGGTCGATTAGCCGACGAGGTGGCGTGCGTTGGGATCGATACCGTGGAGGGAGCTGGCACGCTGCTGAATGTGTTCGGCAGGTGCAGCTGTGGAGACGCTGCTGGTGTTTTTAGCTGTCACTCATTTCATTTTAAAACGTCGCTTACACTTTTAAAACACAGAGGCAGCTGAAAGGGACGCACTCGAATGACTTAGCTGGAAAAAAACCTGCAGGATGTTTGAGGCTCGTAGGACCAGAGTGAACGCTGCCGTAGAAACAGCGAAGCAACAAAGCCAAAGGTGACCTGGAAGCACCTGTGCTGCACATACAGAGACCAGCGGGCCGTGGACGGCCTCCAAACACCGCCATGAAAAGCTCCTGAGGTCTGAAAGTACAACGAGCCGTAACTGTCTGCTTGAAGCTGGTCTGGAAATCAACAAGAAAACTCTGAGCAGATTTTTTGCCTGGAGACGTTCAGACTCCGTTTGGAAATCTCCCAATTTTGTTATTTTTCCATCAAAATATGAAAGCGTGGGACTGACAGTCTAACGAGTCAAGTTCTTCAGCCAATAAAAAAAAAGGTTGAATATGAAAAATGTACAGAAAAGATACAATTCATATAGTTTTACAATGAAAATAGACAATTACATTTGTGCGGCTTCCTGAAAATAAAAGATAATATGCAGATTTTGCTGCAGATTTCTTCTTAAAAAGCTGCTTTCAAAGCTGAAAGAGTGAATTAATTATGTCAGCGTGTAATTTTCAAAGAAATGGACTTTTAAAAAAACTAATTTTAATAACCAACAGACACATTTAGTTCTGCATATTGATTTTAAAACAAATAAGAAGGACAGAAACTATCAAAGATGAACAGTTACATAAAGATGCACACACATTAAATATGAATAATTAAAGGTGAATATATAAAAACAGAAAGTCAAAAGAAGAATTTATACTAAATTTAATGGAAATTAATCAGCTGTTTAGACATCTCACTCAAAACCACACAGCTGGAGGAACTAGAGGAACAAGTCACATGCAACATGAACATCTATATAAAGTTTTGTGCTAAACTTTGCCGCGATATATTTGGATACTTCACAGACTCGGAAAAAAAGACTTTGACCTGCTCGTGGAGCTTCAGGAGAAATCTGTTTGTCAGATTCATCTGTTGTGCCCCATAAATATCATCAAAAAGCCTTAAATTTTCACTCAAACCAAAAAAAAAACCCTCAGTGATGTTTCCCTAAAGTCGAGCGGCTGTCGTGACTTGAAAAGCTCAGCAGACGTGACGTCTGTAAGTGTTTTGGTTATCGCGCTCACACTCGTATCTCAAACAGGTATCAAAAATGCAAAAGCGTCCGTCCAAAATGCAAAGCACAACTGTGTCAGTTCCCACCGCGTCGAATCATCGCAGGTGATTGAGATCATCTTTCACATAACGAGTATCGCTCCGGACAACAGGACGAAAATAAACAAGGTCATTTTCTGCAGAAGCTTCAGTCGGTTCATGAGCCACTAACGTCAGATTATATGTTGGCTGTCAAATCTGTGTTTGTAGTTTTGTAATCTGCTGTTGACCAAACAACAAAAGCAGCCTCCAGCAGGGCAGTGACCTCCAGTCCTCCAGGAAACACCAACAGAGAAACCCTGAACGCCTCCTCTCAACGCCTAAATAAAAAAAGGCATTTTTTAGCTTTAATTTGGACTCATTTAACGTATATTTGCTCTAAGATGTCTATCTGTCAGTCTTCCAGGAAGGGAAAGATATAATTAGTTGTCTGGGAGCTGAGAGTCCAAGGTCTCCTCTGGGACACAGCGATTGTTCTGGGAGCCTCTTTTCACGTCTCAGTGTGTTAATTAAGTCATCAGATGTTATTTAAAGATAGACGCACTTAATCAGAGACATGTCGCTGATGTAAAGGTGTGTGTTCAACAGTGGAGGCTGTGAGATTGAGCTGTACACATGGCACATTAGTGAGGAAACCAGTAAAAAGGCAAGACATGAGGTGAAAATAAAGCTTCAGATTCAAAACATCAGAGTTAACGCCGTCTCTGATGTGCGAGTCACTGATCACAATTAAGACATTTCACTTCCTGCTGACATGATTTGCGTACAGCAGCTCATCCCTGTTATCTACCAGGACACGTTCAGGACAAGATATCATGTAAAACCAGCAGGGTTTAAGACAGGAGGGCGTTGGGAAACTGACTGTTTCTCACAGAAAAACATATGCAGCTTTTTAATGATAACAGAGGAAGATTTAGAGTCGTTTTTAATCAACAGGTTCATAGTTTCTTGGACAAACAGGCTTCTAACTTCTGGTCTGCGACTGTCATCACTGTCAGATTGTATTATTAGCTGCAGCAAGCTAAGCAATTAAGCTAATATTAGCTTCTTGTGCTGGTTGGGTTACTTTTTAATGTTTTTAACAGACCAGTAAAGCAAGACTCCTACAAAAGGCTGTTAAACATGTAGTAACATGCATGGTTTTGTGCTAAAAGACTGAGATTTAAACTAAAAAGGACTGATAATTTAACTGGAACATAACTCTGTTTGGCTGCTTAGTTTACATGGTTTGACAAAGAATATATGTGTTTTCAAACAGTAAGTTCTCACTTCTAATGGGACGAGAGAAAATGCTATTAAGACGAGAACTAACCTGCTTGTTTTGTGACAACAAGGTTGTCTTGGATTAAGAGTTTTACTGGGATAGTTGGAATGTAAACGTCTCTAAATCCAATAAAGGCAGGAGTGGAGCTGCTTGCATGAGCCTGAACTCTGACGGCATCCAGGTCTGTCTTCCACACAGCGAACGTGCCGTCATAAATTTAACCCACAGGTCCAAGTTAGCTAATAAAGTGCTGCTTAGGGCCTTAAAAGTAAAACTGGGTTAGATTGAAGCTCGTAAACCAGAGACTCGCTCACTTCTGCTGCACTTAATCTAAAAGTTTTCATCAATAGTTGATGAAGTAGCCTATGTAGCTTCGTTCAGTTCATTTAGCACTGCGTTTCTTCACATACGTCACGTTTAAAGACTCGGTAAAACAGGCAGCGGCCGTGGCTTTTACCGTGTGTCCTTGTCTGCGGCTTTTTTTGGTCGATTGAGCGAGATGAATCGACGGCAGCCTCGTGATCTGATTTTTTTATGAGAAACACTGAAGAGCAGGTCAACTGTGCTGGTAAAAATAAGCTTTTTCTTTAGAAAATGAAAGGGAGATTTTTAAGCCAACTCTCACAGTCTCAATTACCCAGCGTCTGTAAGGAGGGTTCAGCCGAGTGCTCTGACCAAATTTCACCCGTTTTTTTTTTTATATTTCAGGGTGTCATTACTCCGACAGCGTGGCCTAGATCAAAATCTGGCCCTGTGGTGAGTGTGTGTGTCTCTATTAGACTGTGTGGTGATTGTTGGCCCATAATCCCTTTTCACAATGAAACATACTGTGGTGTTCAAGTCTCAATGACAAGTGCTTTGACGGAGGAATCTGACCGCAGATGTTATCAAATCAGCAGTAACGACCAGCAGAAGCATCCGTGAAAACAGAAGACGCTGACAGACACGAGTGTTTGCATGCCGGAAAACAAAGACACACTCTGTTTGATAGTTAAAGGCTGATGTGTTCAGAGCATCTTCTAACTACGCAGTGTGATTTTTATCAGGAAACACACTATTTCTGAAAAATCAGTCCCTCGAGACATTTATCCTCACACCAGCTCGGATTGACGTAAACTAACGGTAGAGAGGATAATTTTTAATTTTAATCAATCTAATGAATGACGACCATGAGTGATAATATTTAGATCCGTAAAACATTAGGAAATAATGAAAAATGCCAGCCCCAGTTTACAAGACTTGAAGAATAAGTCATCAAATGTTTTGTCTTACACAAAATAACCAGTGTTCAATTTGAAAAGATATACAAAACAGCGAAGCCTCAAATGTGAGAGGATGTCTTAGTCTCAACTTTTTTTTTTTTGCAACTTATTATCTCATTATCAATGAATCTGTTTGTTTTCTCTACTGAATTATTACTCATCTTACACATCAAATGTCATGAAAGCGTAAAAAACAAAGTCAGTATTCATCTCACTCTCAAAAATTAAAGAGCAATATTAATATAAGTTAACCATTATAATAATAAACACTATCATATAAACTGTACATGACAGAATATTCTAGGAGAAATTAAAATAATCGAACTCCAGGAAAAGAAAACTCCAGTGTGTGTCACATCACGGAGGTTTGCAGTCTTCGCTCGCGAGGCGCAAGAAAAATAACCCTGCATTACTAACTTAGCTGCTGTGTTGTCGTGGCAACAGCCATGTGACATGCGGGCCGGTCATGAGCCGTGAACATCCTCCGACTTGATCTGTCCCTCTCTCTCTCTCTCTCTCTCTCTCTCTCCCACATGCTCGCCTGCTCGCTCGCCCCGGCCGATCCCGGCGATCCCTGCCGGCCGGCCGACCTCCTCGCAGAGGGAGGCAGCAGGAAGTTGGCAAAGCGCAGCCTCCAGTTTAAAAACACCCATATGCCATTCAACACACACACAGCTCTCACAGTGTGTGTGTGTGTGTGTGTGTTCATGTTCATAAGGCAAAGAAGGTTTTAGATGACACCTTCAGTCTTTTTGTCTCATAATCTCCTCAGATTTGATGGCTCCAGCCCTGTTTTTATTGCCTTTATGCTGTCTGGGTGTTGGATTTTGGTGTTTTGGTGGTTATAAATTGTATGACAGCAGAAATGTGTCCATCTGTGGAGGTCTGGCATGTTGTTTCCTCTGCAGGAGATGCCCCATTAGTTCCTTTCATGTCCTCCAACCCTGAACTTATCTACACATTACAAGGAAGAGAAACGCCAATCAGCTGGAACGGACATTAAACACACTTTAACGTGTCAGCTGCTTCGTAAAAAGTCCATGAAATCATCATTATCTTGATAATCTGAGTTGAAAATGTTTTTGATGATCGTGATGTTGCGCGGTTGTAATGACTTCATACTCCTCCTGCATGCCTGTTCATGCTCTTCTCCCCTTTCACTGATACGTCTAAATTCATGTAATATTTATAAATATAAAAACAGTCACCATCACAGATGGATCCCTCTCCTCCTCCTTCATCCCTTCTCTAAACCGAACAGTGTTTTTCCAGCAGGTGAGAACACATCTGACACAAACAGTGTCCTTTTCTTGCCCCTTTCACACATGTACAACATGCATAACACGTGTGAAAGGGGCAACTCCTGACCGCATCCTGGCTGATTCATGTTAGAAAATGGCTTTAGTGTTGCTGCTTTATTTATAAAGGGCAGGTTATGTAGCAAATCATTGCTGGATTCTCATGTGATCTTGCAATTCTTAAGTGATCTTATGATCTTGCAAATCCAGCTGCCCTGCAAGATAACATGATTACATACAAATATGTGTGATTTTTAACTTTATTATTGTCATGGCTGACATATGCACTGAGGCTTCTTGTTGTTTTGCATTAGGAGCCATATGCAGCTCTAACGAGACACACGGTTTGTCTCTACATACCATAATGTTGTGACTAATGCCCAGTGAACTGTAGTGCAACACTATAAACCATAATAAGTTAAAAGTGGCCTGCGTTCTCTTCTCAAAACCTTTTGTATTACTTTGTTTTTTCTTGATCAATGGCATTTGGTGAATCTATTTAAACTATTTTTTTCTTGATTTGGATTTAATGAACCTGTATTCTTCGTTTTTCTTCTAAATTGCAATTGCATTTTTCTAAAGTCTTATATAAATAAAGTAATTATTGCTATAAATGCAGCAAAAAAAAAGGCAGATTAGTAAATTGCTGCAGCTCCTCCCTCCTCCTTTTCCTCTAACTTCCTGTCACCCCTGTACTGTTGCTATAAGAATGAAAGCAAAAACACTAGAAAGTGTAAAAGTTTTCTTATTAAGACTAAAAAAGTTGCCATCTGCAAAGCAATAATGCACCAAATTCTTCTTAAATTGCAGTAAATTATTTGGAGCTATATAGTCCCGTTAACTGATTAAAGTTACAATAAGTTAGTAAAAATTATGATGCTTTACGTAGTTTAGGCATAATATAAGAATTTTCAAAAGGAATGTGCTCACTATCTTCTACATAAATTCCTGTGACAACAGCTTTGCCTCAGAGACACGTGTCTGTTTACAACAAAAGCATGCTGCTCGCAAGTTGAACTCTGACATATATTATGACAACACTGTCAGGACGCCAAGGTCAGGGAAATGGGCAAAATAAAATATTACAACATTTTTGACTGAACCTTAATATCAACGCTGAAAATATTGCCTAAATGACTGCTTTTGCTTTCATAAAATATGACTAATCATTCATAACGTGGATGTTATGCCCAAGTGAGCAAAAGCAAATATTAAAAGAGCTACAACAGACTAGAAATATTTAAAAAAACGTCTAGGACAAATCTAGTCTCATGTCACAAGATCTAAATAATATTAATTTATTGCTCAGCCCCTCTGGACACTGTTATATTTAGAAGTGCCAAGGTTTGGGAGCACAGCTTGTTTACAACCCTCTATTATACAAGAACAGAAGCTCGGGAGCCTTTGCTAACAGCTAAGTCTGACTTGCTAATTAAGGGGGTAAGTGCACACACAGGACGGGCGCTCTCTCTGTGTCTGGGGAATTGATTGTTGTCGGGATTTTAGCCTTTGGCCTTGAGAATTCCTGAGGTTTTGCTTTGCATGAGTCGGTAAGCAGCAGCCCCCCCCCCCCACTACACTACACTCCAACCACAATATGACAACAAACCAATCACATGCTACATCATCTGCTTTCATCTGGAGTAAGAACTAGGTCGCTCCTGATCAGGAGAATCACCATACATCTGCAGGTTCAGCCACATGCATTAACACGAGCCAAGTGCAGGACTTAAGAGGGCAGCACAAAATAAAATCATTCCACCTTAAAGGCTTTATTTTCCTATGAAACACACACAAAAATCTATAAATCACATCCCAGACATCCTTTTTAAAAATCACATTTTAATAAAATATGCAACTGTCTGAGCTTTGATATCAAACCTGATGCCTGTCACCATTTCACCATCAATAGCTTTTTTTTTCTATTTCAGCCTAATCTTTTGGCTTTTATGATCCAAGATGTCAGTGTAAAGTGATGAAGAAGTGACTTTAAACTTCCCTCACTAGTGCATGCTGCAGGGTTGCATCTCTGGGGTTTGTTTGCAAAGGGGCCAAGCATTTTCTTTAGTGTCTGACAGGCTGTCATAGAAGTGACAGCAGCACTTCACACAGTTAGCCACGGGTGGCTAGCTGTGTGTGTGTGTGTGTGTGTGTGTGTAGCGGTGTTTTGTCAGACTGTGCAGGCAGGCAGAGACACTCAGCTCTGGTGTCCTGCTGAAATCTGCAGGAGGAGCTGCTCACAAAAACAAAAAAAAATCCACAGACAACAAAATCAATCACAACCAGCGGGCAAAGTGAAAAGAGAGGAGAGAAAGAAAAACAAAAACAGAGAAGTGCACCGCTACTGCAAGTTAACTACATACCCCATTTTGCTGGATTTGGTGGCTTTAGTCGAAAAGGATCCTGTCTGAGGTCTCTTGAGGGCGGTGTGAACAGGCTGGAGGCTAGCTTCAGCTTTTGATCCCCTCCTCTCTCTCTCTCTCTCTCTCTCTCTTCCTCCAAACTAAAGCCGCTCTGGTTGTTGTGACTTCACGGCCGGCGGAGCCACGGTGCTGTTTTTTAGTCCGACATGGCTCTGCGTTGCTGTTTTGCCCTTGGCTTCATCCCGGTGGGGTGTTGGTTTCATGCGAGCAGACGTGTCGGTGCATGCATGATGACCGAAGAGCGGCGCTGACGCTAGCAAGCCGTTAGCTACCGTTAGCTTAGCTTAGCTTAAATAAAACTCCCTCCGTTAAGCACAAGCGAGGATTATCGAGTTAAACTCGGGACGAGACTGGAGAGGCTGTGTGATTTATGACAACAAATTTAAAAAAAAAAGTCGTTAAGTTGTATTTTTCTTAATTTTTTTTTAAACAAGAGGGGGAGAAAAATGTCGAAAGTGGCAAACAAAAATGTTTTCTAACCGGTAAAAATAGCGCAAAGTCGCTAAATAAGCTAGCTTTATCCATCCGTTGCTAGCTTGCTGCTGGTGTTTGTGTGATCTCCACAGAGGACACAGAAATATGACCAAAAAAAAAATAGTTAAACAGAGGAGATAGTTGGGAAAAATCCTCCAGTCTCACCCTTCAATCTCAATAAACCGACTGTTCATAAATCCCAGTTTCAGTCGTTGGCTCTTTCTCGCCATTAAAGTCCTTAAACCGAGTGTTTTGATTTCTTCACCGCCGCAAAGTGAGACCTTTAACGCCGCTCGGTGATGGTAGACATCTTCCTTCAAAACAGAGCTTCATCTCTGTTTTTTGGAGAAAAGACAGAAAACACTTGGCGCATACTCCAGGTTTTATCATCCTCCTCTCCTCCTGCAAGACTACAACCGCTTCACAGACGTCGATGTTCCCCAAATAATCTGCAGACTAATGATACTAACAAAAATAATAATAATAATAATAATAATCTGTGGATTTGCTGCTAAACAGGCTCATCATGTGCCGTCTAATTTTGATCACTTCTGAGCGTTGAACCGGGATTCAGATGATGCCAAAGTGCGGTTGTGATGCTCCATCGACCGGCTCATCCTCCGACCGCATCCCATTCATTTGATCGGCTCCATCCTCCGCCGCTGCTCTATGGGGAGCATTAAACCGCGACGTCATCACGCAACCGCTGAAATTTGACGTAATTGGTAATAACATATTTCCTCACATCCGGTGTGGCTGTGATTATTATTGTTGTTGTATATTGTTGCTATAGAGCATATAATGTAAAGCAGTGGTGGAAAAAATGCTAATTAAGTACTGCAAGTACTCATGTACTGCAATTACTACAATTTAAGGTATTTGTATCTTTTTTTTGCCACCTTATACTTTATTTCTGATCTACATTTGTATTTCTACTCCAGATGTAGTTACTAGTTTCTTTTAGTTAAGCATATTTTACCTGGTAATCTAATAAATACATACAGAGTTTTTTGTGTGTTTTTACAGAATTCAATAGTTGTACTTTGGTTATTTTACAGCTTTTATCCAAGAGTATGCACTTTACTTCATTAGGATTTCAAATACAGACTTTTACTTGTAATAGACTGTTATACCCTGCAGATTTGGCTTTTAGCTAATTACAGTATTTGAGTATTTCAGTAATAATCTGTATAAATGTCTCAAAATATACCAAAAAGTTGTGTCATATCTAATCAAAATTACTAGTAGTTGATGGATATTTTTTCTAACCCTTGTTCCAAATTGTTTAAGTTTAAAAATATTTTTTCCCCTGCATTTACTGCATATCTTTTGGGCTGTGGATCAATTAAATATGAAAAATCAATCAAAAATCTGATTCCAATATTTTACAGACTGAAGTGTAATTTATCAACTTAAAAAACTAATGATTAAATTCTGTTCTTATGCCATTTACTTGCATTTAATCTGTATAAAATTAACACTGGTATAATATCACAACAACAGTAACATACAGGACCACATTATTTGCTACTGTTGATTGCCATCTTGTGGACAGCTATTGATATGGCTAATTCTGTACTGCACAGATCTTTTACTTGAGTAAAAGTAG
>JAQNCA010000013.1:20187571-20206733 GCA_029783725.1 Acanthurus tractus
TTTGTTTAAAGTACTTGCTACTTGCAGAGAAATTTTCCCCTTGATGCTTTGAAGCGTTTTCTCTCTGGACTCCTGAGTCGAGGCGTGGCTTAACAGGTGGAGGTGGTTTAACTAAAATGCCAAAAATGCCAAATTTTTGCAGTCTGCTTGGACCTTGTGTTATGTTTCACAATGTTATTATGACAAAAGATGTTTCATTGACCAAATAATTTATCCACAAAACCATTTAAAATTAATCAGGTATGAAAACAATCTTTAGCTTAAGCCCTCAATGTGAGTTTTGTACAAAGACAGCTTTGGAAAAATAAACTCATTTTATTCGTACATCAGTGACTGTCTGCTGGTACGGCTCATATGTTTCCCTACATTAGTTATGTCCATTGGCCATGTTTATGATTCGCAGAAGGTGTGCCCATGAGGACAACGTTTGCCCAGAAACAACCTGTGTGGACTATAAGTAAAACCCTCCCCGACTCCTCCAGTCCCTCATTTCTCATATAGTATCCTCGTCACACTGTCAGACAGACATAAACAGGTGTGAGGTCGACACTTTCATGGAACCGTTGATCAAAATGAGTCAAGAAAAGCTGATTTTTAAATGCAAAGCAGATTTTTTTGAGGAGATTAAAGTGTCTCATCAGCCCATAAATGTGTGTTTTTATTGGTTTCTGTTTTGTTTCACAGGTTCATTGTTAAGCATTAAAGCTTGGTAATTGAATATGCTTGATCCCTTCTCAGTTGTTCGCAAATAAAAACCAAACTGAACATTTTGAACATTCTTACCTGCTTATGTCAGACTGACAGACTCACAACATTCGATACAGGCGACCAGCAAAAAGTTATATTTAGACCTTGCAAGGAAAAAATAAAACCAGATGCATTACGTTCATGCTGCTGCATTTTTTACAGTTCAAAGTGGTTACAGGCTCTAACTAACTAATCCAGAATTAATCCAAATCCATACTTGCTGTATATGCCAAATGCAAAGGTTCAGCCAGTGTGAACACATGACAAAATAACCTCCCGACATGTTGCAAATGCTTCACATGAAACACAGGAAGACCAGTTTTCTATTTCAAGATTACGCTGAGCACGAAAACTCAACTCGAGCACGCTTGCTTAGAATGTGATCAACAGAGCAGCTCGGAGCCGCGTTGAGAGGCTGAAGCAAATTCATCAAGATATTACAACAATGGACACAGTGACGGAGGCTTCGCCAGGCTCGGACATGGACGCTGAGATGACGGTGTTGACACCTGCTGATATTACAGAGCAAAACCTGGATGCAAGTGATGAAGTTGAGGACCTTCGAAACAGGTACAAATCAGTCATTTCTGATATTTTATTCTGGATATTATCACTGTTGAAGTTTTAGCAAAAGACAGTTTTTCATTTTCAATAAAACCCAAGCTGCTCAGAGGAAAGATATAACAGCATAAGTTAGATCAATTTACACTGAAATGGTGAGGTAATGGTTGACATTTTTATCAGTTTTTCTGTTAAGTTTTTTATCAAACTTGTGCATGTTTTAGTGTGAAGCTAGAATGGATGCAGTGTAATACAACAATATACAATAAATCCTGCCCTCATCGAGGTTTTATGAGCTGTTTCAGAGACGTGTTGATTCACCTTTATGATCACTTCAGAGGCTGAAAATGTGGAGCTGTTGAATTGAGTTAAACTGACAGAAACACCTGTATGACTCAACAGCACCGCAAACTGCATCCTCCAAAACACTCAACAAACTCTCCGAAAAGCATTTTCAGCTGCAACTGAGCATTAAAACCTTCACAAAGGGAGGATTTATTACGAGTTGTTGTTTTAGACTGGCTTTGTTTTGGCTCCATGTGCCTAATAAACTGGAAATTATTGTGTGAAAGGCTGCAAATGTAGCAGAGGAGGGTTCATATTGAAATAAACATCAATAAAATCTGCACAATAACATTTTTTTTACATGCATATTTTCTTTTGCACAGAAAACAAACACAATAATTTCACAAAAGTCATTACAAAATTATAGAAACAATATTTAATTTCTAATATCAAGATATACATTTAAAACATAAACCCACCTGAAGCTGTTATCAGCTGTTATTAGTTCAATTTTAATGATTTTTTTCAAATGTTATCTTTTTTTTTGCAAAGTTTGCTTTATATAAATCCACCAATAATGCAGTTCCTGTTGATTTTACCAGCTGTTAAGCAGAAAGATAAATCCTAAGTATCCACTTGAAATCCAATAATCCATTATCTGTGTAACCTTTGACCTTTCGGGGGTCAAGGAGGGGTGAGAAGAGAGTTGCTGGTTTACAACAGGGCGAAAATATAGAGACTGACAGTCATTCTCACGTTCACACCTCTGAGTAACTTAAAATGTGGTTGAACCTCATCCGCAGGAACGGACTGGCATCTAGATATATTTATATAGTTTTATCTCACCGTCACACTGTTTCTCTGTTACCGTGCCTGCAGTTTCAACGAAGTGGTCCATGACGACAGCGTGCGTCCAAAGATGCAGTGTCTGATGATGGACTCCTCCTTCTCCATGGTGACCATGCAAGGCGAGGACAGCGGGATCGAATGGGAAACGACCCCCAGCCGCTGCAACACCCCGTGGGCGTCCGAGGCTGGAAACTCTGCCTCTGTTGATCTCAGCTCTCCGGTTCCAGTGAGGCCTACAACACCTGGGTCCGTTCCAGCGGGGAAGATTATTTTTGTCATGGATGAGGAACTGTTGTCAAGACGAAGGAAAAAAGAGAGGGCGGGCGGTCAGAAAAGCAAACAACAAGAAGCCCTCACGCAGAGTTTGGAGAACATTTCAGGAAGGCCGGAGTTAGTGGGAGTTTCTCAGCCTAATGTGAAAACCGAAGAAGGAGATGAAGAAGAACAGAATGATCCTCAGGTGGATAAAGAACAACAGCTGTTCAGTTTAGTATCCGAAGGCTCTGAAATCCTCAACATCGTCGTTCCTCCTAAACTCGCTACAGTGGACGAAGAGGAGAGCAAAGAAATGGAGGACAACCTTTCTTATCTGGAGGACAACTCTGTTCCTAAAGCCAGTGAAGAAGTGCATGATCACGAACTGGTGACGGCAACAACATCTGGTGCAGAGAGAGTTAACCAGGTCCGGCCTTCACCGTCAAATGTGATGGATCCACCCGGGGCTCCGGTGGCCAGACCTCTGGGCAGAGGAGCTGCAGGAAACGTGGATTACTTCGAGGCGTTCACTCTGATTGATGCCCAAGCTCCAGGAAGTCCTGCAGTGACGGCACAAGGACAGATTGAACAACAGGTGGAGGTTGTCGAGAGCCAGGAGGCGGAGTCTGGAGATAACACCGCCGCAACCACAACGACTGTGGATAACGACAAGTCAGACACGATCAGCTTGGAGGAAATCACCAGCGAGCTTCTCGATGAAGTCTTCTACGGCGGCACAGACGACTCCCTGAAAAGTGTGGACAGGAAGGACGGAGCGGCTGAAGGTGCCCCCTGCAGGCTCCCTTCAAAACCCAGCGGGTCAAATTTGTTCGGAAGCCAAGAAGATATCCTGACTCCGATCTTTCTGCCAGAAGGACCTCCCAAAATTATCGACCCCATTTTGCTGGAGGAGCCCAAAGCCATGGCCTTCCTGTACACGGACCTGTACGAGGAAGCAATCGGCAGTCGCTTAAAAGAAGAGGACACAGAGAGTTTGACCTCTGAGAAGTCCTTCCACAGCAGGCATTCAGACCGCGAGGCGAGAGGGTATTTAGAGAAATATGTCCTCATAGATGAGACTCCGGTGGTGGAAATGGAGCCAACTGATAAAGAGCAACGTTCAGACGAAGGTGCTCGAGTTTTATCAGACGATATATATGATGTCACTGATTTGCTATCCAAGCCTAAAAAAGGTGAAATGCCAAATTCAGAAGAGGAAATCACAGACTTCCTGAGATCCAGTGCCAATTCTTCTCCATGTGACATTGAGCCTTTCTCTCGATCAATCCAAGAGGATGAAACCCAACCAACGACGAAGAGCAAAAAAGTCACAGTCAAGGTAGAAAAAGTCGCTGAGATCCCAGCAGATCCACTCAGCATCTCAAGTTTTGAGTTTCCCTCAGAGGAACATGATTGGGAAAGTACAGATGATCATCCTGCAGCCCTGGATGAGAAAGACGTCAGCACGCATGCAGATCAACAACCGTGGAAACAAGATTTGGAAGTGAAAAAGCCGGTTGCCCCTCCCAGAAAAAAGGCAACATCCTCTCCAAAGGCATGTCTGGACTTATTACCTCTGACTCCGGTTGAGGTGGTTAAACAGGAAAGTGAGGAAGCTGGTGGAAAGGAGCAAAGAGAGGAGGAGAAAGAGACGGCATCACCAGCAGAGACTGCTGATGAAGGAGACGGAGATGGAGAGGAAACCATGAAGCCCTCCTGCAACGTCGACCTACCTGAAGGTGTGTCGGCAGCAGTGGAGTGTCCTCAAACTGAGAGTTTAAAAGATGACGGTGAAATAAAAGCAGAGGACAATGACACTAAAATAGTAGCGCAAGAGGAAAAAAGTGAGACTGAAGAAGCTGCAAAAGATACTGAACTAGAAGATGTAGAAATTGTGTCATCAGAAATGGCTAATCCAGAGGTTAATCCAGAAAAACAAGAGGATACTTCAGCTGCTTTACCAAATGAACCAGCTAAAGGCAAAGGACAGTGTGTCATACTTTAACATGAATTCAAATATCACATTGATCAAATAGGGAGGAGGTTTCTCAAGGTTTACTCAGTGTAAACAGGTGGCGACGGTGCATGAATCATGGTGTGTTTGTAGGAAGAGGTTTGGGTCACGAGTGTGAATAAAAAAGGGTGCGAGTGCATGCGACTGTGTCTGTGCAACGTTCGGGTGGATCTTCAGCTATAAATAAGCCTCTCTGGCTTAAACCTGACACTTCTGCTCGACTAGGAGTCTGTGTACTGAGTGTGTACCCTCTTGTAAACAGCCAAACAAGTGTGCATAATGTGTAAACATGCATATTTTTCACACTGTCTTTGATGGATTATTTATGGCTTCAATCTTTGTTAAATTTGCAGTGTTTTCTAAAACCGACTGAGCTAAAACTCATGCTGAATTAAAACATTTTAACTGTTTTCTACCTGTTTCAACGTTTTCTGCACCGAATATCAAACAAAACACTGATTTATGACCGTAGAGATGCTTTTTGCTAATCAAATAGAACTGTTTCAGACCGGACAGTGCAATTTTAACCCTACAAAAGTGGCAGTAAATCATATTTATTTTAAACATAATTTGCAGATAACGCTGCCTCTTGGCTTGAATGTAATGGTCCCATCTGGAACTCATCAGTGATCCAGTGCCTTTTGACCTTTAGGGGGAGACTTAAAACTTAACACACTCCCAGATATTCATACATACATGTGGTATGAATAAGATAAAGAGAAGTGAAGGTGAAGTACAGGTTGGTATTATTGTTTCAAAGAGTAACGCTCATACTTAAAGGCCTCTGTCCATCCTGTTAGACCTGTAATAATCTAGTTTAACCTGCTGTAACAGACCTTTTTCTAATTATTAACTTTTTTAAGTCACCTTTTCCCTCCATATCGACAGGTGGCAGCTGTGAGTTGACAGCTCACCTTTCACTATTACCAAAACAAGTCTGAAAGTCATAGAAGTGGAGCAAATAGAGTGGATATGCAAGTCACACATCTAACAAACATGCAAATCCTCGTCTAATTTAGTCATAATTAAAGTTAATACAATAACTAAATATCTTATCACCTTGACGAAATAGGACAAAATGTGAGTTAAGAGTTTAGTGTTGTTCAGCTGACATTTCTTATATTTATCTGCTGATGTGAATGTAGCTAGGTAGCTAATAGCAATTGTTTTGGATGGTTGGAGCTATATGTTACGAATAAAACATAATTAGTAGGCCTAACTAAAATCATTTTTAAGTCTCTTCCGTGAAATAACTTTATTTAAAATAATTAGCTTCCTATTATTGGCTACAGAAGAATTCAAAGTCTTTCTATCTAGTGTATTTCTATGCTCGAGGTTCCCCGTCGGCGCTGTGTTTGACTCTACTTGGACAAGTTAGCTTCATGCTAACTCCGCAATGGACAATGTCTCTAGTTTTTGCCCGCCGGTGACTTATGAGGAAAACGGACCCGAAACCTGCGACGGCCCCTCCGTGGAAGACGGGTTAGCCGACGCTTTCGGCGACCTGGCCGCCCTTCCTGTCGAGGTTGGCGAGAGAAGACCGACGTGTTTGCGGTGCCGGTGAGATGAATTAAAAGGAAAGCTAATGCTAATGCTAGCCGAGTTAGACTGGTTGGACCAGGCAGGAAAGAAAAACCCTCCGACTCTCCCCTCTTCCTCCTCCTCCTCCTCCTCCTCCTTGTTATTTTAAAAAAAACTTCTCCTCAAGTAACTGGCATGCTTTCATGAGGGAACAGATTTATGTCGTTACAGAAAAAAAAGCTGAAGACCAGCTGAAACAGAGAGAGAGAGAGAGATGGTGCTAGGCTGGGGAGGTAACTGGTCAATCACAGCTTCACGTCTTCAACTTTCCTCCCATGTAGTCGCCCTCAGAAGGTGTGTCTCTGTCCTTTTCTGCCTCCACAACCCCTGGACGTGTCCACATGTCTGTATGTGGTGCAGCATCCTGCAGAGGTGAGTCTGCATGTTCAGCACAGACTGCATTTTTGATGTCTGCCTTCATAAGGTGGCCTTAATACAGTAAATTTTATATCTATGCATTTTGTTCTCTGGAAATCATCCCCCCCCCAAGTCACAATTACATAATGAAATCAATGCAATAACAATGGAAGTGACTGGATTTTATTTTAAACTTGTATTAATGTCTTTTATTAACTTGTATCAGCTTTTGAATAATAGTATTGCTCTGAAAAATTACTGGATTTTGTTCCCGATCACTTCTGTTGCAAAAAAAAGTGGTCAGAAGTGGTTTTGTAATGGACGTAATGGACAGGAGGACTGATTAGAGAAAGGAAATGGGCCTCTGAGCAACCAACAGACTCCAGATAAGAAAACAGAGAAGCTGATCAAATGATAATAAACTCATTTGAGTTGATTTTATTTATTACCATGAGCAGCGCTGACTTGCGAGGGACTGATTTTGCCCTGGGTTTTACCTCTCAGGCTGTATACAGGTCACCATAAACCTACAAAAACTACTCAAGGCTCTGAAAACATGATGTACCTTGTTAATACTGATCAAAAATGACAAATAATGTCAGTTATTAGCACAAGTATTGAAGTATTATGATTATGTCTAACTGTAAACCTCGTGTACTTTCAGGAGAGCAGAGTACTTCGCACAGTCCCTTTACTTGCTGCTTGTTTGCCACAAGGAAAATGCAACGTGATCGTGGGAAGAAGATTCAATGAGGAAAAGTAAGCAGTATTTCTTATTTCACAATATCTCAACATAATTTTCATTCAATTTTCATAAATGTGAAGATTTGTCTGCATCTCCTCTCCTCTCAGGCACCCAGAGCTGGCTGCCGTATGTCGGGACAGCAGAACGCTGATCTTGTATCCGGGCCCCAAATCCCAGAACCTGGAGGAGTTAGTCCATCACCAGGAAGTTGGCTCTGTGAAACATAATGTGATCATCATAGATGGCACCTGGAGCCAGGCTAAAAACATGTTCCTCAAAAACAGCCTGTTCCATCTGCCGAAACAGGTGTGTGTAAGTGTGTTGTTGTTGTAAAAGAGGATGAAACTATGAGGATGTGAAGAGAATAGGAAGTTCATCGTTTCACTGAAGCTAATCATAGATCACCCAGCTATTAATATGTTAAATTTCTCTTCATTTATCAGCCAAATTCATAAAATCTTGCTGGAATAGAGGACAGTATTCTGTCCACCTGAGACCGTGTAAATTCTCTGATACGCCCACTGGTGGGAAAGCTGCCTCACCCACATGAAGTGACTAATTTCAATATCTCTTAAAAGTGAGCAAGGGATCACCGAGCATTTATCAGTTAACGCTCCAGTAATTTAGAAAATAATCTTTTGTGCACTTGACGTACAGCTGCCAGTTGTTTTTTGTAAAGAAATTATTTTTTAATAGTTAACAATATTTGCACTCAGTCTGATTTTGGCTGGGAGTACTTAGTTTTCAACACCTCAAGGAAAAGTAAAAGGAGTTGGTTACTTACTTATACTTACTTAAACTAACCGTAGCTGCTTTTTTTGTCCCATTACTCCCATAAATATCTTTAAAAAACAATCCCAGTCAGTCCTGATCCCTTTTGACAAATACCATGTGTTTCTTCTTACTATTTTAAAATGACAAAAAGAAAATATTGCTTTGAAGTGAAGCAGCAGCAGCAGCAGGAGATGTTTTGTTTGCATTGGCAGTAATTTAATACAGCTCTGAAACGGCTGTAAGGAGAGAGAGCAGAGAGGGCTGAAAACAGAAGATAGAAGATAATTTAATAACAATAGCAGTCAATTTGATTTAAACACAGGAAAAGGAACCAACAATGAAACACACTGTGAAAATATGAAATAACGAAATGTAAATAAAAAAGTCATTTAATGACTGTTGTTGAAAAATGCTGACACACTGATTTCATTTGCGAGCATTTTAACTTAAGTAGATAATTTCCGTTAACTCAAATATGTCTTACTACAGATCTACTGATCACATGTGCTTTGATTTATCAGGTTCAGCTCAACAGGACTCTGTCCAGTCAGTACGTGATCCGGACTCAACCCTCAAACATCTGTCTGTCCACGCTGGAATGTGCTGCTGTCGCTCTGTCCATCCTGGAGCAAAACGACAACATCCAAGAGGTGATTTAATTATTGTGTTAGAGCTTCAGTGTTCTGTGTTTTTTGTTCCACACAGGTGAACATTAAACCCTTAGGAGGTTGAAGCCAAGCAGTCATCAGATATATAAAGTAATCTAGTCTGTTGTTAATTCTGGCAGATTTGAAATTAGAAACATGCAAGAATTGTGAAACTGCAATAGCCTCGTTACTGAAATTCATGAGTAGTTTTATGAGTCAATTGAATTAAAAAGGTTTCAATGGAAAATGAACATTTTTATTTTTATTTTCATCACTCTTCCCTTCACCATCTGTTCATCCAGGTTCTGCTGAGGCCCCTGAAAGCCTTGTGCTCCTTCCAGCTGCAGCACGGTGCTCAGATTCATCACAGCAAGGAGCATCTACTGAAGAACGGCATGTACGACAAACCCATGCCCAAGAACAAACGCAAGATTAAGAGGATGGAAAAACTCGTCACTGACCACAACATCTGTCCGAGATGAGGGAGGGTCCGAGCTGGGAAACGGTGCTCGACTCCTCTCTGTAAACACTGATGTCATCGCTGCACAGGACTGTGTGTGTCATCAGGGCAGCATGTAGCAGCATCAGGGTGCAGGCATGGAAACCACTGGACTTCTTGGGAGTTTTTCCTTTCTGTTTTTTTAGATAATTGCTGGTGCTTGTGTTGTATGTGTTTGTCATTGGTTTATTTAAGTTAATTAAGTGTTTATTTTTTGTGTCATTTTGTGTCGATAGATCAAGTTCCACATTGTTCCTCCCTGCACTTTATTAATGCTGGTGGTTCATGTTGTCATTGACTTCATATGGCTAAAGCTGATCACATCCTGAAGGGCTGATTTCATTGACTTTTTTTTTTTTATATGAGCAAAGATTTCCATTCAGATGGGATACATAAAAATACCTCTAAAACCTCTGTGATATTCCATGAAACTACCAGATACACAATACAGCAGGAAAGACATGACACTGTAATCTAGAATAGCATTGTACTGTGTGTACAATTTGACTGTAATGTACTTTTTGTAACTGTAGATGCAGACCTGCAAGAAAATATCATTTAATATTACACAAAACAAGAAAAGAAAATATATCCCCATAAGATCCCCTTTGCCATAAATCTCAATAAACCATACATGGATACTTAATCATTGTGTCTTAATTGTATTTTACATGTCTTTTGTTGTCTAGTTCTGAAATTTCAGATGTCAAGAACTGATAGTTTAAAGATTAGTGCCGCTTTTTGACTTGGTAATGCTTTAAAGGGTGAAATTACAGATTAACTTGAATTCTTTCCTTTAATAATAGCATGTATTGTTTCTCAGTGTACTTAAAACAAGAACCTTTATGTAGCAGTGAACCTTCAAACAAGGTCAAATTTGCACTGTCAGGATATTCAATAAAAAATAAAGAGCTTCAACCTGCAGTGCAGGTACAAGTTAGTTTCCTGTGTAACTGTAAATGCCTGTTTTTGTAGGTGTTCAATAATTAAATGAACTTTAGGTATTAAAGAAAATAACAGTTCTGAGGGCAGTTAAACAAGGCTGGGGACTGATTTATTATCCATTAAATTAATTAGTTGCAATAACTATTTTTTAGACCTTATGTTTAGTCGAGGTTGTAGTTACGGGTGGACTACATAATAAAGATGACAAAAACTGAAAACGGAAGAACATAAATGTAAATAAATTGAAAGCAAAAGGTTAAATAACGCTGTAAAACAACCTTTTTATCGCGTTTTATTGGTAAACCGATAATGTTTGCGTGTGCTTCTCACACCCTCTATGCAAAACAGAAGAAGAGGCTTTTCAATGGTTGATTTACATTTATGTAAATAAATTTATGTGTCACATCTCCGGCTGACAGTATTTTTGTAACAGGCCTCGAAGTTGCCGTTGCCTGAACTTTGCGCATGCGCGTATCGTGTCGGCTCCGGTCGCTCCGCCATCTTTGTCGGCTACCCATTGTTCTTCCTGGAGCCAACAGCGGTGGCAAATCTGTTCATACTGCGCAATAAAATAACTTGACAGTGCCACAGGCAGCTGCCCGCGACAGTCGTGGATTTGCCCTCAGGTTTGCGACTTGTTCTCGGCCAGCAAACTAAACAGAATGGACGATGACCAGCCCAAAACCCTGTAAGTGTGTGTGTCGCGATCCCGTTAACTAACCACTTGTATTCGTCATGTTGCTAACGTTCAGCGGTAATGTTAGCGTATTATTCAGGACGCACTTCAGTCCCAAAATGTTCCTTTCTTAGGCTTGGACCTCTGTCTCAATTATATATCCAAATTTTTTTGTGGTTCAGCTTATGATAAACATAAACCATGTACATAAATTGAAACTAAACACACCGTAATTAGCTAACCCCTGTTAACGTTACATTCGATATAGTGGTTAATGCTAGCTAGCTAATTCCAGAAAAATCTTACATTAACTCGTCGGTCCATGCTGCCCGTTAAAACAAAAACGGTGTAAAAGTTGGATTGTCTTTAAAATAAGTACTGCTCGGTTTATTTTGTTTGTGCCGATAGAAATAATGATAGCTATTTATAACGAAATGTGTCGTAAACTGCTCTTCAATGCTAGTAAGTCCGACGTTGCGCCAGGAGAACCCTTAACTACCAGCTTTTTCTATGGAGTTTCGTGTGCCATCCCCTCCATACCGTAAATCGACGGCTAGAATAATTATTGCATTGGCCTAGAAACGTATTTTATGGATCGTTTTGACAACATTACCCTCACAGGATGCTAACATATGTTAATGTCTTTTATTTGTTTTTGAAAACAGGTTATTTTTGTAACCAGGATAAGATTAACATCATTCTATTTAAAGCCAGAAGTGATGTAAGGACAAGGTCAATAGCTGAGATTTGAATAATGGTTGTTGTCCCTGGCTGCACTCGCACAGACGAGCATGTTATTAAATCCAGGCTATGGAATAATTTACTACGAACGGCCTTGAAATTCAACTGCCAAGATGAACATTTTTTGTAATTACCTGAATCCCAAAGTTTAGCTTGTAGTCTTATTATTGCTGGGTGCTGACATCTGTTTTTTTCTTTTCTTTTCTAATATGTGTAAGTGTGTGTGTTTTGGCATTCACACACGGTCTCTTGCAGTGAGTTACAGGACAAATAATGGGCTTATTTTTCACAAAAGATGTTTTCGAATGCCTTTGTAGATAAAATTTACAACCCTCAAACACCAAAGGCAGCTACTATCATTTTTATTAGGCAAATTAAACCATTTTTTATTGTGTAGAGGCGAAATGCAAACATAAACACACCACCCAATTAAGAAAATAAGGCAAGCTACACTACTCTTACTGTTTCAAACAAACCCCAACAGAGGAAGCAACTGCAGTATACCTAGTTATAAAAACAGATAAAGTTCCTACTTGTAGCAGTGCATAGGCATGTGTGTAAACAGAAGGCAATCTAAAAACCCAGCCGGTCACAGAGCCGTCGATTGAGCCCCTCAGGGTAAACATCACACATCACAGGCTATGAATGATGTTTGTTGCCAAGTCTGGGTTTATATGAATTAAGAGGAAAAACTTCCCCTTGCTTTGACGCCTACACAATGTGTCTTTTTTTAATCACTAATTACCTCACAAATTAGTAATTAGTGGTGTCTCTGTCCTCTGTCCATTGTGTTATCATCTAGGTATGTGGGGAATCTGTCCAGGGACGTGACAGAGGCCCTCATCTTGGAGTTATTTGGCCAGATTGGACCCTGTAAAAGCTGTAAAATGATAGTAGATGTAAGTTGATTTGTCATCTTTTTCACTCTATGTTTCTGTTTCCCCTCTGGCCTGAAAAAATGCTTTGGCTTCACATGCCTCGTTGGCAGTAAAGTCTAAGTACAAATGTCATTCAACAGTTTCTTTTCATGCCTGGGATGATTCTGTCTCTCACTCACCTCCTCTCTATTTTTCCACTTAACAGGAGCACTATGGCCTCCATTTTTGCTAAATAATGATGTCATTATACTTGCAAGATGTGTATTTAGGATTTGATAATGGCCAGAGTGACCAGCTGCACTTTTCTATGCCATGTTGGCACCTTTCCTTTTTTGCATTAGTTCGAGACATTATTATTATTATATAAGTGTTGATGGAGACTTAATTGCCATATCGCAAATCAAATTTTGCATGAAGCAGTAACTATAGCTTCTCTTTTTTATTTTTTTTAATCTGCCAAGTAGACATGTCATGTAACTTACAAACATGAACACAACTTGTCCTGCATTTGTTGAATGAGCCCTCAAACAAATGTTCACCATAGGAGGTGCACTGCTAACTTGAGTTTGCAGCCTAAAAGCTAATTAGCTGCTCAGCTGCAGCACGTTAAAAAGCATGTAGACATACCTGCAAATGTCAGCTGGGTCCTGTTTAGTGCTGGTGCTGTTTCTTTCTCTTTACAAGCTTTCTGCTCATGAGTTGTTGGCTTCGAGTTTGAAGCTTTGTTTACTTTATCTGTCCTTCTCTGTGACATAACACTGGCACTCAGGCAGCCTGCTGTCAGTCAAACACAGGCAGGGACTCACCCTTCACCCCAAGGCAGTTGACATTTGTGCAAATATCTTTTTCACTTTCTACTTTTAGTAATATAACACTATTAACAAAATGCATGATGATTCCAGTTGGACTTAAGTGTTTTTGTTTCCTGTCCACTCCAGACAGCAGGTCATGACCCGTACTGCTTTGTGGAGTTCTATGAGCATAGACATGCCACTGCCACAATTGCAGCCATGAATGGTCGGAAAATTCTGGGTAAGGTAAGCAATCATATCTCCTGGGTGAGTCAACCAGGGCAGAGCTGGGTGTGCAGGGTTCAAATGAAACAGCTGGGAAAGCTTGTATCTTGTTAAAGCTTGTATCTTCCTGCTCCACTTCACTTAATTTGTTTTATTCCCTCGTGCACTTGATGCTTCTGTGCTCAATCAGAAAAGACCAGGGTAGGAACACCAGACACTGATCTCTGTGCCCTCACTGCAGGGAAGTGTCACAATCCTTCAAAACATGATTTCTAAGCACTCGGCAGTCCTAGCTTTTAGTTTTGTGTGTAGTATTTTATCTCGGCTTCCTGCTTTCTAAGAGCACTAACATGTCAGTAGATACTCCATCTAATGTCTGCAGTTAATTTCATAACATGAAAGCCATGGTGGACAAAAAGTAATCAGTCAGTAAAGTAATACATTGTTGGTATATATTTGCCTTTTTCTGTGTTTTTATCCATCCCAGTCATAGCATTCAGAGGCTCTGTTTATATTTCTCTACAAAGGGAAAAAGAAAAAAATCAGCATATTGATTTGCAACAACCAGGCTGATGCCAGTTTATTAAATATTGACCATATCTGATTGAATTTAGACCGATGCTTGTGCTTTGCAGAGGCACCACAGCTCTGAATGTTTCAGTAATATTGTTATAGCAATATTGCTAAGCATTGCACAGTATCTGAACCGTGCAACAGAAAATATGGTCTGTTTTGCATTCTTAAGCCTTTTTTAAGTGAACTCGAGCCATTGTTTATGGGGTGCAACTACTGTTGCTTTCTCTACTAATTAACTTGTTGATCACCTGATTAACTAGTTGTTTTCATCTTTACAACACCAAATAACAAAATGCTAAACTTTTCATGTGTAGGTGTTTTGGTTAACTCACACTTAAAAAACTCAAGAATGTTTAGTTTTATACCAAAGAAAACCATGAAAACTAAAAAAAAAAGGTAAAAAAAGATCTCATACATTGTTCATTTGTTTATAAGAATAACTACTAAGTTTAAAGCATTTAGAAAACCCTGAACTAATTTAATTTGCATATGTTTTGTGCTGTTAGGTTTAGTTGTCACCATCCACAAGGCTGGGCAATAGAGCCTAAATCAGCTGTCATGGTGTGTGTAGTTTATTTCGTGGTAGCTATCTATTTCACTAAAGTAATCATTAAAATTCAATCAACATTTTTTTTTTTTTTTTTTTAAATGCTGTTTTTCATCAAATTTAGTTTTTTTCTTCTTTTATTTGGGACTTCTGTCCAACTCTAGCTCTGTATTTAGGATTTCACCCTCTTCCTCCTCGTTATTTCGTCACCCTCTTCCTCTGAACTACAACATGGTCCAGACTTGTAGACCTCAGATAATGTCCGTCATAATTTGGCGGCATCTACTTAATCCACTTTGTCAAACCCACTTAGAAGTGTGTGACCGCCATCAAGTGTCATTCTCACGAGACATGAAAATGAGATAAGCAGTCATGCTGCCTTTTGTAAGATCACATGAGAATCAATGGATGTTTTCATTGGACTTCAATAGTTGGTACCCATTGAAGACAATTCACAAAAATGCAAATATAATCGCAGTATTTTAACTATTTGCAACTATGGATTTCTTCTTTTTATTTACAAAAGAACAGAGCAATTTGCAAACACATAATTTACAGACATTAATGGATTGTTTCTGTGGGTTACAACTATTAAAATCAAGAAAAAACGTACATAAAACCACAAGATCATGTGAGAATCCAGTCCTGATTTACATGTGAGCCGCAGATGTAACAATAAGGGATAACTTCATGGTGGAAACTGTTTTGTTTGAGCTCTACTGGTGGACACATTTCTGCCATCATATGATATTTGAACACCAGTACAATAAACACTTTATGAGCTTTGAAGGAAATATTTTCCAGTTTCTTGCATCAGATTACGTTGCAGGCGAACCTCATAAGGAGTAAACAAAGGGCTGTTTGGGTTTGTTGTTGTCACTTCATACTCCATGCTGTCTCTGCTTTGATAAAGACTACTCCTGAGTTAGTTTGCCATCTCTGTATGAGTTGATTTAACGAGGCCCTGCTGTGTTTTCATGCTACATGTGACATTCTTTGATCTACTTTAATTGATGCTCTTTTGTGCCCCCACATCTTGACTGCTGTGTGTTTTTTGCAAAGTTCTTTCCACATAGAATCCACATACGAGTAACTTCAAGAGAAATACATTCAGTTGAAAATATTTTATCCTCAACAGGTATTGAAGGACCATTTGAGGAGTATAACAAGTTCGTAAAAATCACTTGTTTGTAAGTCCCTTGTTATTTGGACCTTACTTCCTACAGTTTTGCTCCAAATTTTGACTAGAATGAGACTGAAATGTTCCTGATTATGAAGGTGAAACCTTGATATCCCTTAATAGTCTCCACTGTATTTTACTGTTTTAGTAAGTAATGCAAAGGGATGTAAAAATAGATAATAACAGTTTGATAAATCGATTTGTAGTGGTGGTTTAAGAACCCAAGTGTGACATAAAGAGACCACCGTATTAAAAAAAAAGAAAAGTTTTCAATCACAAAATATGACCTAAATAAAACTGGTGTGTGACAAAACCTCTTATCAAAAAAAAAGCACCTTCCTGTTTTTTTTGGCAAACAAACTTCACTCCTCACCTTCTTCTTCTTCCTCCTCGCTCTCTACAACTGTCTCTTTTGCAGGAGGTCAAGGTCAACTGGGCCACGACGCCGACCAGCCAAAAGAAAGACACAAGCAGTAAGTAGAAAGAAACTCGATGTCATGCTTACATGGTTTCTTCTTCAAAGTTTGAGGGATTTCAAGGTAGAATTCAAGGCAATAATCTGTATTTACTGTGCTCAGTGTATAAGGGAATCAATGAAATAAAGTACAGTATGTATATAATGAGAATAGATGTGCTCATGAGTATATGTTATCACTGTTGTTATACAGTTACTCATAGAACAGATGCAGTAAAAGAACAAACAAGTTCAAAAACGCTTAAGTCCATGTTATAATCCAGACTATTGAAAGAGTACAGTGGATAAATGTCATCTGTCACACAAAGATGTGCTTTGTTTTCCTGAAAACAGTGACATTTTCAAATAGATTAAAAAAAATGCACACAAATGAAAAATAAAAAAATAGCTGCAATAATGAAAAATAAGAATTGCTATTTTTTAATGCCTTCAGTAATTTGTACAGAATAGATTCTTGAAGTGCAACTTAGATACATCAGATATAACAACTGTATCATACTATGTGATTTTTCTGTATTTAAATTATTGTTTGTTTGGATTTTTCAGGTCACTTCCATGTCTTTGTTGGAGATCTTAGTCCTGAAATTACCACAGACGACATAAAAGCAGCTTTTGCTCCATTTGGGAAAATTTCGTAAGTGTGCCCTCATGATAATTATTAGTCAGAGCAAATCTGCATATTTCTGTCTCCCATCACTGTTGTTTTCACCTAAAACCCTGACTGGTATAAAACTCAAAGTTGCCTTGTTAAACAATCATATGATGAGCTGAATCTTTTCGCCCGTGTGTTTCGTGTCCACAGGGATTGTCGCGTGGTGAAAGACATGGCCACAGGTAAATCTAAAGGCTATGGCTTTGTCTCCTTCTTCAACAAATGGGTAAGTGTCCCAGTAATGCCCATGTGTTAGCGGACTGAGAAAAACATGAGTAGGTTCTGCTTGTTGTTACTTATTGTTTAAGGCAGGATGTGCAGTGAGATGTGTGTGTTTGCTGTTGGTGACGCATGAGGTCGCATGTTCTTCTTTTACCGTGTGATCAGGATGCAGAAAATGCGATCCAGCAGATGGGAGGACAGTGGTTGGGGGGGAGGCAGATCAGGACCAACTGGGCCACGAGGAAGCCTGCTCCCAAAACTACGAATGAAAGTAAGTTCACTGTAATTAAATTCGTTATAACATCGTCTCTCACAGTTGACGTTGACCCAGAATGTCAACGTTTATTGAACTGACTGCCAGAAAAATTTTGTACAGAAAATTCAGTCTATAAATTAACTTAGCCTCTTCTTTTTTAGCAACCAATGCCAAGCAGCTATCTTTTGACGAGGTGGTGAACCAGTCGAGCCTCAGCAACTGCACTGTCTACTGCGGGGGAGTCACAATGGGTCTCACAGGTGAGGTGCACCTGTCCAGTCCTGTCCCAGATTTAAAAAAAAGCTTTAACTACATGTGGATTATTAAATGTTTTATTTGTGTTTTTAGAGCAAATCATGAGACAGACTTTCTCACCCTTCGGCCAAATCATGGAAATCCGTGTTTTCCCAGACAAAGGCTACTCATTTGTGAGGTAAGACGGCGTTCTGATTGACCTGGCAGCCATTTTTTCGATCATGTAAGAACCTTGCTTATCTGTAGGACGACTTGAGGTCTAACTAACTAATTTACCTTGTTTATTTGCAGGTTCAACTCCCATGAGGCAGCTGCTCATGCCATTGTTTCTGTTAATGGCACATCCATAGAGGGCTACGTAGTTAAGTGTTACTGGGGCAAAGAAACAACAGACATGGTCAGCCCCATACAGCAGGTACAGATGCCACAGGTATGTACCAGTTTGTTTATACTCCGTACCACTTAGATCCCCGTCTGTCCGTAGGTTTTTAATTGGACTGTGAGATCCTGAATCTGCTGCTGTATGAATTTAGTGCAATGTGATACCCTGCATCCTGAAATATTCCTCCGTATGTCAGCAGAACACCGTGAGCTTCGCGGCGCAGCCCTACAGTCACTGGGGTCAGTGGTACAGCAACACGCAGCAGATCGGTCAGTACCTGCACAATGGATGGCAGGTGCCGAACTACGGAGTCTACGGACAGACCTGGGATCAGCAGGGCTACAAGTAAGTACAATAAGTGAGCAAAGCTTTTTAATTTTTTACATCAAAGCTTCATTTAATCCATTTTACTATAAACAATTCACTGTGCATTGCTTTACTTTTGTTTGTTGGAGTTTGACAAACATGCAAAAACACACACAAACTTATATTTTTTTATAATTTGTTTTTGCATTTTAGAAACTGTTTTCTTTAAAGTCCAAAAAGTGCAATGCATTTTTGTTTCACTAAACTGATTCAGTTTGACAAATAGTGTTATAAAAAGTGCAATTTAAGCAATAAATGTTTTTTTTTCTAAAAAAACCACTCAATTACTTTTAATTTTTGGAAGCCTGTCTTTTGTTCTCTGTTGTATATTTACTATTGCTCTTAAATAAGTATTACTCATGTGAGATGAATACTCAGTCACTAAAACTATCGTTTGCTGCAGCAACATGCAGCCATCTTTCCATTATTCCTCTTCCCCTCCCCAACCTTTTTTTTCTCTGTTGTTAATCTTATTGATCGGATGATCTCTACAACAGCTAGCTGTCCTCTCTGCACGGCCACATTTGTAAAAACTACAAGAGCTGCTGGCTCCTGTTTTAATTTTAGTCTAAAACCAGCAAAACAGCTTTTGTTTTCACAGGGAACAAAGCTGTGGTCTCTAAAAATAGCTGAACAGTGCAGTCAGACTTGGATGAGTGAAGTTCGTTCATGTGTTGATGC
>JAQNCA010000013.1:20210151-20223039 GCA_029783725.1 Acanthurus tractus
ACAGCGAGTTAGCTAAAAAGATACGTGATGCATTTGAAGCAGGATGCAGTTAAAAGTGTTTAACAAATATGTCAAATATTTTTCTAAGCTTGAGGAGGACAGTTATTTAATATGTTATAGAAGTTTAAGAGTGTGACTTTATTTTTTTAAAAACATACTACTGTGATTATTTTTACTCATATGTAGTCACATGACCTTTTCATCCTGTCATCACTACAGAAATTTATGCCTTTTTTTCTGTTTTTGTGAAGGCTGTCAGCCAAGAATATAATGATAAAAAGTCCCAAAATGGAAACTGAAGTGACGGTGTCCGCCTCGTCCTCCACTCCGCTGATCTCGCCCACTCAGACCAACCTGGCAGCCAAACAGAGAGACAGCAAAAAGTCCACCTCCACCACTCCATCCTTCCTCTCCAACCTGGGCCGGGCCACCCTGCGGGGCATCCGCAAGTGCCCCCAGTGTGGCATCTACAACGGCACCCGCGGGCTCAGCTGCAAGAACAAGGCCTGCGGGATCTCCCTCAGAAACGCCACGCCGGCCGGCAGGAACAGCAAGAGATGTGAGGTGGAGGTGGTGAAGGTGATATTGGACGGCGAGGACAGAGGGGGGAAGGAGCGTGAGGGCGGGGGAGGAGGAGGAGGAGGAGGAGGAGGAGGAGGAGTCCTGGTCGGTGGCTCGGGCGGAGGAGTTCAGGTGTTTTCGGTGTGTCACAGAGGAAGAGGAGCCGCGGCGCCGCAGCTGGGCTTCGTCGAGCTCGTTCCCACAGATACCGCCATAGCCACAGGCGACGGAGCCACCCTGCTGACCCGCATCAACCTGGGGCGCTGCTATTTGACTTCTTGCAGGCAGGGTCAAAGGTCAAACCAGGGCGAGTCAGAATCGGCGGTTGCCAGCTCCAAACAGTCGTCCGACAGCCTCTGCGTCCACATCAAGCAAGCGATAGAGTGTCAGAGCCAAGCGACGCCGCTGACCTTGAAGAGCTCCATCCTAAACGGGCTGCAGGCCTCGATTCAAGCCAGGGAGGAGCTGTGGAGGCTGGCCACCGAGTCCCCGGGGCCCCTGGTGCAGCGGGTTTCAAAGGACACCCTGGTGGTGAAGTGCCACACGGATTCCCAGCATCCTCTGGGGCTGCTGCACCTCACCGTTGGCGCAGGAGGACTGTCTGAAGTTTCGAAGAGTGAGAGGAGGAGTAAAGACCAGCAGCACGCTGTTTTCCACTGCGCCTGTCAGCTCAGCGGCAGAAGAAGTAAAGCCGGCGCGGACGGAGCGGGCGGATCCTCCAACTCTCACGGCTCGGTCGCACCGCCGCAGCCGTGCCTTCACTTCCACGCCTGCGTGTGCGCCTTCGCCAGCGATGAGAAACTCGCCTCCGAGTTTGCCGCTTTCATCAACTACACCCCCGGCGGTAGTTTCTGTCACTTTCAGGCCAAATTAAAGGAGGAGTTTGACATTTTTTGGAAAATGTGCTCATTCACTTTTCTTGCTGAGAGAATGAAGAGTCTCCACGAGTCTTTTCCTCCTCCACCTCTTCCACAGAAAACATGACACTCACATACACTCACGTACGCAGCAGCAGCAGCCATCATTGTGATTGTTTTGGAGGATGTAGTTTGTGGTGATGTTGAAGCTGAAGTGTTCCTGTCATTTAGCCTGACCTCATTAATGTAAGTAAGGTGGACAAAATAATGAGAACACCAGTTAGTATAGCACAGTGCGGTTCAGCTCTTCATTCTCCGGGATGTTCAGCCTCTACGTTTGCTTTTTCTCTCCTCTGATATTGTTTCTTTTCTGTTTTGCCGCCCACCAGCTTGTCTTCTGTCCAGGTTGCCAAGAGAGGAGGTCATGTGGTTTAGGTGTGTTTAGTGACACCAGATGTTTCTCAGAGTTCTCCCGAATGAATGTGTGTTTTGCAATATATCTACTATTTAGTCAACCTGATGGCTTTTAATATGACTTTAAACACTCGGACCTCCGTGAAGGCAGGAAGGACTGTTCAGGCCGTGTTAGTTTTAGCCAAGTGTACATAATGAATTGGCAACTGAGTGTGCAACATCTAGATCCCAAGTTTCAAGATTTGACGGCGCCTGGCTAACAGTTTCCCCATGTTCAGCCTTCATGCTAAGCTAAGCTAACTAGCTAACTGCTCCATGTTGCACACACAGATTTGAGAACTACATCAATTTTCTCTCTGCCAGAAAACTAATGAGCATATTTTCCAAAATGTCAAATTTATCCGTTTGGTATCACCCGGTTTTATCAAAGCTGTTTCTTAGCATGTTGCTCTTCATGTTTCCTCTCAGGTGTGCAGGAAAACTCTGCAGGTAGAGGGGTTAGCCCCGAAGAGAAGCCTCTGCTGCTGCAGGCCGAACCCGTCAACTCTCATCATAAAGCAAAGAAACTTCGCCTGGATGAAACTCTCTGTGGTGATTTCATCTTAATGCCTCCTGACAGTTTTTTATTACAAGCATTTATCGCTCGTTAAACGCAGGATGATTCTCTTCAGCATGTTTGTCTGAATCTTCCATTGTCCTCCCTTCTCTTTTTCTGTCTTTCCCAATCTGTCGTTCTCTAATTTCCCAACCCCCCCCCTCAGTGGCCTCCCCTTCTGGGGTGGGGAACGAGGGAGTGTCATCCTCCGGCCTGAGGAGAGCTGGTCAGAGGAGAGCCCCCGGTGCTGGTGGGCCGAAGGCTCCAGGTGCTTCCCCCCCTCTTTGCCTGTCTCGCCCCTCCCTGCCTTTTCATCTTTCTGCTGCCTAAATCTGTCTGTTAAAGAGTCTTACATCGTCTTAGACATCTGTCTCTATCTTTATCATTCCTCTGTCTAATCCCGCAGCACTAATCCTGATCCGTTATTGAAAAGAACAGGGTCGCCTTGTGGTGGACGCAGAGCATATTTTTACATTTAATTAGTGACCCGACAAAACACTTCCAGGCTTTGTTAATTAAAATTGTCAGGCAAACACTTAACTGATTTGCAGGCTAAACGTTGTGGTTGGTGGGTGGTCCGCTTAGAGACAGAGAAGCTAATGGATGAGCTGCTTGTTGTGTTGCTTGACCTCCTGATCTGTGTGTGCATGTGTCAGGCAGCAGCCAGGTTGTGGATGAACGTGCAGTGACGATGGGCTTCCACCAGTGGCTGGCCGGGGTCACAGAGAGGATCCACCAGACGATGCACTACCAGTTTGATGGTAAAGCTGCAGGTTTTTTTTTTTTTACTGAACTGCACACAGATTCAGCCAGAAGATTTCTAGTTTCACCATAAATATGCACTTCCGGTTTGGTGTAGAGAAATATTTGACATCTTGGCAGCTTTACTCGATCAGTTTTCATCTCTGAAAGTAGGTAATATAAGAAGCTATAGCCAGGTAGCTTGTTAGCTTAGCTTAGCATAAACACTGGGAACAAGGGGAAACGGCTAGCCTGGCTCTGTCTTCTGAAGTTCACTAATTAACACTTATCTTGTTTGTTTAATGTGCGCAAAAACAGTGTAAATGCTTCTGATTCTCTCTCTTTTCAGTCGTTATGCTAAGCTAAGCTAACTAGCTGCTAGCTGAAGCCGATGGTATCAGTCTTCTAATCTTTCCCTTTGGTAGGAAGAGAATATTTCCCAAACTATGCTGAAGTATTCCTGTAATAAATTGGCTCTGGCAACAAGTAAGACTTTTTAATCCCCCTTTACTGATCAATAAAGCATTATGAAATGATTTACTGACCATTAAACAAGCAGAGGAGTCGTTAAAGAGGGGCTTTAAAACCTGCTCATCTCTGCAGTAAATCGTCTGCTGGTTGCACGCAGTTAAAGACAGTTGCTGGTGTCAATGTTTCTGGGGTTTTTTTTAGGGAAGCCACAGCCTCTGGTGTTCCACATTCCCCAGGACTTCTTCAACGCTCTGCAGCATCGACTGTCGCTGGGCTCCAAGAAGAAGAGGCTGCCCAACTTCACCACAGGTAGAACATCTGAACTGATCATAAATCACTCACAGGATGCACAACCAGATGCTTTCAGCACATTTAGCCGATAAAACTTCACTAACTTTTAATGGAGGATATTTATTAGTAATTTAACAAAAAAGATCTGATGACTTTTTCTTCTTCAAACACTGGAAAATATTTCTGTGAACAAATACAGACTCTCTCACGCTCTCTCTTTCTTCTTCCTGTTTGTTTGGACGTCAGCGTTTGTCAGAAATGATGGACTTCCTCTCGGCTCGTTCTCCAAATACACGTGGCACATCACTAATCTCATGCAGGTTAAACGCATCTTTGACACACCGGAGGTAAAACACTTCCTCTCTTGTCATGCAGGAGTGTAACATCCACTTGGTTTTGTAGTTACATCCTTGTATTCATGCACCCTCTTTCCCCTCTCACCTTCTCTCCACCAGCTGCCTCTGGAGCTTTCTCAGAGTTTTGTGAGGAACGTCGATGGCTCGTACTCACGTTTTCAGTGTCCGGAGCCTCCGCCTAAACCCGAGTTACCTGAAGGATACAGAACCGACCGACCACAGGCCATACGACCGATGGAGCTCCGCACTTTCCTCAAAGTCGGTGAGTAACTTTTTATGTTTTTTCAGTCACCAAGAAGTCAGTCTGAACATCTGTATTTAAACAGTCTCACACATCTGGTGCAGGTCCGGGCTCAGCCGATCAGAAGGAGGCCGGTCCGTTTGTGATCGAGTGGATCCCGGACGTTCTCCCTCGCTGTCAGAT
Organism: Acanthurus tractus; assembly: GCA_029783725.1. Taxonomy (NCBI): domain Eukaryota; kingdom Metazoa; phylum Chordata; class Actinopteri; order Acanthuriformes; family Acanthuridae; genus Acanthurus; species Acanthurus tractus. The sequence goes on from JAQNCA010000013.1 coordinate 20,214,862, forward strand.
GGGAGAACTCAGGATCAGCTTCGAGTTTGGCCACCAGCAGAGCGGTCAGCCCGAGAACTGTGAGAAGATGAGCGCAGCAGAGAAGGGAGCTCGCGTCAAGTCGGACTCGAGTCAACCGAAACTCCCAAAGGCTGTCGAGATCCTTCAGGTGGTCGTGTGACGGCCCAGCGATCGCTTGTTGTGATGAGTATTGATCCCTCTGACTGTTTGTGACTTTATCGAACATGTATCCTCATGTTATATTATGCAAAACTGTCCATATGATGATCCAGTGTGTAGTGTAGCACTCAACATAATGCCTTTTACTAAATTATGTCAAATCTATCGAGCATATGAAGCAACAGAGTTTATTTTTGTAAAAATATCTATTTTTATAAACATATAACAGATTATATAACCAGTGAAAAGAAACAAATCAATCATTTAAACAAAATCAATACATTTAAAGCTAAACAAGATTTTTTTTATCAGTTCACTATAACTGATAAATAAATTAAATTGTTGAATTTCCCTCACAAGAAAATGTCAAAGATGATTTCTATTTCCTTGCTTTTCCTTACAGCTGTAAAAACCTGTATGTGTGTAAAGACTTTCAAGGATGGATTCCTCTTTTTTTCTTTTGCTGTGTGAAAGAAAATTAAAAAGATGTTTTATAAATTGTCTCTTTACTAAAAAAAAAGACAAATATAAAATTGAACTGAAATATAATAAATGTGAAGAATGCATTTTTGTCGAGTAATATTTTTTTTCATTGTTGAAATGTCTCCACAAATATTAAATGAGCCTAAATAAAACTTAAGGTGGACACTCATGTTTCCAAAATTAAAATATTTTTAATAATAAGCTGTACTTTGTATTTAATTGGCAAATATAAGTATGCTAACATGCTAATTTAAGATTGTGAACATGGTAAACATACACAAGAAAAATCTACATGTCAGCATTATCATTTTGAACGTTAGCACGCATGTGTATCATTAAAAACTAAGGAAATCTTTTTAAAAATCACATGAAAAGAGTCAAATTTAACCGTTGGAAACCTGCTCGACATGAAAATATATATGTGACCGTGTTGAATGTCAGCTGCAGTTTTTGTGGCACAATCTGTTTCTCATACTTGAGAAGTTGTTCTGCATTACTTCCCCGTTTCTCATGAAATATGCCTTTGCACATATTCACCAGCAGATGGCGGCATAAGCCTTCTCCCTTACCTGCATGGTACTGGTTTAACAAAGCTTTCCTTGCAGACATAACTAGAAAAGAGATGAATAATTTTGGGCTATTCAAACGGCCTCACTTTGAAATGAAAATTAAAAAAAAAAAAATCTGTGTAGAAAATAAACTGATATAGAAGAAAACTCTGTGTTTAGCTGCATTTCATAATTTGGCTGGATCTCTCTCCCTCCCTTCTGGGCATCACAAAGCAGGAATTACACACTTGCTGTGAGATGTATCACTGGAAATATCACACTTGCTTGCAAAATTTATCCAAATGTTCATGAATTAATTAAGATTACAAGTTAATACCATGAGAACATCACGCCAAATTATATGCAACTCCTCAGAATAGCAGCTTGCACACTGTGTATCTACATCAGGGGTGTAGGCGTATAAGAACACTGCCAGCCCCCGGCCTCATTCCTCCCTCACAGGCCCCCAAGACATCAGTGTGAGTACAGCCTCTGCCTGCACAGGGGGGGCCCGGCTGCCAGACAGCTCTGAGCCATGCATTTAGCTGTTTATGTAGCCTGTCAGTCACAGGGATGGGAGACGCATCAATCCTCTCCTGGAAGGAAAAGCAAGCACACTGTGACAGCGAAGCTTCCTCCGTCGCGCCGAAGATGTGTTACAGATAGAGACAGCGAAAGGGGGTCCAAGAAAGGGGGGGGTGGGGGGGCTGTGAGGAAAGAACGAGGGAGGGGGGGGAAAAAATGTTGGTTGGAAAGAAGAAGAGTTGGCCGTTGATGAAAAATGGGAAAGAAAGGCCTCGTCACGTCAGAAAAGTGGCAAAATATTTGAGTCTTGAAGTTTGGTGACATGAGTAAACTGCTGTAGCTGGCGAGCCAACGGCTAACGCGCTAGCCAGCAGGAACAGCGCTTATCAGTCACAAAGGCTCCGCAAATATTTTCCTATCTTCTTCTAAAATGAAAATCAATAAACAAATGTATGATAAACCAATAAACAAATGTCTTGTTTGGCATTTTATTAACTGTTAAACACCATGTTGTGTAATATAGAGCTCTGAATACTTGACAACAAACTTGTTAGCTCATTAGCTTAGCTTACTCACCAGCGGCACATTAGTTTCTCAGCTTATTTTTACCACAAGGTGTATTTGTAAATAATCTATGAAGCTCCAGAGCAAACAAACCGAACTGAACAGAAAGTTAGACAGTTTGAAGCAGTTTGTCCAAGAGTTTGTGTTGCATAAACAGCCAAAATTAGCTTAATGTTGCAACTTTAGACTGATAAACTAGTATGTGTAAGGTCAGCTAACTAAGCTAGCTAGCATTTCCAAAATGTATTTTCATGGATATGTTGTTACATTCTTAGTATTTTATCCATTTCATCACAGTGGACTCTCAGTGTATATTTGTGCTAGCATGCTAATGTTGAGCTTAAGCAGGCGTAATGTTTTCCATGCTCACCGTCTTACTTTAGCGTGTTAGCATTTGCTAACAGGTACTAAACGCAAAATATGGTTGAGGCTGTTAACAATAACTTTTAGCTTTCTCTGTAAATAATTACACAAGTTGCAATTTTAACCTGATGATGATTATGCGAGATGACAGTTAATAAATCAAATTTAAATTGTTGCAGTTCATTTTGTGAGAAAAATGACTGTCTGTACTAAATATTATGTCAACAGTTCAAAAAGTCGTTTAGATTTTTAACAAAATACAGAAATTACAACCTCATAATGGCGCGAGACAGAAAGTCAGATAAACACCACAGTCATTAAGACTCATCGTCTGGGGAACTCAAAGGTCTGCACAAAATATCAGTGACATCCATTAAATGATAATAAAACAAATTCCAGTGTGAACCTTTGTGGTGAACAGACAGAAGGATCTCATCATCCCTGGATGCTGCTTTGCAAAGCTAAAAAGAGTTTGGTAAATAAAGACACATTTATGTTAAAACGATCCTCGTAACCACATATCAAGAGGAATGTTGAGTTCATGGCCAAGTCAACTCTGTCTGACTCTCTGTTTTATGATTGAATGAGTGAAAGCAGCCAAAACACAGCCAACTATGACTGCATGTCTGTCAACACCAGGCAACCGAGAGGCTCTGCGACAACAGCTCTCTCCACGCTCTGCCTTCCCCCATTATCTACACACAAAATAATCTCCAAAGCTCGTATAAATTGCATTTATTGACACACAGGTTGTGATCTCACTACCTTTTGCTGTCTTTTGTAATAGCGTATTTCGGGGTTGAGAGCAGGTTACATCATTTGGAAACCATCCATCACAGATGTTTTATTTCAGTTACGACACACTTCCTCCCACCTCACATTAATCAGACCTAGATATGTTCATTATCTACTGTACACTTGCATTGCCCACTGCTTTCATCATCCTAATGTCATACTGATTTAAGAATAATGCATAAAACATGAAAAATACCTGAAGGAGGTTGGTTTCAACAATGTTATTAGACTGCACCAGTCAGTAAATTAGTTACTTTTAAAGATTTTATGTGGATTGTGCAATGAAAAGTAAGCCTAGAGGGAACATTGTAACATTTTTGCTCATTATTTTGGTTTAATGGCCCACAAATTTACTGTTTTGGTTCACTCTCACCTAGATTTACAGATGCAGCAGGCAGCTGTTTACAAAGCCCTAAAAACCTGCTGTAGACTAACATATCTGCTTGGCTCTAAACTGCAGACAAACACAATTAGGAACTGGTGAAAATTTAAGAGCATTTATCAGCTAAAGAACCAGACAGTTACTTCAGAGTTGTGCTAAAGGAAAGAAATATTGGGCTTGATCAACGTCATATCAATGATAATGTGAACGTCTGATGAATGTGCGAATAGCACGGTTTACTAACACAACGCTGATGTGTCAGTGTTGTGTTTACAGCTGCCCCTAAGTGGGTAAAATACAGTTTTTGCAGGATTAATATAGTACAGACAGATTTTAAACAAGACTATGAGTTCATATCCATGCTAGCAGCACTATGAAACTGCACGCAAGGATGCTTTGAGCTACATGCTTAAGTCAACATGCTTTCATGTTAATAATGTATGCTGTTCAAAGCATACATAAATGTTAAACTGGTCTGTTTTTTCAGTATGCTGGGCCAGATTTAGCAGATTAGGAGTTTTGTAAATGGTGGGTTTTTCTAGCTAGCACACTAGCTTTTGGAATTAGCATGACATCAAAGTATTTCAGCATACTACAGGTTGTGTGACTATTTGTATACTACACATGCATGCTACATGCTACATTTTTAATAATACTACAGGTAGTAGTAGTCAGCAGTTTCATATACAGCCATGAATATGTTGATGTCTGAGAGATTTAATTTTGAGCACGTAACTTTTTCTAATGTATCGAAGGATCATCTTAGTCTTCAGGGTTCATCCTCTGAGGGTCATGCTATTTCTTCAGCTCCTCCATTTAAGCATGATTAAACACATTCGGGTGTAGTGAGTTTGGTTCAAAATTCTTTAAGGTAGTTGTACCCCGTCTCTCTCTTGTACAAAATAAGCTTATGTCATAATCTCTCTGCCTTGAAACACATCAGTGTGAAATTAATTTTTTTTTTTTTTTTTTTGCACAAAAATCCCTGAAATGTTTTCCATGCACTCAATAAACTCAATGAGGACATCCATTTATGGCCTGTGCACATGCCCAGTATCATCATTTTACCTCGTTAAACTGCACTTACAGAATGTTTCACGGAATTAGACCCAACTCTTTTGCTCTGTGGTCTGAAATTAGATAGCTCAGACCAACAAATTCCAAAAGTGAAAATGCAAACTATCCATGTATGTGACTGCAGTGGTTTCCCACAGTTTGAGATCACTATATATACACAGCACATGCAGCCAAATAATGTAATTTTAGTCCCATGTGGAAAGCTCTGGCATCTTGCCGTGGAGTTTTACTATAAATGTCGACAGTGCTGTCCTAGTAGGCACAAATCAGTTTTTGCTGGGTTGTTATTGCGATGTCCTTGGACATAGAATTACTGTAAATGTCAGAGTCCCTCAACGCCAGAGAGGTCAGAGGGGTTACTACGATCTGCATGCAACAAGTAGATATTGTGCTCAGTGCCTTTGTATTTGAGCAGAAGTAAAACATTAACGGGGGGAAAAACCTCGAGGAAACGCCGCTCATCAGCTACAGAGGTCAGCGCTTTCTGAGCCAAATGAACAAGGCAAAACACATTATCTGACTGCCTGGCAGAGTCACACAGATATGCATACTTAGTGCACCTGCATTCGACAAGGCACGCACTAATCTAACGTGGTGCCCTTCAGTGTAAGACAAGGGGGAAATAGACCTGCCAACAAGTAGCCTACCTGCCAACTGGAAGAGACAGAGGCAGACTAACAGGACTTGTCAACACATCCATGATGACTGACGACAAACCGTGACATGCAACATTTCTGCCTTCGGACGAACTCCACTCAGCCTTCCTCAACAGAAAGTCATTATCTCATTGCTGTGCTGAGGCAGGAACAGACAGAGAAAGTGATCAGGAGAGGAGGTGAGCCTTCACATCCGATACGAGAAGCCGATAGACCACTTACCCAAGGACCTCTGAGCCCTGCCTGTCAATCCTCGAGTCAACCAACCAAAACCGACGTCAATCCCTTGACAATCCATATCTAAATTCCCCAACTGTTTCTCCTGATTACCACTGAATGCACAACAACCCATATTGACTCATATTAGAAGGGTTAAATCACCCCTGAATGATGGATGAATTTGTGGAGCGAGTCGATTTTGCTTTGGATTGTGTCAGTGCCTTGTGCGTCAGACCCCTCAACCAAACGGAGCCGTTTTAGTTAATCTTAGCAAGAATCTTTACCACAGTCTCCTCAAAATGACCTGACTTTACCGAATCAACAAAATAATCAAATCATTAAATTTTAGAAGCGGAGTTCCCCGTTAGCAACTGAGATCGCCATTCAGTTCTGCTTACTCCCTTATTAAAAACTTCCTGAAACACCCTAAGAAACCCCATGATGCGAAAACTTTGTCGCAAATAAGTAGCTGCTGATTCATTAACCTTGTTAACCTTGCTGATGTGGGACTAGTTGTGCAGTTGATTGATTCAACAGTCAGCAAGTAACTGAATGTACTACTTAACCTAATATTCTTTACTTTAATCTTTGAGGAATGACTGCAGCCTTTTTAAAATGGAGCTTTTCAAAAACAGTTGGATATAAGCCATGTAATTTGTAATTTCCCCCCTCTACAACCAAGCTCCATCAGTGTTTGGGCGGATCCTATTTCGTGCAACTTGACCACTTCATAACACTGACTGTGGTTCACCTGTAAAACCATTTTTGCATCATGTAAACACGGCCCTCCTGCTTTTCTTATACATGCATCCTGCTTCACATGCAAACTTTCTCTCTTCCTCTCATCCAACTGATTGTTGGGCTTAGTGGAGTCATCATCAGATCCATCAGTGTAGAGTCATTGCCTGAGGAAACGCAGGCCAATTATGGCCATAAATAATAATGGGAGATTCATCTGGCATGATGACGGATGGGCCTCTCTCACAGCTCATTTACATGGCTTTTGTGTGGCCATCAGCAGCTTCGCTCTAATGTAATGCTCAGCAAATGAGCCTCTCACAGAATATTGTACAATTCTGGGGTGGAAAAGTGGCACCAGGATGGCACTTAAACACCAGAAACATGGATCTGAAACAGGAAAGAGGCGAGAAAATAGAGGTATAGACATTAATGTGAAGGTTTGTGGCCTGTCGGTGCACGTTTGTGGGAGAAAGAGAAGTCCAAGTCCATCCATCAGCATCAATTACCATGACATTGAGGGAGATTGATTGTGTTGGTGTGGTCAGGTAACAAACCAACCACCTCCCACACTCTAACGCTACAGATACCTTACATGTACCTGTCACACACATGCCCACTTACACCGTCCCCTCTAATGCCTGCCATGGCATTTTATATTGAGCCAAGTGAAAAATGATAGAGATACTTAAAAACTGAGATTGGTGATCAGTCTTTAATTTCTTAAGGTAGGTGTCAACCCTGTTCAGGTAATCCTTAATCCATCCTTTAGGTCAGGAGCAGCCTCGAGCCAGAGAACAAAAGGCAGCAGCATGCTGACGTGTGTCCTGGGAGCTGATAAGCCTGGTTGTTAATGGTGTTAGGGTAGATTTCATTACCCCCTCCAGACTGCTCTCATTAAATAAACATCGTCCTGTCACATCCCTCACCCTGCCAGGGGAGGAGTGGCTAGGACAGGAGGGGTGAAGGGAGATGAGGTATGACTGAGATAGACAATAAATGTGGAATGTTGTTTGGATTGATGTTACTTCAAACTTGTTCTTTTTAGAGCTGTTTTTCTGACGCTAGCAGCATGGCTCCAGGGATAGCAGCATCAGTCTTTGGCCAGGTTTTTTTGCTTCGTCCACCACTTTGACATCAACAGCTTTTGGATGGACTGTCATCAAATTTTTATGCTGATGTCCACAGTGCAAAGAAGATGAAGGTTAATGACTTACATGAACCTGACATTTAGGGTCAGAATGTTTTGACAGTTTTTGGGTAGACCGCCATAAAGTTGTCAACATATGTTCAAGGTCCCTTGAGGATGAATTCCAATGACTTGCACATCCTTTGACTTGTCCTGTAGTGCCACCAGCAGGTCAAACTTACCTCCACTTCAATGAACATCTCAACATTCACTGAGGATAAGCACCCAATGTATTTTAGAGTCTTTATTTTTGTATTCTGTAGAGTACAGACATTCCTAGATGATGTATTCCAATAACTTCGTCAGCCCAAGGCTAGCAGTTTAAGGCTACAGTAACTGCTATTAGCAAAACACAGCAGAAGATCAAGATGAAATGGAAAAAAAGCCTTTCTATCCTCTAAGATCGCATGACTGCAAATGCACCTACTTACCAAGACATAAAATGAATTTACTGCATTACATTCAGTTATTAGCTAGCTA
>JAQNCA010000013.1:20272454-20289618 GCA_029783725.1 Acanthurus tractus
AAAGCTGCTGGGTGGGAAGAAAACAGTGAAATCTTGGGATTTCCATCCCGAACACATGTACAGAAACTTCTTTTTTTTAACATTTTTTGTTTCTGTCTCGTCCTAACCGTAAGTAATTCCAGTTACAAATGCAAAAAAAAAAAAAAAAAAAAAAATTGCTAACACTGCCACACTTTTGAGTGTAAGAGGCTGGGAGACACATTGAAACCATGTGTTTCCACTCACACAATGTGACCTGAAGAAGTCTCCAAAATCCCCAGCACAAGCCCCGAGCGCCTGCCACCAAGCATAGAGTCACCGGTCTGCTCAGCGATTCACTTCAAACCAGATTTTCTACTTAACGTGCCAAGCTGCTGCCATATCCCATTTCTCATCAGACCTTGATGGACCTGATGTGGGAATCCATTATCACACCCATACTCTCTTCTTTTTTTTTTTCCCCTTTCTTGGCTTTGCTCTGTTGTTTCTTCGGCCCTGTCATGGATCCACAGCGTATGCCTCCAGGGGCCCCCCGAGCACCAGGTCTTGTCTGTTTTCTCGGGGTCATCCTTTAGCTTTAGTCCTGTCCACCGTTGTCAAAAGACATTCTCTCATTGTCAGTTTACAGAATAAGAGACAGTAGGTCCAATGTAATGGGTTGGGATGCAAATAAAAGGGAGTTTTGTCGGGCAGCCACACTTGATTTTTCAAGGCTTTGAATGGACGAGCTTGTGCTACAGTTACTTGACCTCTCGGTGCCCAAGTCTGCGAACAATCGCTCCTGTGTTTTGCAAACTGTCACACACTCAGATGCTGCATTACTAAAGCAAAAAGTTGTACCACAATATACTTATAAATGTAGACTATATATAGTAAATCTAAGTAGTGCAGTATGTTTCTTTGACTGTTTCACACACACACAGCGTTTGTTTCTCCCGGTGAACTCTTCACCCCAGCTGCCGACAGAAGGCTGTCATGCTCAATTATACCTACGTTGTTTTGCGGCCCCCCCGGTTTGACAGACAGGCGTTAAGATGAGAGATTACAGATTAACTCGCTGCTTGTGTCTTGAAAGTTTTCCGTCCACACTTTGCAATTAGATTACAGCCGTCCTGCAAAACAAAAAAAAAGCCCTTAAACTTCTTCCTTTAGTTTAATGGCTGTTGGCAACAAAACAAAATATGGCGCTGTCACCTTTATGTGGCTGAAACTTTTTACTGTTAAAAATGGCTGCTTGCCTCTCATGATATACAGTGTAAAAATGCTTTCTGTTGCCTAATATCTTTATACTTAACCATCTCTCCTAAACAGTATGTTTTGTGCTGCTTAGCATTGATCTCAGGACGTCATTTTCATCCGGGACAGGCTGCTATTTTCAAGAAAAAGCCCTAAAAACTGGCTATGCACAACCTGTTTAGCTCCAAATACTGATAAATGCAGCTATCGACTAGCTGCTGAACAATGTGGGACTAACAGATTATATAAATAAATACAATATAGACAGATAATATAGACATTTCAGAGGATGGTAGAGACCAAAAACCGAGCTAAAAGTAAATTTTGGACTTATCATGTTGACATGGATAAAGTCCAAATCAATGAAAAACTAGCTTTGTAACTGCTAGCAACCTAATCTACCAAGTTCACCAATTCAAGCTGGAAACGATAAATCATTGTTGAGCTTGAGTAGCTAATGCAGGTCTGAAATCAGGGAAAGACCGTGGTTTGGTTTAATGTTGATTAAGTCATCATTGACAGGAAGTATGACACAGGATGACTTCACTTTTATAGGATGAAACCAAACCTTTACCAAAGTGCTTTTGCTGCCTAAACACAACTAACCTCGTATCGGATGTCATGCTGCAATCTATTGCACTAAAACTTGTAAAAATATGACCTTCAATAAGGAAATGTGCCATGTGGGAAACTTTGTTTACTATCATGAACACACGACATCAGAACAATATGGCGGCTCACACCATGAACAGTAAGCATAATTACTTTTGCATCAGATTTATTAGATGGAAGATAGCTTGATAGAAGTCTTAGCGAGCAGGCAGAGACACTCCTGTTCCTTCCATCTCTTTTAAAGTGACCCAATATGCTGATAAAGTTGCCGGAAAAACATCAGCTTGCTGCTGGAGTCCATGTTTTTCCAGAGCAGATACATTTAGATGGCAATTTGTGAGTAATGATTGAGTAGTACTGACTTCTGATTGACAATAGATTGCACTTATTAGTCCTTCCTGTTCCTGCAAATGAAGAACTTTTTTGTGAGCAAAATGCAGTTTTGTAGAATGTAAGTAAAACAATTCAGGTTTTATTTCAAGCTGCACAGGTTTAAAGTTGTGTTTCTGTCAAAGTTTAAGTTCCAGGCTGCAGCTGAAACAGAGTGATATGTCACTGGGAACACCTGTGCAGTGTGACAGCCGGATAGATGTGGAGGTGTGTAGTTCGAGGTGACACGAATCGCAAGCTTAATCCATGTTTGTGAAGGGCACCAAGCCGAAAAATCATCCATCACAGTTTTCAATAGCTCAGATTTGTCTCCTCTGAAGGGTATTGTTGAACTTTCCTGTATCTTTGTGGTCGAATCGTCGGCTCAGCTGACCATTAGATGCCTTTTCAAATTCATGTGTATAAGTGTGGATGCGGTGAAAAGACTAAAAGATCCAACATCTGCCTTGTTTGCTCTGAAGCAACACCTGCCGCTGTGCTGTGGGGTCCGTTTGGATTTCATCCCACCTTTGACCGGCTCAAAGGACCATAGTAAACTGTGTTAACTGCTCCTTTTGTCAAAGCGTCTTGTGCTCTGGTGAGTGATTTACAACTCACAGCTTTTATAAACGCTAATTTATTGCGATCTGCTTGAACAGCATAAGATGATTAAAGTAGAGCAGCACAAAAGCTTCACTGCTCGATCTGGATCGATGGGTTATTCGATTCGGACGCCAAAGAAAACTCAGCATAAGAAGGTCGGCTGAGTTTTTAAACTTTGTTATTCAGGAGTTATTTAAAGTGTTTGCTTCTTTGAGCACGATACTGTCATGGAGAAAGGTTTGTTTTTGTTTAACTCCAGTGAAAATACCTGACACTGAAAAGGAAGGGATGATTTTATAAAACCAAAGGAGGTCGAGGACGTTTTTCAATCCGTGTTTGATCAGATTCTGGTTCATTTGAGCTGATGTGAACACACCAGAACCATCAAAACCTTTTAAAGAACTGATCTCGATCGAGTCGGATATGAATCCTGACTTTGATCCGACAAAACTACGAGGCTCTGTAAGTTTAAGCTAACTGGCGATCTGCCTGTAGTGCACTTTAAAGTTTGTTAGGGACGGACTTTTTATGTTATTTGCAAATATTATTTCTGTGTTTTTACACTCTGCAACAGATGAGATACAGGTCTGCTATTAGCTCAAATAAACAGAAGGACCAACTGTGCGGCGACGGCTCATCTGGTCAGCCAAGTTTAGCTTCGGTTCAACACTAGCTAGCAGCTAGCCTGAGAATGAATTGGTCTGCACTCGACTAGCATTGAAGTTCATTGCCTTTGGTGCCACTAAAGGTAAAAACTGAAGTTTTTCAAAGTGTCAGTAGCTAAAGAACATACGCAAGAATTTCCGTCTCCACCTATAGAGTCACTTCACAAGCTAATAAAACAAAGGAAAGTCATGTAAATGTGTCAGATATTGATGAGAGGAGATGGGATGCGTTCATGTTCCAGCTCCATTTTGATATTTAGACCATTAAGACAGGTGTTTTGGTGCAGCTGTTTTAACGTTAGCGTAGGATTTAAGCTCCTCTGTCGAGCATGTGCTTTGGTTGGCTCATTCATCTGACATTTTTCATTCCCATCATCCCTTCTCCTTCTTCTCGTGGCCTTGGCTCATCATGTGACGGCTTTTCCTGAGTGGAGTCGAGTTGAGAGACAGGCCACAGTCTTTAAATTGCTCCCTCACCCTCCGGGCATGTTCATGTGAGGATCCAGTTTTAGGGTGTGACAATGAGGATCATCTGGCTCGAATCAGCCCGAACAATCACGGTTCGGTGCTCCGAGACAGACGGGAAGACAAGTTGGCTAAGACGTGCCACCGCGGAGAGAGACGCTGACAATGCCATCAAGAGGCTGTCCCTGCGTCTGCGTTATCCGTCTTTATATTCCAGCAGATAAGAAGACTCTGAATTAATTACGCTGCAGGAATCTCTAATGCCTTTCACATCACGGCGCCGCTGACAGAGACTCGTTCCTCCTCCCCCTGTTGTTGTCCTCGCCACGGAGCTCCGTCTTCAAAAGGTTATCAACCGAAAAAATTCCGAGACGGGAATCAGAGGGAGCGAGAGATGAGGAAGGTGAAACAGATTTGAAGGAGCTTTTGATGAGAAAAGCTTTGGGATGAAAGAAAGCTTTCGAGGCACAAAAAGAAAAAAAAAGACTCCAGCACTCTTCTTCTTCTTCTTCTGCTGCTTTCTGTCCCTGCTGTCACTCTATCAAACACACACACACACACACACACACACACTCGCTCTGAGCCATGAACCCAAAACTGGTGTTGCAGCAGATTTTCATGTTCGAACGTTGCATGCTTGTCTCTTCGCATCGCGCCACGTCTGCCCGCTGTGTGCAGACTTTGGACTTTGGCTTCGGCAACAGATACCCCGTCGAGAGACGTGAGACGCGATGAAAGGAGAAGGAAAAATAAGTACGATGTCATCTTTAATGTCAAACACCAAATGTGAGCTTTCGTTATTTTTCACCCCCTCCCGCCCGCCTCCTCGTGTCTGGCTTCCAACGCGGCGCTGTAACGTTAGCCGTGTTGCTCGGAGCGACACCTTGTCAGGTGGAGTTCAGACGCTCCGACACAGTATCCTGTAACCTCTTTGCTATGGCGAGTGCGAGCCAGACAGAATGAAAAAAAAAGAAAAAGAAAAATGGCAACAGAAGACGGACGGGAACGTTGAGAAAGACAAGTCGAAACATGAAGTAAAACAGAAACAAAAAAAAAACGATTGATTGTGACAGTCCGGAGCTGCGTTTGTCTCGTGACCAACTCTCGTCAAGGAGAGCAGGTTTGAGATGTTTTGAAAAGTTATTCCGTTGGTGTTTTTATAATAAAGTCACCAGAGGTCGGATCGACATTTAACGCTGCCCCGGAAAACATTTTAAAGCTGGCCGACTCGCCTCTCGTGTCGCTTTGAATCCATTTCTTCTTGTGGCCTTTTCTGAAAAACTGAAGCAGGTTCCTGAAGTTTATTCTCCTTTTTTCTACGATTAATCATAATCCAGCACATCAGCTGCTTTTAGAAACTGAAACCTTTGTGACTTTAACTCGATAAACATCGATTTACTTCGCAGCTGCTGAAAGATGTTGAACTCTCCCTGACAGCTACTTAACTTTATTGTAATTTCTTTTTTTCTCTTCCACATCCCATAAAATCAACCGACACTTTCCACTAAATTAATTTTCCAAACTTAAAGCTGAAACTTCTGCTGCTTCGTCCTGTTTAACACCTAATCCACGATTGTTGAGGGTTTGAGTCAGATTACGTTTTGCTAAAGAGAACTTAGAAGTATTCAATAAATAATATTTCATCAGTTTAAAACATGACTTACAGTTGTGAAATCTTCCTTTCAAGGCCGCATTTTTAGTTTTTTGGTAAAAATATTAGTTGGATTTTGAGTGAAGTTTTCAAACTTCTTGGAACAGAAGCTGGAAGTTGTGGTTTTTACTTTTTTTTCTCCACCTTTGACTCAAAACTCACCAGTAACTCCAGTTTTCTTGCCACTTTTTAATCACTTCTCTTTTGTTTTCAAACCAGATTCACAAACATCTGGCAGAAACATGAATTTCTTGCTGGAGTTTTAACATATTTAATTGCATATTTTGCTACGGAGATGACTCCATGCAGAAAACTTGTATCGAACACTCGTAGCAGGAAATTAACTTTGGCAAAGAAAAGTCTTAAAAGTCAGAAGTTCAGGACTTTTTCCCCGACAGATTTCTGAACATGTTTCGGCTTTAACTCTTATTTCTAATATCGGACACCTCAGGTTGTTTCACTCTTCTCTCCACGAACGCTGTTTCTTCTCTCTCAGGCTTGATATTACCCGTCTGTTCTTTGCTGGAGTCTTTCCCTTCCTCCCTCTTTTTCTCTTTCTCCTTTTCTTTTCTTTTCTTTTCTTTTCTTTCTCTTTGCTCTTTGTTTTCTGTTCATTTCGCTGCCTGTGCACAAACATGTCTGCTGCCTGTCTGCCTGGCAGCCAGCAGGTTTGAGGCCTATATTTAATCACCACAAGGCTTAACTCCGTCCGTCAGTGACGGCTCATTTGACGTGGCGGCCCTGGGCTCTCTCTTTCCCATTCTGTGCCAAATACAATAACTCCTCTCTTTCGTTACCCTGCTGTATGTTATAATTTCGCTATTTTTCAATGTCAGGGCCCGGCCTTTTGAAGAGTTTTTATTGAATTTCCTGCTGGCCTTTTTTTTTTTTTTTTTTCTCCCAGCCTTCACAGTTATCAGCAGGCTTTCTGTGTGAAAACCTCCTTTCTTTCTTTTCACAGTGAAACAGAACATTTAAGCGTCATTTCATCCAACATAAAGTGCAGTGTTTTATTGTTCAAACCATCTATCTGACAAACTGAAAAACCAGTGTCTCGCTTGCAGAAAATCCCCTGCATACTTACCATTAAAGGTTCTTGTTACCCATCTATTTCCTCTGGGTAATATTATCTAAACCTCCTCAGTTACATGTGTTCACAATTCTTGAGCATTATAAATCTTCCGCAGAGCTGTCATGAGTGTCTTGAAAGCATTAAAATGCCTGTTGTTTGACCAAATGGAAGGAGAGTGGATTCAAACAATACTTCACTCTTCCTGCCTCGGAGTTCGCAGAAGTTAATGCATTTGGCAGTAGCAGATGCCGTCCTCCCTTCTGAGTTGTGTGAAAGAATGTCACCCAAGTCTAATCAAATTATGGCTGTTATAGCAGATGTCAAACCTTCACTTTAAATTTCTGCCGCTCGCCGCTGACGGTTCGTGCACTTTCCTGCTCCTTTTTTCCCCCCCGTTGTTGTGATAAATCAGAGATATGATCTGAATAAGAGCATGTATGGGAGGGTTTGCTCTCTGATAACACGGCAGTGGATCATATGGTTAAAATCTGTGTGTGTGTGTGTGTGCGTCATCGCTTGTGACCTCTTAATATCGCATCACATGTCTGATCTTATTCTTGTCTGCCATCTGAACTCCCGTCATGTGCTCCTTTTGCCAATCTGTCACACTTAATCTGAGCGGAAAGAAAAACTTAAGAGGAGAGCCTCCAGTGCCCCGGGAACGCTTGGGGTTGAGAGGGAGAGGGAGAAAAAAAGAGAGCGTAGAAACAAAAGAAGAAGAAGGAGAAGAAAATCACAACGGCGTAGCATTTCAGGGGCATGAATGGCATCAATGATTCGCTGAGGGGGGATAAATGGGTTGAGAGAAAAGAGGGAGAAAGATGAGAGAACAATGCGTCTGTTGTTCTTTAATCTGAAGTAAATCATCCGTCTTTCTCTTCTTCTGTCAGGTGTTGAGCTCTGCTCTCATCGCACAATGCTTCAAGGGTTTTGCCCGGTACAGTGCTGTCCTGATGATTTAGACTTAGTCAGGTCCTCTGCCTTCATCTCATCTCCCTGGTTTTTTAAAAAGCGTCTGCTCTGGTTGATTTCAACAGATCTGAAGCTGCAGATTTCTCACTCAGTCAGAGCAACACGTTCCACGCTTGTTAAGTTGATGATTATGGTCATTTCCAGCCCAGATATTTGAAGTTTAATCAGCCCTCGACATTTCCTGTGGAGAAAAAACATTCATGACAACCTTCTCAACAGTTAGTAAAAATACTCTCTCGCCTTCCAAGTGTTTTTTTTTTTTTTTCATGCGCTGGTTTGGACTCGGTTCCTTTGGAAGATCATGAGAGCGGCGAAAGTCAAACGTGTTCAGCTTTAAGTCGTTTCAGTAACACAAACCATGAGCTGGCTCTGCGTCGGTTCGCCAGATGGGACAGCTGCTGAGGGTGCAGCTTCGCTTTTCTCTGCGAGGAGAGAAAAGTTTATTCCCAACGTGCCAAGAAATCCATGTGGAAAAACGGCGTTACCTGAACTTCGTTAGCCTGTACGTCTGAAACATTTAGCGCACACGTTACATGGAGGTGTAAATCAGCAGTAAAACAAGACAAATATGGTAGAATTAAATATGTTTCACTGACTTTTTGTGCAAGTAAACCTGAAATAAGAAGTAAGGAGTCTGTACGAACAGTTTTGAGCCAGTAAACGCGGTCGTTTAATAACTTCTTCATCCAAATAAGCAGCCTTGCGTAACCAGCCTCGCCTCCGCAGTGTTGCGTCAGCGCTGCAGAAAGATTATCATTCTGAACAACTGGGCTTGTTTTTGTTTCATGAAACCAATCACAGACGTCTCAAGCGGCACTAAACCCAGAATGCAACAGTCACACACAGAAATCACAACATGACACTTTATGTTGGCTTTGGTTGGAAATATCTGCAGACTCACTGTGAGTCAGAACAACAAATTAGCATCTGGAGTTTGGATGTTTATTGACTGATTGATTCCTATACAGTGAATACAAAGCTAGACCTTCTGCCAACATTCAGTTAGCTTAGCTTAGCATTAAGATATAGGAAAATGGGGAAACAGCTAGCTTGGCTTTGTCTGAAAACACAAAAGCCGGCTAAGCAACCTGAGGGTTTTTAGAGGTTTTATTTCAGCGAAGCCAAGAAAAAGTCCCACATGTGAATTTTATATCTCATTTGATAGATGTTGATAGAATTTCTTGCCTTCAGCGAGAGCCAAGCTAGCTAAATCCCTTCACTGCAGGTCTCCATGCTAAGCTACGCTAACCAGCTGCTGGATGGAGCTTCATACTGAACAAAAAGCTATCGGAGTGGATTCAGGACTCCTTCTCCTGTCACATTTTTTGCATTTACAACCATAACTAGATGTGAGCTTTCTTCCCCTCTCATTTACAACTTTACAAGGAAAAGAAAAACACCGGACAGTGTTCTCATTTATGAAAGCTCTCCGTGTTGCTCCATTCAAAGCCCAATTAAATGTTTTATGAGAGGAATTGAAGTTATGGACTTCTACAGAAACTGAGAACATATGGTGGATTGTGCAGCTGCTCCGCATTTGACCCCGACTATTGGCATCGGCAGCCGGCATTAATGTGTCAAATTAAACCAACAGTGCTGTTGACAGAACAGTATTGACCTCTGTCAGAGGAAGTATTCCTCTTTTATGCCCTCCATCTTCCTTCTCTTGTCACACACGGCCGAGAGCGCTCCACAAATTGGCCATTTCCAACCGAGCTTTACTGCATCTTATGACATAATTTTCCCTCCTGACAAGCCTCTTTCACTCGCCGTCTGAAATGTCCATAATTTTAACAACTTGTGACCAGATAATGGGGGGGTTCATGAGGCGGAGTCAGTCTGCTAAGACAGCAATCGAAGCCTTGTCTGTAGCACTTAATGTCATCAGCGTTTTGTCAGCGAGGACTGTTATTGTCCTGCGCTGCACTTTGTTAAATGGTTGCTGAAGCTCAGGCGGCCATGTGTCATTCATCACAGGGTTTGTGCGGTTGTATTTTTATCCCTAAACACACAAACGTTCTTGTGCTCGTACTGTATCAACTCTTAAAAACACAACATGTGAATCATTAACTCACCAGTCTTATGAGCTTGGGAACCCTGATGTCCATCTTCTGATTTGTGTCCCTTCAAGAGTTCATGTGCTCAAAAACTTCACAAGAAGTCAACTTTTGATGAGAACAAACAGATGCGTTATAATTCATTTTCCAGCTAATCTAAGAGATTCTTTATATAATTCATTTTGCTTAAGGAGGAGAATTTTCCCAAGCAAAAATAGATCACTTCCTCCTTCTGTTTATTAGAGTTTTACGATTCAGAATCACCAAATCTGGAGATATGTGGTTTTCGCTAAACAGGAAATGTATGAAACTGTAATCTCAAAAGTAACTAGTAACTGAAGCTTTAAAAACAAATCTAATTGAGAAAAAAGTACAATGTTTGCCTTTGATAAAAGCTGAGAAGTATAAAGTTGCATAGAATACACTTACTCAAGTACAGGTACCTCAAATTGTACTTAAGTACTGTACTTGAGTAAGTGTATTTAGCTACACTTCACCACTGACTAAGACCAACTGCAGGTTAGCAAGCTATCTTGGAAAGCTACTGTAACCATTATTTTGACTGACAGTAGGGTTGCCAACCATCTCCTAAAAAACAGAATCGTCCCGTGTTTGGAAACAAAAGTTTGGGTCCCATATTGAGCTGAAACGGGCCGCGCTTCGTCCCGTATTATCGTGAGAATCAACAGTAGTCTTTAAAATGTCAATGGAATTAATGATTTATAGGCGCTTTGTATTAGATGTTACAGCAAATTTACCTCCCGCCTCTCCTGCTCTGTGACCAATGAGCTGACAGCACCCTGACAAACCAGTATGATGACACAGAATCTGACTCATCTCATTGGTCCAGCTCCTGTTGCTTGAGAAAAAATACCGGCACAACACAACCAGGGTCGCCAACCGTCACTTAAAAAATGGAATCGGGCCCCGTATTTTTATGTCAATGAGTTGGTAACCCTAACTGACAGACACCAGCTAATCCTGACTGTTAAGCTTGTTAGCCGTTAGCTTGCTAGCTCCAGTAGCTTGCTAGCTCGGCCTGCAGGTATGTTTCCAAAAATATAGCGTCGACGAGGTGTAGGGGTAAGCCAGCTTTAATTCACTCATTCATTTATCCATTCAGTCATGAATTGACAAGCGTCTTTCAGATTAACTAGAAAAAAACTGTGTGTGTCGAGTTAAGCAGGTGCTCGTTGAAATGTGTGTGGCTGGTTCAGGACTGTTCGGCGTGTGTGTTCGCCTCCCCTCCTCCTCCTCCCCCCTCCTGTGTGGGTGTTGATATGTCGGCCTCCTGTCGCTGAAGAACACTTCACAGAACTCCATCAAAGAGCGAAAACAGAAGAACAGAGACGGAGAACCAAGTGGGGGAGGCATCAAAGGCCGATTCTCTCCAGTTTCCACATGCTGCAACATCCCAGTGGTAACAGCTGACAAGCCCCTCTATAAACAGCCTGCTCAGATCTCGCCAGCAGGATGCATCCATTCAAAAGCATTTTGCTCCCTGGGCTTTGTTGATTGAAGTGCTGCCTGGACAGCAGGGCAGCATGAAGGGGGGAGGGAGGGAGGCGGGTAGAGTCAAAATAGAGAGGGTAGAGGAATTAAGAAGTAAAGGGCACAAGATGAAGGTTAATAAAGTCAAACTTGTGTTGTGTTCACTGGCATCTTAAGACACCAGAGCTGGAGGATCCTCCCATGAGGTTTGCAGAAGATCTACTGTATGAGAGCATTACGATTTCTCACTCAGCTGCAGCGAAAATGGACAAAAATAAGTTTTTAAACTGCACCATACGTCTGCTGGTCATAAAGAATACAGAAGTTAAGCACATGGTCAAAATGCCTTCACATGTGCATTTCAGTCGGTCCTTTGTGTTGCCCTGCGTGCTCGAGTACAAGCTGCAGATGTTTCAGCAGAAGCATTGGTGGCATTTGTGTTATTCAGTTATTCTCATCAATAATATACCAACATTTAAATGCATCAAGTGTCACAGTAAGAAAAACAGCCTTTGAGCTCCTGTTGAATGTTTAGATGTTTTAAAACTATACTGACTTTAATATACTGAACCATGACATTTTGTGTACAATGCAGGCACATACAGATGAAGCACTTTTTGGGGCATTTACCTGCAACAGAGTCGGATATTTCCTGCAAAGATTGGCTTTAAAACAGTAAACATTGGACTTACATTCATCAGGTTTATACAAATGTAACTTAAAAGGAAGGATTAAAATGCTTTGCAGCTGCTTGGACTTGAAAAACAAGCAACAGTGTGCTAACAAGCTCACTGTGTAATTAAAAGTTAATAACATGAAATCTGCATGATCACAACTTGTTTCTTCTGCCTCCAAATCAGTTTAAAACACATTTAATTCACATGTACAGTTTGTATAATTTCTCCTGTAGTTCATTTTCCCACCGTGTTTGTCCTCTTCTGCCGTCTAAACTATCCAACAAACACAGAGACAAGTTGTGAGTTTTCTCTGTCGTCGGCCCTCCTCGTCGTTCTGTTTGATGCTGCCCATTTGCGAGTAACGCCGCTGAAAGACCTGAGTGATTCTGAGGCAAATATTTGCTGTCAGTCCGCCGGCGAAGACAAACAATGTTTACTTATAAAAAGAAAAAAAACCAACAACAACAAAGACGGTCGGAGAAGTTTTTTCCAGATGTCTGTCCAAAGAGTTTAAACAGCATGAAAAAGACTGTACTTCATCTCACCTCAACTCTCCCAAACTCCAAGCTAATTCAAAAAGGGGCAAAGAGGTGGAGCAAGGGTGGAGCACAGACGTCTTGGACCATTTGTTAGAACAATAAACCGCACAGCAAGCCGTATTATTTGTCCAATACTTGCATGAAGACCTTTCCAAAAGGCATCAACAACACAAAGTCCTGGGAGGTTGAGTTCATAGCGATGAGTTAGCTGAGAGCTAGCAGCTAGCCGTCAGTCAAAACAACATTTTAAGTTGCATAAAAATTAACTTGTCATATGTATTTTAATGAATTGTAAAATGATAAAAGGCAAAAAAAGTGTTTTTACCAGCCTATCTGTGATTTAAAGCTGGGTGTTTGAATATGAGGCTCTAACAGGTCCCTTTTGAAGCATGCCCCAAGTGGCCGTTTTGCGAACTGCAGTTTTCGGTGCTTCATTTTAAGCCTTGGAGGTTGTTGCTTCTTTCACCCCTGTGAGTGAAAGTTGTGACTAAACCAACACTCATCCTCTTCACATCAAAGGTGTTGTTCAGAAGTTTTAAGCAATACCTCCACGAGGCGTGTCAACGGGTTCTGCTCAGGTTTATTTTCATTGCTGAACCTCCCCCTTTTCCCGTCTGTTTTGCCTCTTCTGTTGGGGCTTGCTCCATGTCTTGTTTTGCCTGAGGACGGGCGCTTGAGCAAGAGGAAGGAGAAGATGATGAGCAGGTCATGAACAAGGTGGGAAAATGTGAGAAGCTTAAAAAACAAACAAACGGTCAAATTCCACTTCCCGCTAGAACTTCAACCTTCCCTTAAAAAGATCCAAAATTGAGCCTTCAACCGGCCGGCCGTCCGACTCCGCTGACACTAGTTTTCCTGTTGCACTCCAGAGATCAAAACAGCGGAGTCGACAGAATGAGACTGAGTTGCATTCCTCTCAGGTGATGACAGCGATAATCCACAGGCAGCCTCGGTTCAGCCGAGCGTAGATGACAAGGTTGGAGTGACACACTGACACACGCTGCCACACATTACCTGAAACCTTCCCATCAGCCTCGGGCCCTCTGTGCAAAAAATGTGTGTCTTGGGTAAAGACTACACAGGCTGTCTTGCCGCTGCTGTACACACACACACACACACACACACACACACACACACACACACACACACACGTGCACAAATCTGTGTGTTTGCAGCTCTAATCCTCCCTGTCAGACTTTGTGACAGCATGATGGACAGATAGAAGGAGGGGGAAGTAGCGTTCAATGTTAAGTGGCAGGGTGACAGCAAAATGACAGACCTTAAGACACACACACACACACACACACCAGTGGCAAAACAATAATCACACAATCCCTTCACACCCTTTACTGGTAGAGTCTTACCAAAAAAAACAAATCTCAACATGACACTAATTCATTGTTGTTTCTTGTACAAGTTGAAGAAATAATAACTTTTTTTAAAGGAGTCGTAGTTTCAGTTCTGCCAGAACAAGATGAAAACTTCTGATGACAGAGATAGAAGTAAATCAGAATGATTGGATACAGTGTCGAGATTAGAAGAGAGGAAGTCAAGCTTTTGCATACAAAGTCAAAATGATTCGAAAAGCGGAGTTAAAGAATTATGAGAAGGTCAAAAAGTTAAAGTTGTCAGCCAAATTCTTGACTCATCATCTTATATCTTAATGTTTAATCAGTGCCTTGTCGGTATTGTGACATTTTATGTGACAATTGTTACTTCATTAGTCAAAAGTTTGACATTGTATCTTTTAACTTCGTGAGCCAAAACTCACCTTGACCTACTTTGTCAAAAAAAATTACTTAAAAAGTATCTTTTAGGTTTTGTTAAGTCCCTTCTTATTCTCTCTTTTTTTTTGGACTCTGTAACTTTGTACGTCAATAGTTTCCCTTAGTTTCCAATAAATGTGGTTTGACTGAGTGTCTCTTAGTTTCAACTTGGGTTTTATCCAGTTCTTTAAACTATTCATACATTTTGTCAATACTTCAGTATTTTATTTTCAGTTTTAGGACTCCAAAATACTTTTTTTTACAGCACATCTTTGTGCAATGTATTTATACTTTTTGGAACCTATTTTAAAGAACATATATTTATATATAAACATTTTAAATTAATTATCCATGATTACAAAAGTTGTCAAAATGTCACAAAAAAGTGCAGTCAAATCCTTCTGGAGAACAAATAACCAATACTATTGTTTTATCTCTACAGCCTGGGTAAAGTATTGAATCACTTTTACATGAAATATTTATATTATATGATATAAACTATATATTATAATATAGGATATATACTATAAAGTATAGTATACAGAGTATTTTTTTTATTGTTATATCATATTCAGCTTTTAGACTACTCTTCCTCTTCCTGGAAGGAAACTGGGCTTCCATATGAACCTCAAAATTCTTCAGACAACCTATTTTTCTGATCATTTTTTTTGTCCTCTCCAAACTGTGTGTCATTTCCTGGAACCGTCAACCAACTGGGAACGATGAAACCTTTAACGATCCCAGTAAAGCGCCAGCACTGGGATTCACAGCTTCCTAATGCTTCCTCGTGTGCTGTCCACATGGGCTGATGTGCCAGAGGAAACACCCTCATTTGTCACTCTGTCACAAAGATGGCTGCCGCTGTGGTGCTTGTGGGGAAATGAAAGGAGGCCAGATCTGTGGATGAAGCGGTCAGGAACAAATGGAGACTCTGTCTGGGCATGAACACAGAAATGGCTTTGATTTATCCACAGCGCATGAGTTTGACAGAATCTGAATTCACAAGACCAAAGGTCAAAACAAGGATGCACGGTCGGTAGTTACAGTTTGTGAGGTCAACAGTGAAATGAGGTGGAATGTAAGTGTCTAAGTCGCCCACAGAAAGGCCCTTTGTCTGTTTTATCCTCTCAATTATGCGCCTGGAACAAAAGTCGAAGTGGCATCATGTATTGCCACTTTATGTTGACGGCTTAATGTTTCTGTGAATGTAATTTTTTTCAATAATGAGATTATTGTCAGGATGGAGAAAAATCAGGCGAGGCACAATTTGAATAGTCAAATAGGGGACACACACAGCACAACCCCTCCCTTGTTATATCTTAACCCCCCCCCCTCCCTGCCCTCCATCATCGCTTCTCTTCCTGCCAAATCATTTCCACCAAATCCATTTTGATACGACATCACAGCGCCCCGCAAAGTGAAGATAATCCTTGACATTTTTATCATTCACCCCCCTTTTATTTAGTCTGCGCTCTGCTTGCCTGTCTTGTTTGCTGATAAAATCTGCCAGCCGATGCAAGCCACGGCGGCTCACACATCAAAAAGGTCCGTTTCCCCCCGGAGGGTGACGAAGTGTCAAAATAATATTCCTCTGTGTGCTCTGGGTGGCAGCCTAATTTAAAAACTTCATTTGATGATTGTAGCCATTTACATGTTTGACTGTAATGTTTGATCCTCTTCTGTTCCGATTTTACATGACAAAAAAAATTTAAATATGAAGAGCAAACTAATAAAAATCAAAACAGGTCAAATACAAGAAAAAAAAACACAAGGCATGTTATTACACATAAAGACAAATTTAGTTAATTACAGTGAAAAAGACCACAAGTATCATGTAAATGGCCTTAAAGTATTGAACAGATTGACTGAATGTTTAAATGGTAAATAAAAGCACAACTGGCAAACAATTAAATTAATTCATCAATAAACAGATTTAATTTTATACTTTGTGCGTTGACATTAAATGAGATTTGAGGATTATTCATAGGATTTCTTCAGTAACAACTTGGTTTCTTAAATGCTTTAATTGGCAACATACAACTCTCAACAACTTCTTTAATTAAGTGATTACTTAATAAATACTTAAATTTTCCCTTTAGCCTTTAATATCTTTAATATTAAATGAGAAAGATAAATTAGTAAATTTACAATTGTATTAACCAATTAAGATTTTAATCAGGGCCATGGATTGCATATTAAAAAGTGGACAGTGTGAGCATAGTTTGTTCTCGAGTTTTACATTATGACTGTTGCCATCTTGTTCCTCATGCAGCCAGAAGTGACCATATTTGGTCAAGAGGGCGGAGCTGTGGAGGAAACACATTGATACAAATGACTGTGTGATTCCAGCAGCTGCTTTCACTCAAACAGCCACGCCCCCAATCCAAACCGAGTTAGTTATATAAAAATCCACCCACATACTGTTGTTATAAAACGGAAAATTAGCTTTAGCAACCAAAAAGGATCTTTGGTACAAGGCAGGAAACATGTTTATTTCTGCTGTAAATTTTGGCATTTTAATATGAGACTCTATTAAGATTGACTAGCTGTTGGATTGTATCCCAAGTGGCCGTTTATGGAACTGCAGTTGGCTTCATTTTTCAGCTCCAGAGGTTTTCACTTGGTCAGAACAATAAAAAAAGCAAATATTTTGTTTGTTTTTTCCCTTGTTCCCACATACTTTTCAAGTTTATTTCACCATTTAAATGACACTCTTGGCTCTTCTGTCTCCCAGTTTTGACCTATCATGTGTGTTTTTACTCTGTTTTAGTTCATGTTTTAAGCTATTTTTTTACTTGGCCTGTCTATGTTACTTATGGGCTTCCATAAGTAACATTTAAGAGATGTAATAAAGCGTTTGGTCTCTGTGGTGAAACATCCTTGTCTTCTCTCCATCCTGTCCACCATATAATGTTGTTAGGCACGAGTCGGTGCATGAAGAACTGTAAACTGCTTCTCATGTTGCCATACTGTGATGCTTTGAAATAGATTTTCACAGTAATAATTCCCC
>JAQNCA010000013.1:20291376-20316919 GCA_029783725.1 Acanthurus tractus
CGCTGAATAATACATGAAAGTGTAACTTTCACAGATGTACCTTTGAACAGAAGTTATGGCCGAGTGACACACAAATGGAGAAAATAACTGAGAGAACATCTCATACAAATATGAGTAACAAAGAGCAAGTGGGAGTGAAATAGCAGGAGGTGAACAGTGGAAAAGAAGAGTGATCCACACTTCAAAGCTATCAGGAGTAATCTGAATTTATGATTCTGTGGAAAATCATGACATTATCTCACCCTCTAAAGTTCGCCGTACATGTGGAGCTGGAGGGGAAACTGTCCTACTTCAGCAGAAATCTGAGGTCAGCGCAGGAAATATTTCACGGCGTGTCAGACCGCTCGGCACATGGTGAATAATGTTCAACATGACACTGTAATGCTTGTTCAGGTGAAAAACGGTTCCCTCCGCAACTTTCTGGGGCAGCGGTAATAATATTCCATCCGAGGGCGGGGGTGTGTGTGAAATATGGTGCTACTTCACATTCATGTATTCATCCTGGAGCGATAAATTAGACCCCAGACGTTTCAATCTAACTTCCTAAATAGAGCACTTTGTCATCGCAAACTAAAGAGGAGGTGCATTGGGTGATCAACGGAATAATTCATGATCTTTTCTTTTGCATATTTAAGCATCAGGAACAGAGTGACACGCATGATCCAAGAATTAGCTGTAAATAATCGCCGTGCACAACAGGAAGACAAAACACTGCTTTAATTTGAAATGATTCCTCAAACCCTCCAACTCTGATGCACCACGTTGCAGCCGAGCGGCAACACGAGCTGCATCCTCTCTCTTGATCTCTGCAGTCAAATATCATGCATAAAATGAATTAGACTGGTGCAGCTGGATGAAGATCATTTGTTCGAGGCGACGTGGCTGATGGGCGTTGATTTACTTACACAATAATCGCCTTTTAATTGAGCTCTTCCGTCCTTTGTAACATCAAAGCCTGACAAGTGGTTTGACAACGGCGCTTTCTCTCCCTCCTCTGTGACTGACAGGCACAATATGGTCGCCCTCGTCCCCCCTCAGCTTCCCTTAACTGTCACGACTGCACACCGGATTGAAAGCGGACACCTTTGCCTGAGGGACATGCTAAATGTCCAAACAAAAATTTTTAAATTAAAGTGGTTATCCCCTCTGAAAACAGAGGCGCTGCGGGAGAGTTTGATATTTTTTCGCAACATGCATGCATGATTTATTCGCAAAGACAGAAATACAAATAAAGAAAGCAATCTCATTTACCACCTTCCAGTGTTGCCATAGTCTGTTAAACCACAAGTCAAGTGTTATGACAGACTTTGTCTGCTTTGCTGGCATGTCTTGAGGGAGAGCAGAGGAGGCGTGTGGTGTGTGCTGAGCGATGACAGATGTGGGACGAACTCTGAAATGCATCTCCTCTTTGTAATGCTCTCTTTTGGGTTGAAAACGGTTGCTGCTGACCGGTGATTATGCGGCCGTGTGCACGCAAGAGCACAGCCTATGTTTGGTGTAGCTCACATTTGGGTTTCCAAATGGTGCGTGGATTCATTCCTGACATTTATGAATGAGGGTTGTGCTAGGGGTTAAGTAAATAAAGCCATCAAAGTGGGAAGCTTGCGAGGAGCGAGGAGTCGCCTTCGCTGCTTCCTCCTGCATTCTTTTATTTTCTCCCCTCTGCTGCTCTGTTTAAATAACTCACAAGGTTTTCCATCAATGTAACTTATTGAACAGCGTGAATCAATGCGTGACATAGGTCCTGGTCCAGCGCCCTGCTACAGCTAACTGCTTTGTCTTTGATTTTATAGACAGGTCCAGGATTAATGGGGATCCAGAATGAGAGCAATTGACTTCTGTGTCGCCCTCTTTCTCATTAACAACACAGGGAATCTGTGTGAAATACAAAATGGCTTCAAGAGGACACATTTAACACTCAACAGACCTCCATTACGCAGATGTGACAGTGTTAGAATGAGACCCTTCAGTGTTGTGAAGGGTTAAGTCCCATTCACGATGTATCATGTGTGTCCTTTCGCAGTTTTAAAGATTTATTTTTTCAATTTATCCATTACATCTGTATCGTATTCAGAAAAGCTATTCATGATTTACAAGCTGCTATTAACTTCAGTCTCAGTTTTTGCTCATGAGAATTGCCTTTTTACCCTTAAATGGCTTTGATTAGTCATATTTAGTCATCAAGATGTGTTGCAACGTGTAATCGCTGCCCTTTTAGCTCCTTTCTTGTGATTCTTCTAAACCAAGTGAGTAAGATGGACATCAGCTTTGGATAAATCTGTGGCCTAAGCTCTGACAAATAGGATAAGCCTCCCCTCCTCTTTGCATCCGTTGAAGTGTTTCAAACAGATGGGAAATCAATGGTAAATGATTGCCTAGCTACTGTGAGGGGTGAAGGCTACAGGGAGCAATGGAAAGGTTTGTTTAGCGCCTCCAGGGTTGTGCAGTCACAATCAATTTCCCTGCGGCAGTCAAGGAAAAGGTCCAGTAGATCCCTGAAAATACCCCGAAAAGTAACAATAAGTTGACTAATTCTTGCCAAAGTGGACGTCAAAGTTGTGTTCTTGTACGGGAAGCGTTGTGATGTGTATTGAAACCACAGTGCTCTTGGAGTCGAATCAAAACGGGGTTGTTTACCTGTCAAGCTTTCCTCTCGAACAAGGCAGCACTGATGCAGATTACATCGATAACAGTGTCAGTTAGCCAGCTAGTTAACGTTACCTTTGCTTGTCGGTTGATGATGTATCACTGCTGACTTGTTTTAAAACATGAAACCCATAAAAGAGTCGTTAAAATCCACTTCATGACTTGACTGATTGTAAGTTTGGGGAACGGGACTCCATCTAAAGGAGTTTTATTGGAGTTTAAACTTCCCCTGAAACCAAAACAGAGCAGCAAAGACCATTTAGCACCACTAATTCAGCATCTTACTTTGGTTAATGTGACCTGTAACCCCATGCAATAATTCTATAATGCTAGGTGTGCTGGTTGTTTTGGGTAGAAATGCTAAGTTACTGTACTGTTAGTCAGCTGGTTAGCTGGGTATGCTAATGTTTGCAGCTTATGCAGAGCAAATGAACAAATCCTTACAATTTGCTCTTGTATTTTTCATGTGGATCATTGATTTTAGTTTTGTGTGCACTTCTGCAATAAGGTGTACGTGGCTGTAAATCATTCATGCATGGGCCATTCAAAATTAGTTCACGTTACACCACATTTCACAGCTTTAAATAACATTTTTATTTAATGTATATTTCTCCTTTTTTAATAAAACAGTGAAAACAAGAAATCTTTTTCTGGCGCTTTAACCTTTTTATTTCAGAGTAGACTACATGATAGCCGGCAGGCAGATTTGAGTTTTTGGAACAAGATATTCTACAAAAAGCCAAATCTGGAGGGGTGTGAAAAAACATCTTTGATGTCAGATAAAATTTCAGCGAACAGCACAGTACAATCTTATTGCAGGCTGGCGTCCTCTGGCAGCATGATCTCTCCGGATCGTTCCACCCACAGGACATGAAAAGTGCATCTGTGCTGCTGAGAAAGTGTGTGTTTTAGTGCGTCTGCGCTCTTATGTTTGTGTGTGGCGACGAGCTGATGATTGAAGTATTTGGGGGAAAGTTGATTTGACAGGTAGACAGCATCTTGATGAGTGCGGTGTGAACAATTTGACTGACACTTTGTAAATGAGACAAGCCGATGTTCAACAGAACATTCATATATTCTGTTTCTTACTGTACAGTACAGTACATGTGAAAAATGAGAGAAGAATTATGTGCAGTATATTTACATTTTCATGCAGGATAATTTCATTTCTACTGAATCTCACTATTATGAATTAGCTCTGAGAATTTGTGTTGCAGGTGAAATTGCGTTGATAAACTTACTGACGTGAATATTTCCTATTTTATTGACCATATCTCTTTTTTAGTGAGGAATGATTAAACAGTATTATCTCTCTCTAAGATGTTTAGTTAAGAACATGTCTGGCTAACTAACTAGTTTTCTACAATAAACTAACGATTCTTATTAAAAATAAAGTAGAACATCATTCCAGATTATTTTGTTGGATTATATAGGTTGGAAAAATCCCTTATCAAGACTGGAGAATGCACTGTGCTGGAGCCAAGATGCTACTTAATAAGTTTAGGCTAAAGTTAGCAACCGTGTCAGGTTCATAAAGAACTTAAACCCTGGAAATGAGTTAGCATTGTTTGTTCACTGCTTTTATGTGTCTAAATTAAGACAGTTGCTAATGGCTAAATGAGGCCACAAAGGTTCTCTGGGCGTTAAATGTCATTGTTCCACTTAATGGGTTTTATTTTGAACAAACTGAAGGGAACCAAAACAAAAAATTAGGTGCAGAACAAGCTCACATAGTTAGCTTTTATTAGCTAGGTGCAGCCAAAAAACAACAACTTTGAACTAACTTTTTAATAAAAATAAATATTGTTTCAAATATTCGGTCTACCAAAAACTTTTTAGTGATAAACTGCAGCGGTTATCGTTGCAAACATATTGTGCCAAGATGGAAAGCATGATAGGCGTAACAGGGTTTCAGAAACAGCTTTCAAAAGCTTTGTGTCATTATAGAATGAAATACTAATGGGTGCAATGAGGACACGTTCGGTGCTTTGAGTTCTGTCAGCGTTCAGCGCTCCATTTCCACAGGTTTATTAGTCGCCACATCAAAGACAAAAGTCTCCCTTTGCCTTTTAGTTGAGTACAAACACCATTTGTGTTGTGCCGTCGTAGTGGGAGTATTCAAGGTCGGTTTCTAGTCCATCTTTCAAATTTGGCTCTATTGTTTTGCCATGTGTTGCTGCTTTGATTATGTTTTTACTGTAAGATAAGAGAGCATGAGGAAAGCGGTCTCAAATTAACAACAACAGGAAGCAGTAATCACTCACACACACTGCGCTGCCGCACATTAATGACCGACTTCAATCCGAGTCACGAGAAGTTTAAGAGAAGAGCTCTATTGTTTATCGTGGCTTCACTCTCAGCGTTTGACCTTCCTTGGTCTCTCCTCTGTTCTCCCTGTTTTGTTTTGTTTTTTCAGTCCGTCCCCTTCATACCACAGACCTTTGTCCTCTTTTTGGAGGAGTTTTGTAAAGCAGCTCCACACACTTAATGTGTGCTAATCTGTGGTTTAGTTGGGACGAGGAACCGCTAGCCTGTTCCAAACGGTTAAGCATTTGTTTATTTGTGAATTAATCTTAATCAAGTGACAAAATATAATTTCACCAACTCATACACATAACATGACGACTTTTTATCTCTGATCAAGGCCAGCAGCTTGAAGTCTCATTAGCAGCTGCTAGCATAAAGGCTCATTTATGCTCTACAGTAGATATACATTCAGATACAGATGGAGCCTTTTGTCCGAACTCTACGTTCATTTCGTACATATTTCTGCAAGCTTGTGGATACAGACCGAAACATGGATGAAACATTTTGCGGAGAGGTTGTGCGAGTTGGTACGAAATTACACACATATCTCCAATATTTCATCCATCAACACTATTTTTGTTGTTTTTATAAACTTTTGACTCTTCTTCTTCTTTGCTGTAACTTTTAACTCTCAGCAGCGACTGCTAGCAGATGTACCATTAAAATCCATTTCAGTGTAAAGGACTCGAGGAAGTATGAGGGCAGTCAAATTTTGCTGTTTTAAATGTGCGTATTTTCGTACATGGGGGGGTATTAAAAAAGCCTTAAATAGTCATAAGGAGTCGACAAGGAAAATTGTGAGCAATGTAAAAAAATTGTCTTTGGTTTTGCTACATCAAACATAACTACGGTCATAAAAAAATTATTTATTTTATAAAGACAGAGAACATCATAAGGTGACAATATTTAAAAACTGACCTCAGGCTTTAAAGATCTGATGTTACACAGGGTGTTTCGACTCAGCCAGCCTTAGTGACTGGTTTCCATATGAGGCAATTACACTTTTCACACTCCATTTACCAGTAACAAATCACTCCTCGGATAAATCATCCCAGTTATATTGACTCTACTCATGCATTAATTCATGTTGTCTTGCGGAGGAAATTAAACAGGCAACCTCCGTCAGCAGCCTAATCTGCTGTACAGATGTGCTGTTTCATGTAGGGAAAGAAAATTTGACAACACATCTGCAAGAGGGGTACTGATAAAAACCGAATAACAGAGGCAGATGTATTGATTAATTCTTCTCATATGCTCTCCATGCCTGTGTACCAACAGCGCTGTGCTGACACTTGAAAAAAGGCAAAACCACCTGCTGTTTTTTTGTTTTTCCCATAAAGCCACGCAGGTTCTCGCTCTACAGTGGTCCAGACCATGACCCTGTTTCCTGAAGAGATGGCGCTCTCGCTCCCTACCTATTATCACCAACGGGACATTGATGGATGACTGAAAGTAGCTGCTCCAGTCTTTTAGGGCACGAGGGTCAAGACGACAGATACTTTAGCCAAATGCTGATTCCAGATTGTTAGCAATGCTTGTACGGATTGTTAAAAAAAAAGAAGGGTGATTTATCAATATGATGCACGCTTTTACATAAATTTTAATTTATTGCCCTTTCTATATATTCACATGTAAACCGCTGCTTTTGAAGATTAAGCAGGACCCTGCGAGATATGTACAAATATTCGTCAGCTAATTCACATTATGCAGCCTTATGCCCACAGGTTATGAAGGATTAGGACTGATTTCGCACTCAATTGAGGCTGCGAAGGATTCGGGGAATCAAAGCCCCTCAGACTGAGACTATTTTGGGCTGCTGCTAATAGTTCTTGTCAGCCGTAATTTTTAAGTACTTTAACCAATTCATTGTATAATTAGGTTAACAAAATTAGCTCATTGCAAAGTCAGTCAGCAGGCGGTAATGCAATAAAGTTATTAACATTCCAGATTTATAGAACCATTAATATAGAGGTGATTTGTCTTTATCACATTTTTCTTCCCCGTTAAAAAATGGCATAAATTAATAAAGCAAAATAGACTCCGGTGACATGTTCTGTATACTTTATTGATTCTTTTTTTTAATGTTTTTTGCTCAAACATGCTCAAAGCAAAAGTCAGAAAACAAATGATCTGTCACTCAACATGTACAATTAAAAACATGCAGCGTCTCCTGAAGTGCACAAAGTGGTTAATAAACGTCTAAAACCGTAATTTAATAAAAACTTTCAAATACTTTTAGAACTTCTACAACTTGCTGACACTCAAACAGATGCCTGTAAATTCTGTGTGACATTTTGTTGTTCGATAGGCGACAAATTGTCATTATGGTGACACTTTTTAGCGTGACACAATGCGAGGCACTTAACAAACCTGTGTGTGAACTTTAGAGGGATAAGGATGAAGGATTTAGGAAATATGTGACCTGTCCTGTTCCTGCATCTGTCAAAGATGCTCATTTCTTTTTCCATTTGTTAAGTGACATATATGGCTGCAAAAGAACATACTGTACATGATATGCATGTAATGTGGCAACAGACAAGTATAAATGCAGGTCATATGACGTGAAAAAACACAATTACAAAATACTTTGCTCTTGTTTGTTACTGTGTGTTACTTGTAAATTATTATTCTGTATTTATTCTGTGTGAAAGTGATGGAGTGTCCTCAGTGATTCCTGTGGGATAGGATGGGATTTACATGGGATTTGCAGTAAACATGAAGTGATATTGTCAGTGAGTTTGCTGTAGGATACAGCTTAAGCCCTCAAAGCCGATATTTGTTTACAGTTTAGCGCCGTTGAAAGTATGCAGAATTTGCTGGGATCACTTCCTGTTTACAGTGTAACCCTTGATGTTCAGACATCTTAAACTACATTAACCTGACACTGAAGAAAACCTTTAAAATGTGATGATTCTTAAGCAAGTTCTGAAGTCTTAAGATGCATTTCTGAGCTGATTTATAGATATTTATTTGTGAATATTTAAGGTGATGATATCCTTTGATAGTATAGTTTTAACTCAGAAACTCTCCTCTTTGTAGAAAAACACCCTCAGCCTCGTCAGAGCCATAAAAACCGGACGAGAAAATCCCTTTTGGTGTTTGACTTGTGTCCACTTGTCTGCATGTTGAGAGCAGATTGAGGGATGACTCATGTGACCATATGACTCATTTTCACCGCTCATTGACTTTGTTCTCTGCATCGTTTCACTCACAAAAGCGCATTTTTAGTTTTAATAAGGGGGTTCTGCACCGCATTCCTGCACACTCATCGTATCCCTCTATGTGACGTTTGACAGCGGACTCCTCTTGGAGAAAGTTCCTCCGCATGCCTCAGATCTGTTTCATAAGCTGGAACTTTTGCAAGTCAATGTGACAGTTCAAAGATTCCTTTTTTCCACACATTCATTATTGTGGGGTTTCATTTTGACAAACCGTTTAAATACCGCCTCGTCATACGTCAAACATTGGTTTTACAGCGTCTTAAAAGTGCTCTTATGATTTGCTGGTGAGTCTCAACCTCATGTGAGATCAGAGCTCTTCTCTTAGTCACAGTTACCAACACTTTTGGCAAATACGCACCAATTTTAAGGGTTTTTTTATGTGCATCTCCTGATCAAAGACTCAAGCAAAAGATCAATTTTGCCTGCTGCTTTAGCTTTATCATGTGTTAAATTTTTTTTTATTGCTTTATTTTGAGGACAAAGCGTAGTTGTACAAGGATAAACAGACATGATTTTTTTAGGTGAAGATGACCTAAAATGACTCAGCGTGATCAATCACAGTGCAATGAAAGGCCAAAGACCCCACAAAAACAAATAAAAAACACACTAGGGTAACAATAATAAGACCAATAACCAAAATAATGTTTATATTTCTCAGAACTTCTCAAAACTTCTCAAAACGCAAACATTATTGCACTGTTGCTCTCAGACGAGTGATCACTGATAACCTTTTGTGAGAACACTCTGTAATCCCTTCAGCGATGATTTCGTCAATAAGTTTGTTCAGGCAACATGTTGCGAGTATTACAATTTTTTCATAATTACGTTACAATTATATAATTACATAAAGCATTGGTGGAAATTTGAGCCAATTAAAGCTACAGTACATTTAGTACATTTTGAGGTAAACAACCTTGTGTTTTCACTAAGTTTTCCCGTATTAAACTCTAGACTTGTACTCTGCTACATTTCTAAGTGAGATATTGTTCTTTTTAATTGACTTACAATTTTTACCCATTACTTTCCAGATTGTTTTAATAAAAACAAGATTAAAAACATAAAATTAAAAAGTATTTCCATAGATTTTATTATCTGACAGTACAAGAAACAGTTTCACTAATTAGTTCTAAATTAGCTTTGTTTGGACCAACTACAGCTGAAAAATACAATTTACACATTAATGCATCAGCAATAATTAACGGAACCAACCAAAATAAATGTTTGCATCAGTGTATTAACAGTTACGATGCTCTGCAGGGTGGAGACGAAAACCAGAGCTAAAAGGTGGACGCGAAAAGTGCAAGTCTCCATAATAAATTGTTTACTTGTTTGCATGATAGTTTATATGTCAGTCATGTGTTTTGCAAAAAAAATGGTAAAAAATGTCAAATAATGCAGGTTAAGTGAATTAATCTTGATACAGTGTGAAGTTGCACAAACAGAACATACCTGAGTGTTTCCTTTCTATACTTCATACTTCTATTTCCATGACATTTCAGAGGCAAATATTGTACTTTTTAATTAACTGTGATAATTTAATAACTTAAACTGTCCTCCAGATTTGGATTAATAATAAAAAACGTACATCAAGCAATAACTTATGATAGATTGTGGTCGTTTATGCAACAAAACAGTTCATAAAGTCATTATGAGAAGACAAATCAATACACGCTTAAATATATGAATTATTTTTTAAGTCAAACATCATTCTGCCACTTTAGGAGCCTTAACTCCATTTTGATGGTAATACTTTTGTACATTTCTGTTTTATTTGAAGTCGTGCAGCTGAATATTGCCCTCCGTGTCAAAGGTGTGGAGGGTGAGACCGTCTCTCGGAAAACGCCTTGGCCCCGCCCTCATGCGCGTCAGCCCCGCCCACCTCATTACCGATGCGGCCACCCAGCGGACACTTTGAAGTCTGCGCGTTGTGATCAGTCAGTGAGCTGCTGTTGCCCGGACCGGAGACACGCACCGGGACGTTTCCTCCCAACAGTCGGGATCTGTAAGGAACTCTGAGGCGTTTTATGCGAAAAGAGACGCTGTGTCCTTGTTTTTTTTGCGCAGTGCAGCTCGCACGGTGGACTTTTTTTAATTTGGAGTACGAGATTAAAGATGCTTCAGACAAACTGAGAGGCTCCTCCGTCCTTCGGGACATTTAAGGGCGTCCAGCTGTTTTCTTTTCTTTTTCTTTTTCTGTTTTTTTTTCCTATTGGGACGTTACTGTTGTCTGTATGGATTACATTTAAAACATCAGCTGTAAACGCGAGTTTGGACTAAAAAAAAAAAAAAAAGACAATTTTTTTTTTTTTTAAAAAGTAACGCACATCCGCACATCAAGCGCAGCGTCTTCTCTCCAATGAAATATCTGCCCGCTGCGGATCGACTAAGTACGCGGATCGAGCGCAGTGAGACCGGCGGCAGGACAGAGTCTCGTCCCGGTGCCGTGGTCTCTTTGTTGACCCCTCTGGACCCACTTCGACAGGCAAAGCGGCTTCCTATCCGAGTTATCAAGATGTTGACTGCGCACACTGGACACTTGCTACACCCGGAATATTTACAGCCTTTGACGTCCGCACCAGTGAGCATTGAGGTATCCAATGTCTTTTTTAAACATACTGCGCTTTTATCATCCAGACAGGACTAATTTTAAACAGCAGAGTGGTAGAAAATGTGAAGATAGCTCTTTGGAAGTGTTTTACTTTGACTTTAGGTACGAGGTAATATACGGATTACATAATAGATTACTAATCTTCAGTCAAAATGTCCCAACCAGGTAATGATATGTTAGTTGTATGCGTAAATTAGAGGTGGAGCAGTTAGTCAATAACTTTATCATTGAAAAAAATGATTTAATAGGTACTTTTTACAAGAAATCGTGACAAAAAAGGCTGCTGTCAGTTTTCATAATCGATCAGTCTGATTATATCTGGATTAATCATTAAAACTGCCTAGAGCTCAGCATGATACCTTTAAATGTCTTCTTTTGTTCAGCTGAAAGTCTAAAACCTCACAGATACAAAATGAAAAACATCTCGAAGCAGAGAATTTTTGTTGTTTTTAAAGAAAATTTGCATGAAATATGAAAGAAATAAAGGTAGTTACAGATTATTTTCCATCCATTAATCGATTTACTGGCTCTGAGCTTTAAATGAGGCAATTTTAAGATGTTCCCTTGCAGAGTGGACAGGTAGATTAAGATATAATTGGCAGATAAAATTGAAAAATAAAGTAATTTTCAGCTTCAACCTTTGTTCAAATGAAGCACATATCAACAGTTTCAAGCTTAAAGATGACCTCAAAGGACTCTTGTCATTTGATTCATGTCGTCAGGGACTTTGCAGATTTTTTTTTTCTTCATAAAACCAGAATGTCTCTGCAGAAAACAGTAAAAACGAATCACAGAGCTGATCAGAATCTGTGTTTTCTTGTAGCTGGATGCTAAGAAGAGTCCATTGGCCCTGCTGGCACAGACCTGCTCTCAGATTGGTAAACCAGACCCCCCGTCCTCCTCCAAGCTGGGCTCCTCCTGCAGCCAGGGCGACAAGGAGCCCAGCAGTCGGTCATCCGTCTCCAGCCTGAAGCTCGGGGAGCACCGCCCCTCCCTGGAGGACAAGTGTAGCTTCAAGCCCTATAACAAAGGCAGTGGAGACTGTCGCAGAGACGGAGTTACCAGCAGCGGCTCCAACAGCGATAAAGTCGGGTTCAGGGTACCCAGCAGTAATATTACCACTAATGGAAATTCATCCAGCGGTCAGCAGTCCTATCCGCCTCACGCTGCTTCACCCAGCTCAAGAGCAAGCAATGGCACTCCACCAGGACACACTCAGCAGCAGCAGCAGCAGCAGCAGCAGCCGGCTCACAAACAGAGCCAGTCTCCTGGTGGACAGCCAACGTCACACTCCCAGACTGCCAACGGAGACGCTGCACATGAGCAGGGCAGTCCGACCAGCACGAGCAACAGCAGCAACAATAACAGTCATCCCAAAAAGGACGCTTATGTAAACAAGAGCAACTCGGACAGTCCGCACGATGCAAACTCCAGCCACGTTCGAGCCAGTACAAACTGCAGTAACGGCAGCTCTGACGGTGGTTCTAACCATGAGGGGGGAGGTAAAGCTGAGTCTGGCCAATCCAGCCTCGGCCCTGGACGCATTACACCCATTTCTCCTTATAAGACGAGCCAGCCGCTCTTCCCTCTGCCATCCTCTAATATGGGCTACCATGGATCTGTAGTGGGGACGTACGCAGGCTACCCGTCCCAGTTCGTTCCCGGGCTGGATCCGACAAAGTCGAGCCTCGGCGTCGGAAGTATGGGAGTTCCTGGAAAGCACCCGAGCTCCAGTCCTCTCACAGGTGCCTCCCCTCCGTCCTTCATGCAGGGTTTATGCAGGGACCCCTACTGTCTAAGCTACCCAAGTGTATCGCATCTGGGTGGAAGCAACTGCAACTCCTGCATCCACGACCCTTCCTCCACCCTCAAATCAAACTTCCCGTTGGTGTATCCCTCCCATCCACTTCACTCCCTCCACCAGAGCTCACTGTCATCCAGCGTGTCCTCCCCCCTGACGCATCCCCTCTACACGTATGGCTTCATGCTCCCCAACGACCCCCTGCCCCACGCCTGTAACTGGGTGTCCGCGGGGGGGCCCTGTGACAAACGTTTCGCCACGTCAGAGGAGCTCCTGGCTCACCTCCGCACGCACACCGCCCTACCTGTGGGAATGGACACTAAGCTGCTCTCCGGTTCCTCCTCTGGACCTGCATCCTGCCACCTCCACCTCCCCCACCAGAGCAGCCCCGGCTCCATGCCCAGCCCCCTCTCGCTCAGGGCTCCCCCGAGCCTGGGCTTAGCTCGCTATCACCCCTACAGTAAGGTCCATCTCCCCCCTGGACCCTCCTCCATCTCCCTGCACTCTCTGCCCACCACAGGCCCATATTACCCTCATTACGCCCTCTACAGTCAAAGACTTGGATCTGCATCTGCTCTGGGCTACCAGTGATACATCGCCTAACCACGTGTTTGAAGGAATAGTTTGATGTTTTGGAAAATATTATTATCTGCTTGCTGGTAGAGAGTAAGATTAGAAGAATAGCTTAGCTTAGCTTAGCATAAACAGTGGAGACAGAGGGAAACAACTAGCCAGTTTCCAGGCATCAAGATGGTGCTTCAGGAAGTCATCGAACGCCTAATAAAGTAGAAAACAAATTGACTTTTACTGCAATTCTCAATTTCACAAACAATTTCTAAGGTGTTAATAAATTAGCTTTAGAGTTGATGTTAGCAACAGAGCCAAACTAGCTGTTTCCTCCTGTTCCAAGTCTTTGTGCTAAGCTAAGCTAACCTGACACTGCTTGTAGCCTCCTAGCTAGCAGGCAGATCCAGTTTTAGTATTTTTCTTCTCTTCTCTTTCTCCACCACAAAGTTAATAAGCATATTTTCCTAAATATCAAATAGTTACTTTAAATTTGTACTTAATTGCTGCAAGTTGCTGCCTCCTCTGATGTAAGACTGGATTCAAGTGGAACAAAGATGAGATTTGCAAGTCCTGGATTTTGACTTGAGTGCATCTTCACACTTTCTTTCTACGTTATATACGAGATTTGGTGTTACTAATCAGACTCCACTCCCGAAGATCAGAGGACTCATGTGGCTCTTGCACATTTCGCAGCAGACATAACTGCCCTTTTTTCGGGGACTTTCTCCACCCCGTGGGTTTTGGCAAATTGATGGTTGGATGCTGTGTAATAGCACTTGGATGTTCAGGGTTGTCGCAGCAAATGATGATGATTTAGTGCAGAAAAATGCAGTGTGGCAGGGATGGCAATAAGCTGATGTAAGTCTGGCCACAGTTGCTTTCTCCCCCCCCCTGCAAG
This sequence comes from Acanthurus tractus, assembly GCA_029783725.1. Lineage (NCBI taxonomy): Eukaryota > Metazoa > Chordata > Actinopteri > Acanthuriformes > Acanthuridae > Acanthurus > Acanthurus tractus. The sequence continues at coordinate 20,305,425 of JAQNCA010000013.1, forward strand.
AGATGCATGTAAGCTTGACACAGCATACACACTTAACTGTTAAGTCAGCCCGATGCTTTGTGATGACTTGTTTTGGTTCCTTATGTTTTGTTTATTCCTACTGAGAAGTTGTATTTATTTTTTATGGGGAATCTGGCTTTTATGTTTACCGTATAAATCTATTCTCATTTTACAACCCTGTGAGCAGACATGTGGGGAAGCCTGAAGACAGATGTTGAATATGTGGTGTCTTAACACTTTTTTTTTTTTGGAAAAATGATGAATGTTGAAATCACATCTCGCTTTCTTTCTTTCTTTCTTTCTTTCTTTCTTTCTCTCTGAACTCCTCAGCTTTTTGATTTTTTTTTTTTTTTTTTATTTCCACAGCAAACCAATAAAACGAGATGTGATATTTTTTTGTAAAATTGGAGTATCTACCATGTGGTGGTATCCAGTTAAAGGGGAGGTCATATTTTGTTAAATAAATCACAATGAAGATTTATATTCTGTCGTCTTCATTTGTATTTTTCTGGCTGGAAAGGCTGACTCATAATGTTTCTTAGAAAGTGTGTGGGTTTATCAACCTCTGACAAAGAAAAAAAATAATAATTATGAAGTTAAGTTCCTTTTATTTACTCTGTCAATAAATTATATCAGGTTTTAATGACTGTCTTAAGATTGCAGAGGTTATCTGTGGCAGTTCTTCACTTTAATTTGATCTCTTGTTATTGAAACCAGGGACATGGTTGTTTCCTGTAGGAGATAATACATTCATAAACAGTCTAACATAAACCATCTCATGACAGGTCATTTTGAGCCGTATCTCCATTTAAAAAAAGAAAAATAGATCCCTAAATATATTCTTGAACAGTTCTGCCAAACGTCAGGATTCAACCTTCTGGGTTTTATCTTTTTCCTTTCAGCTCTATTTTCCATTGTTGACACAACTTTTTTGTTGTCACTTTTCACATAAAAAAACCAAGTGCAACATGACAAATCTCTTCCGTGAGAGACTGTTGGAAAATATGCATCTTTGTTTGAAATTTTTTAAACACAATCACGTCTCCTCGAATAACAACAAACACTTTTCTGCCTCGCTCAAACTGGTTGTGATGGGGTGAAACTCGGCCCTGAGGGGAAAAAGAGGTGAAAGGGAGATGTAAACTTTTGTCAGTGTACATGTCAGCCCGGCTTTGATGCTGAGTTCATTCCAGTGGCTATTTTTACAGTGAAAATATCACATGATTGATTACTCCGAGGTGTGCTTTACTTCTGCTAATTTTTCACTGCGTCGACAGCAGCTTATGAGCAGACCACAAGGATCCATCTCACATTCCTCTGCTCTGCAGTAAACGCAGTTTCATTTTAAAGCAACAGCATCCTTATTAAAAGCCAAAGGACTTGGTCTGACGCCGTGTTTTACAGAAACGACGACATCCGTGGACGCCGAGGCTGTGCGAACGTGTCAAACCTATCAGGTTGTAAAGTATACATACCATAGGATCCTGATAAGCATCAGAGCCGAAGTGCCGCTTCCCGTATGCGTTCGAGATGAAGTCCTGACAGTCGCTCAAGTTACCATGGCTGCCACTTGATTGGCAGCAGTAATATGCAATTTCCTAGCAACATGACACTGTGACACCCTTGGGGAAGTATAGATGACCCACGCTGGTCAGTCACGACTCTGACAAGAGACCCACAGGGGTCAAATCAGCCTCTCCCTGCTGTAACAAGAGAGAGCGCCTCTGTTTCAGCGCTCCGAGATGCTGCTCAGGAAGTCCGAGTTCGGCAGGAGGGCATCAGATCCTGCAGGCCCACTCTGGAGGTCTCACATTGCCAGATACGACCCAGAAAACAGACACACTTAGTTTATTAAGTCTGTGAAATAGGTGCTGATGCTACAAATCTGAGAGCAGTCACATGCCGTCTGTGATCTTAGAGGATATTTTGTTGGAAAGATGTTTTTCCCATTTCCTGGATGGATTTCAGTCCACTTTTGCTTTGTGGGTATTTTTTTTTTTCAGTCAGACGTTTTTCACTGAATCAAAGGTGTTGTTGAGCAGTATACTGTTGGATTTGGACGCCCCCTATTGGTGACCAAAGAAACCCATTTGTCATCTAAACAAAGAATCATTTGCTCTAAATATGTCTTTTTGTTGTTGTTGTTCCTGCAGAAGTGCAACATAAACTTTCAGAGATGATGCACATTTACTTCATATTGATGTGTTTTCTCTAGTTTGTTCCTTATAATTTAGCTACTGAACATAAATAATTGGGGGAAGGTTAGAAAAGGGAAAGGGTTGAATAATTTCTTCTATATTAAGAAGCCTATTTTTAACACGGTGAACATTAAAGCATCTGAACATCAGCATGTTAGCCCTGCCAGTGTGTTAGCATTTAGCTCAAACCAACACTGTGTTACAGCCCCATTTAGCCGCTAGCATGACTTTAGACTTCTAATCAGGTTAAAAAGAAAAGAATGAGGTTCGTTCTCCGTCACCACCCGAAGTGTTTCCACATCTCTGTCACATCATTTGTGCAGCCAATATCTATTATTTCTTTTTTTTTTTGTTTTCAGGCCTCAATTATTTCCTTATGAGTTAAGCTGAGTCATGCACTTTTTTCCATCACTTATTCAGCTTCGCACCTCAGAGAGGCCCAATGCAACCATACAAGAGAGCAGAGGTCAAAGGTCGCGCTCAAAGACGACTTAAGGGAGGGGGCGGAGGTTACTTATCCACCACACACGTCCACACTTCCCAACTCAACCGGAGGATTCGTCCTTCACACAACTATGTTTCTCTAATCTCTCGGTTACCACAGATGTTTTTATTTACACCCTGAATTAAAACCCAAAGTGCAGAGGACATATTTTGCTGCAATATATTAAAAAAAAAAGTGTCTGGGAATCATTCTCGGAGATGAGGCTCGTCTCTCCGGTTGGTCTGAGTGAGTCCAGGGTGAAGCTTGACAGCCGTGGTGATTAATGATGACAGACTGTGGAGCTGCTCCTTCATCACATGACAAGGTTTTAACCTCTCCATCAGCCTCAATCAGTGCAAAAAGGTCAAAGCAGAAGAAATAGTGAAATCGTTTCTTCCATTAAATCATTAAGCGTAGTCCCAAATTACGAACATCTGCCCGGAAACTTCCTCAGAATTGTCTGTGAGTTACAGATAGCAGGCTGCTTCCCAGAAATAGACTCCTCTGCTTTCGTTTTGTCTTCTCTCCAACTTTATCACTTCATCCATCATCCTAGTATGTGGGCTTTTCAAGTGGTCCAAAAATAAAGAGGACACAGATGTCAGCCGTGCTATACTGATGTTTCTAAACCACCATAAACCCATAACTTACATCCACCCACAGACTGAGAGAAATGTTGAAATATACTTTTCCTCGCTCGCAGAAAAACACTCCACAAAAACTTTTAAATTGAGCTGCGTACGACATGCCGAAACTCCACAGAGCTTGTATGTTAAATTACCCACATCCAACGATAAATTAGTCTGCACTCGAGACGCTATTTTTATTTCTTAAAAAAAAAAGGGCACCATCCCACCTCTCTCTTTTTCCCCCCATGTCTCAAAGCCTTTCAGCTGTAACACACACACACACACACACAAAGAAAGTCAACAGAGGGAGTTTAGCGGTGTACAAGAGGGCATATTATGGTTTCTTTGCTAATGTGCATGGCCCCAGCTGGTTTTGATCTGGCTGCGCTCTGAGGGCTTCGAGCTCAGTTGTCAGCTCTCATGCATCACAGACCCGGTGCTTAACGGAAAAACGTGCTTTGGCAGCGACCAGCGGAGGCCTGGAGGCCAGCGGGTGCTGGTGGGTTAGCCACATGCAGGAGGGAGGAGGTGGGGGGTTGACACCATCCTCAGCCTTCCGCATCTGGCTCCTCACGGTCACATTCTCTCATTCCTTATGGTTTTTCACCCTCTTCATGAATGTAACCGCTGTAATTGGCCGGCATGACCCAGAGCAGACGCCACGCCACAGAGCTGGGAGGTCAGAGACGAGGCTCCAAAGTACACACACAAAAACACACGAAAACACACACGGACGGCAACAGAAAAGACAGAAAGTACAAAGCAAGAGCGAGTAAAAAAGATGCTTGCATGGAAATAAGCAGACATGATTGCTCAAATACAGTCATTAAGGAGGAAATGTTGTTTTTCAGGCTGTCAGGATGATTAATGAGGGACAGCAAATCCACTCGAATTGCTGTTGTTTAGTCTAACCAGCAGCCATGATCTCTGCCTCTAACCTAGAACAGACAGGATGTGTGTGTGCGAGTGTGTGTTCTGTGTATGGTGTGTGTGTGTTAAATTAATAAAAAATATCTGAAGGAAAACCAGTGAAGTGAGGTGCTATGTTGTATTTGTAATATGAGCAAAAATCGGCCTGAATTGATCCGCTCACTGTGTGTCATTCAAATGGTAAATAATTAAGACCAGGACATATTTACATTTTGAAACCACAATTTACCCTTCGCTAAATCCCTTTGTGTTCGCAAACTAACCGCAACAGACCTCTCAAGTTTTATTCAGGGTCTCACTGTGTGTGTGTTGCTGTGGTACACGAAGAATTAAAAGGCTCTTGCTTCTCTGTTTTTGCTTTTCCGAAACAAAAAACAAAAGACAAAAGTGTAAAGAATTATTTGCTCCAACGTTAGCTTCAGTTGTTAGCATGACTGGCTAACTAGCTTACTATCAACATAAGAAACTTTGCATTGCTTAGAGACCAAGTAAAATTACATTAGCGCACATTTTTGAGGGGTTGCTTGTTGTATAAAAATATTCACGACAGCCTATTTACTGCAAAGTATTTCCTTACTGTCTTGGATGCGATCAGAGTTTAAGCTAATACTTGCAATTCTGTCTTGCCATGGTTACTCTCTTCATCAGCGTATCCTTACATTGGCCAAAAAAACACTGGTTAGTCTTCATCCTACAATCTTTTTCTCTTGTGGCATTAATATGTTCACCCACAGTTTAAAAAAACTAACTTTAAAGCTTTAATTTAACTAACTTCTGTCTTATTTGCTCAAGTATGTTAGCTAAAGTTAGGCTGACAAACAAGGTTACTTTGAAATTGGAGGAAAAGTTTAAAAATATTTATATGCCAGGACTAAATGGCTCTACAATGCCATAAATGAACCATGCTGTATCTTTATTTTCCATTTCCATAATTTTTAAATTCAATCAAGGCTTGAAACATGTAAAAGTCGTCGGTTCTCAATGATTCATGGAGCTAATGTTAGCTTAACTAGCTAGCTAGCTACTGCTAAGAATTTCTGTTTTTGACAGCTGTCATACATCAAACATCAAAAGTTTTGTTTTAGAAGTGAGAACCTGTTTTCTGTTCATCTCGATATGAAATCAAGCACCAACTGTTTCACATATTTTCTTTTAAAATTGTTAACTTGTGTCTATTATCGCCGCAGACAGGCGTACAGAGGTAGGAAGGGTCAATATCAAAACGAATTTAATTTACATGCTCACTCTAGGTTAATAATGAAAATGTTTTCCGTACTTTTAAATGTGTGTGTTTCTGACGAAAAGCGTGAAGGAGACCTCTTTTTCTGGTCTCCTTCATGTGCACCACATTCACTCAGAATAAATTTCACGCTGCAATTGATCACCTGGTCGAACAGTGAAAGTGTCAACACATTCTAGAAAATTAGCCGTCTTTTGTGAGTTTTCCGGCCCACGTCGTGCCAAAATCCTCAGAAACTCCAGATGTTTCCCAAATCATGCTGGAAGGCTGATAAGGAATCAGCTTTCAACAGATGTCTGTGGGCCTGGACCGGCTGATTTAGTGGCTGTGAATGATGGAACAGTGTTTCACTGTCTTGCAGCCTGACTGGCTCTAATCATTATGCAAGCAGCTGCAGATCCTGGTGACGTCATGTCAGCGGATGGGAAACGAAAAATGAGATGGAACATTAGTTTTTGAAATTTTTGTGTCTTTAGATATATGATGGATTTGGAGGTGTTTGCTGAAGTGTGGCGTGACATACGATCACTGGAATGTGGACAAGCACAAAAATAGTAGAGCTGCGACTGTTGTTATGAGGGTGAAAGTTCATTCTTGATCTTGGAAATTTTCTTAATTCAAAGACGACTTATTGGTTTTTACTGGACTGTGAGGTCCAGTTTAAAGGTCTCAGGAGAAGCTAACAATTAGACCTTGAGTTTGGATGATTTTGCAGCACTTTCATATGAATTTTCTATTATCATACAGATTATTCTTTCATAATTTTTGAATTAATTGGATTTTGAATGTACAAAATGTAAAAAACTTATTAAATTGGAGCCCAACTAGCTTGTTTGGTTTAACCAAAAAGTATTACATTCAGAGGAAGAAAAGCAATAAATCTTCATATTTCAAGAAGCTAAGAAGTAACAAATATTTGCATTTTTACTGATCGATTACAAAAAAAATCCAGTCATTTTAATGTTGATAATTGAAGCAAAGATGTTATTGCATTAACATTGGCTCCTTTCTGTTCAAGTGTCCCAGTGAGCCATGGTCATGAACCTGCTTGCTCAACATGTGGACTCAAAAACTGAGGAAATGGAAGTCCAAGTGTTTCTGTGATAAGAGGCCAATGACTGCTCGCCGATATTTAGCAGGTATAACATTTGCAAATTAATGACTTGAAGAAAAAAAAACTTAAATAAAAACAGTTTGGCTAAAAACAAAGCACAACTAAGGCTGATGGGAAATACCCAAGTATATCAAAGTATGGGACAAATTACAATCATGACCTAGTAATGATGCTAGATGAACATTTGTAAAATAACCTTGTTGTTGTTACTCAATATGAAGAGGAAACTCATGTCTGAACCGCATTTTATGGTAATTTCGCCAGCAGCTGTAGAGCGTCAACTTGCTGGTGGTGCGACAGGAAAAGTAAAAATATCATTAAAATTGATCTCCTAGGAAACATTAATATCTGAACGGGACACTGGGACATTTTAATGTAATAGTCCTTGGTCTTGGGAGGAATATGTCGTAGGCTAGTTAGCCTGACATGCTAACAGTTGCAGCTTACTTTTTAGCAGATAAATACGACCCTCTTCCTGTTTGAGACGGGTCATAAGTAAAATATTAAAAAAACCCGTGAACACACCTTTTCAGCACTGAGAAAATCACAGCGAAAAGTGTTGCGGTTGCTTGAGATGAAGGCGAAGTCTGACAGCACAACTGACTGACACAAACAGTGAGGGAGTCGGACAGATGAGAGCCACGGGCGCCGAGAGTCGGGCGGCGGTGGAGGGGGGGGGACGTTTGAGGGTCAACACATCGCCTATGCTTTGAGTGTGGCCCAGCAGCTGTATGCATAGGGGAGCCCTGGCCTCCTGCTCTGCATGTCAGGGGCCGTGATTAATGACCTGCAGGCCTTGCTCTTTACCCCCCCTCCGCCCTGTATAAGTCACTGCAGCTACTGCTCATTTAGCTAATGGACACAGGCACAAGGGGAGGGGCGGGGGGGGGGGAGACGAAGGGGTTACATACGAGTGCACATATATGTGAAATCAAAGCAATGTCCCTGTTGCAAATTATCCCTTTTTTCCAGGTTCGGTGTAATTTCATGGGCAAGAGCAATGACTTCTTAGATTACGGCGTGCGAGGCAGCCGAGAGCCTGTGCAGTGTCGAGGCTGAGAGGGTGCCCATGCCTTGTGTACCGGTTCCCAGCTTGTCAGGCAGCTGTCGGGGAGTGATTTATGACCACTAGACTCCAACCTGTCTTCACTGCCAGCTCAGTATTGTTACAACTGACAGCTAATGAGGCCAGACATGCTTTCAAGCAGAGCACTTAACAGGACTTCAATCTTCCCCCGTCACAAGTACCATTTTTGCACTCTCTCTCGCACAGCAGCCTCCTTTCTCTATGCCTTCCTTGTTCTCTGTCTTTCTGTGGTGGAATATCTGACAGGCACTGAAAAGGCTTCTGCCTACGGAAGGAGATGTTTCTCAGAAGGCAAAAGGCATCATTCACGCACACATATTGGCAGTGGGTGTCAGCTAGCTGCTTAATTTAATCTAGCAACTAACCGTTTTCACAAGGGAATAGCTATGCAAAAATGCCTTTACATTTTCTTGCTGAGAGTAAGATGTAAAGGACAAAACCACCCTCGCGTCTGCACGTTAAAGAGGGTTAGCTTGGTTTAGCTTAGCTTAGCGTAAAGGGGGAAAAAGCTTGCCTGGATCTGTCTGAACAAAATCCTCCTAGCAGAAGATCTAAAGCTCTGCCAAGCGTTTCAAGTGTTTTGTACTTTTATAATCTACATTTATTTGATGCATAAAATACTGAAACATCTGCTAACACTTTGTTGTAATGGTTATTCAGTGATTCCCAAGAAAGGTTCTTTTGAAAAACATTCTATTTATTTCTAAAACTTCAAGTAATTTCATTTTAAACATTAAATTACTCTGGTTTAATTGATGCATTTAAACAAGTTTCACATTTTTACATGCTCAGCTGACAAAATAATAAAAATGTGAATCCCTTAATATCAAGCAGTTTGAGGAAACATTTTCGAACCTATGGAGAAATACTGAAATAAAATAAGACCAGTGACCAGTCAAAAAAATGTCAAACATAAAACAAACAAATAAACAAACTGTTAACTGTATAAAGTTGTGAATAAAGTGCATCTGCAAAATTGAATTGCATCATTCAGCTTAAAAAAAAACACTGAAAGGCTGTTTAAATGTTAAAGCTTTAGTACTGACATTCCAATAATATGATATATATAACAATAAAACTCCGAGAGGACCCGTTCTGTCCATCAAGTACTTAAAGTACTTTTACTAAGCAGTACTGTTACTTCTCTCACTGCTGCTGTTTAGAGAAGTGAACTTATAAACAAACACTCCTCGTGTCTCTGACTCTCCTTTTGTGTAAAGAAACCAGCAGAATGAAAACAGTCTTGTTCTCCTTTAACCCCTCGTTCCTTGTCAGCCATGATTAATGGCAGAATAACTAGCTGCTAGCTTGCATTGCTGTGCTGTCGTCTCCTGGAACTTTATCAACTCTGACAAGTCTTTTGCCTGCTGCACTGATGTTCTCATTAAATGCTACAACAGCGACTCCTAGAGGTAGGTGAGGGGAATTGGAGACAAGAGCATCCAGTATGATGTGTGAGTGCTCTGTTTTATTTCTGAATAAACCGAAAATTATATAACTTGTGGATATTTTCAGGTTTTTAGCTATTTAAGATGCAGTTGTTTTTATATACAGTAAGTGCACATGTTTTTCATCATCTTATGTTTATTCCTTTACTAAGATGTCTTTTTTGGCTGTAAAAGTCATCCTGCACCAAGTTTGAAGTATAGTTGGATTGTAATCAATGTACAACAGCTTTCTTTAAAACTACTCGTGTTTAATAATAAGGGTGTTAATGGGCAAAAACTCCTGGTACATGGGCTATTAATTGTAGAATTTGCTAATGCAGATAAATAAGTGCTTCATACTGATAATAAAGAGTCAATATGCTGCTAATGTATCAGCTAATAAGCAGCTAGTTAGGGGTAAAAATATGGCTTAAGAATTTAGGCCTTTAACAAGCAGATAAGTCAAGACACATATTGTTTAGACCCAAGAATTTTTATTTTCAATTGTAGCGATTTAAAAAGTCTTCATGAAAATGTGTGTAAAATAATAAAAAGGACATCTTGAATATTCAAAGTGCAGAACAAAAATATGGAGTTTTATTTTTTTAATTTGATTGTTTCCTCAGTGATCAAATAAAGCTTCAAATGAACTCATGGTAAAACATCATATCTTTATATTTGTGTTATTAATGTGAATATTCGTAATAACCACAGTAATCGAATACATGTAACAGAGTAAAAGGACCGCATGTTAAGTGAGGTTATTAAATTGTTGTGCCTTTGACTTGTGTTTTCGTGTTTTTCTCAGGTGTTTTTTTTATGCTTGGCCAGTTTTCAAATCTCGTGGGCACGAGAGTCACCTGAGGGGAAAACACACCTGACACTACCGATGACATTCGCTAGACTCTGCTGCCCCCTACTGGATGTTTACTTCAATTACGCTTTGCAACTTACGTTGTTACAAAAACAGTTTTGAACTTGCAGGAAGGTGACTAATAACAACAAAAACGAATATTAAGCAATAAACTGGAACGGTTGCGGGACGTTGGAGCGGATTACGCAAAGGTTTTACGCAAAGTTTAACCCTGTTTGCGCCTACTTCTAAATGGTTAGATGCTCATATGTGTTTCTAAACTTAGACTTCCCCTTCTTTCTCTGTTTTAGTAAAGGGAAATGATGTGTAGACTCATTCTTTAAGGTTTTCCCCGCCATTCAAACGCCGTGAGCCCCAGCGGGAGGCGGCTTCCTCCCTGTTATTCCTGCTCTCGCTTCCTGCTCCCTCCCCTTTCCCGGTCCGGCTCCTCCTCTGTTGCGCGTCTCGATCCATCAAACGATCTTCCCAAAAAAGTTTCCGTGTCAGGGCTTTTGCAGCGGCTCTGGCGCAGGAACGACAGTCGGAACCGATGGAGGGAGTCGTGTAAGATATGAAATATAAAACATGGTGCTGGTGACCGAGCCGGCGGACAGACCTCTGACCCCGTTATCCGCACCGGAGCAAGTTTTCAACAAGGACTCCCGAGGGAATCGGTCGACGTAAGTGGATAAGATGGGGAGGAAGGGCCCCGGTTTGCTGTCCCGGAGTCTGGCCTGCTGCTTTGTGCTTATTTGCATGCATATCCTGGCCTTTTTTTTTTTAAATTAAAGGGCCTTGCTGAGTTTAAATGGTCGCACGGGACGCGTACGTGGCACAGAAAAGGCGCAGATCGCGTCAGTTTGCATCAGAAACTTCACATGACTCGACCTTTCACATTGTGTTCCAGCTCTGAATGGAAGCTTCTGTCTGCTCTGGATGTTTTATGCAGAGATTCTTTTTTATTTTTTTTTTTAAAACACATGATGCGTTTTCATCTCCTGCACCAGTTAATCTGCCGTGACACATTTCTCAGTCTCACGCAGGTGATAGTCGTGCAGGAAAAAGAAAAGAAAAGAAAAGAAAAGTGTCCTTTGTGATGTTTTCAGGTCTGAGGTGGAGAATGGAGGCGAGAGGAGGCAGAGGAGGTCTGGAAGATCACCTGCAGACCTCCAGCTGTGTCTGGACACGGAGTCAGACCTCTCAGAGAGCAGGAAGAAACCAGGCAGCAGGAGGTAGAGAAGGTTATGTTGTCCTCTCCGGCTGCTTTTATAATAAACCTGTTAAAGAAACAACAGCTGAACTTATGATGATCGATCGACATTATTTTGTTTGAGGTTAAAGTCATTTTTTAAAGCAAAAAAAGACCAAAACTCTTCTTTTCAAGCTTCTCCATTGTGGGATTTGCTATTTTTCTCTGTTATATTTTACTTTAAATTGAACATTTTGGGGTTTTGGTCTGCTGGTTTGATAAAACATAACATTAAAAGATATAAATATGACTCTGAAAAACTGTGATAGTCACATATACAGTGC
>JAQNCA010000013.1:20325256-20341331 GCA_029783725.1 Acanthurus tractus
AGAAGACTCGTCTTTCGGCCTGTTTGGACAGAAACAGATTTGATGATGGATTTGTTGCCAAAACATGGACAGCTCACACTGAAAATGTCCTTAAAATTATGTGAAATTTGGCCTAAATTGTGCAATAATAGCTTCTTTCCCCCCTTTTTCCACTCAGGACTCTTTCTGAGTAAAAATGTCGTGCTGGAGAGTAAAACTGAAGCCGCCTGTTTGTGTGCCAGTGTTAGTGAAGAGAGATTTGAAGCGTGTTTGAGTATTTATCTAAGAGCTTTTATTTAGCATTTTCACAGTAGTGAGATTTCTAAAGGTCCAAAGGTCTTATTTTAATGTTTTCCAAACATTTCTTAAAAGGTCAACTTTTGTTTGCTTGTGTATTTTTGTTAGAATTTAAGAGTTATATTTATGTAATGTAAAAAATATATATATATAAATGGCTTAGCTGGGAATGTTTGTTCAGCATCTTTTAAAAACTTCCAACAGCGTTTGGGATCTTTATTTTAAAAAACGAGGCTGTCAGGGCTACATGAATGGAGTTTTACCAAGTAAAAACATGCTAGTTCAATGGGTATTGTTAGTGTTAATGTGGCCCAGTTGGAATAAAAATGGACTCTTTTATTTAAAAGCATAAAATATTTGTCCAGTTTTATGTCATTTTTAAAATTTCTAATGGTCCAAAAGCATTTGCTGTTGAGTTTCTGAGATGAAATAATCATTTTGGGAGCACAAATAGAAAAGAATGAGCTTGTTTATTTAGCGCTGGAGGTGTGGCGAAGCCTTTTGTTTACATTTTAATCAGACTTTTCCTTTAACTATTGTATCCACTTCAGTCTGGAAACAAATGTCTTTTATTCAGTTTCTGTTTAACTTTGCTTCAAGAGTTTTTTTTATTTGCACCAGGTTTCTTTACAAAGTCAGGTGACACACCTGCAGGGATAAAAAAACAACCCTTTTTACTATTACGGGTGACTTCACATAATTTACATAAGGAGTATGTGATGATATGCATGTGGAAAGGTGTTTTATGTGTGTATAAGCAGAGAGAGTCTATAACACTAAACCAAAATCATCCTGCAAACTTGCCTGAAATGCATCCAAACCTGAGCAGACCAAACACTTGCATAATTATTTATTGTGACTTGTTTTTGTTTTGTTTTTATTTTTCTGTTGTTTTTCTCTTCTTCACTTTATCCCCTGTTAGCTGCATCTTTCCATACTTTTGTATTTTGTATTTGCAAGAAAGTTCATTTTCTTTAATAAGCATTTTCCTGATTCAGTTACAGAGGCCCCACTAATGCCCCCTGGTGGTCATCACTTAAAATATCGGGCAGATAATTCATTTTTGCCTGCTTTTTTGCCTACTTTCACTGTAGTTATTTTGCATGTTAAGAAAGGTTTTTACAGTGTGGTATTTGCACTTTTACTCAAGTAAGGACTCTAAATACTTCTTTCACCACTGGTGGTTGTGCATAGCATTAAATTTTAATTAAATTTGTGTCATGGGTATCAAAAACTGCACTTGCAAATGAGAAAAAAGAACAACGTTTCTGAAAATATATTATGTTCACATTTCTCTGAAAGAAGGATGTGTAAATCAGCATTAAATAAATATACTCAAGTAAAGTACAAATACCCTGAAGATTTTTGAGAAAATGTCCTCCATCGCTGCTCTTCCTCAGCTTCCAAACATAAACATGGTGTTTGTTATGATTCAGTCTCGTCCTCCTCTGCTTCTTCCTCTTCACTCCCACTCCGCTGTGACTCATGTCCTTTTATTTCAGCTCCTGGTTTTTTCTTTCTATGTCATCTCTTAAAAACATTTGTGGCTTATTTGAACGCTTGTTGTGCATTCAACACTCTGAATAAAACACACAAAAACATTGTCATGTCCTGTAGTTTTCAATCATATGCTGAAACTCTGTGAACTTCAATATGGTTGTTGGTTTTAAATTAGAGCACAAGGAGTCAATAACATGTAAACACTTGTAGAATAAACTCTTAATCCAGTAAAAAAACCATCTCAACATTGTGTGGACTACATTATGAGGTTCAGATATTTTGTAAAGAAAGTTTGGGTTAAATAAAAGTACTAAATTACCTATTAATACAGTAACAACTCGTGACTCATTAAATCTAATTCAGGAAAAAGATCTAATTAAATTACCTCCAGTAATGTCGGCTATTTAACTACAATTTTGTGGTTCTTCACTCAGGTATGTCAATTTTTTGCGACTTTAAAATTCTACTTTATAAGATTTTGGATAGAAATATTGTGTTTTTTTATTCCACTACATTTGATTACTTGAGTTACTAATTTCAAGTGAGATAAATAATGCAAAATATACTGATTGTACTGATTGATGATGTATTTTTGCAGATCAGATAAGGAGTAAATTTACATCATAGCAGCATAAATCATACAAAAGAATTCGTCTCACTGAATGCAACATGCATAAATATGCATAATTATTATAATTATATATATTTTTGGCACTAAATGTGTTTGGTGTAAACACATTTTTTTGTTTAATTTATAATGCAGCACTTTTACAGTTAAAATTTGCTACATTTACTCGAGTAAAAGTACTTCTTCCACAACTTCAAATGCTTTCTAAAGGTAACTTTAATGCACCTTATATGAAAAAAAATGTACATGCACAATATGTACAAATATATTACCACATTTAATGCTAAAGTTGCAATAAAATTTGCTTTAATAAAATAAGAAAATTCCGCACACAGTGACAGATGCATGAAGTTCAAACATTAAAAACAAATGGATTTAATGTGCGTTTGTGGAATCTGTTATCTGGATGTTTATTGTGCCTCCACAACAAAAGGAGCCCGCCCACTCCGGAGTTTTGGACCAATGACGCGCGCGCCTCCACATCTCGTCTGCCTGTCAACCCGAGTCCCGCCCCTTGAATGACGTAACACCCAGTCTGGAAGTGCAATGGCGATATTGGACAATAACAGCCGTCGCTTTTTGGGGACCACATCTATATTATGTGGCTAACGCTGAAGAAAACACCTCCAGTCGGCTGCAAAACCCCGCGTTTCATCGGCACACGGCGCGAGCGACGACCTGCGACCAGGAAAGGTGATCTCACAGCCTCCGCGCGCGATGACAGTTTAGACTAAAAACGCTGGTAAGTGCAAACTCCGGCGATTGCAACAGCATTTGCACAAAAATAATTTTTTTTAAAAAAGCGTCTCCAGCAAATGGTCTCTTGCAGCCAGAAAGCTTCAGATTTCAAAGGGGCGTGGCGGCGTGCTGGGTACCACTTCTGACTAAAGGATGCTGATAGCTTAGCAACAGCGACAAGGAAGGGGAGAAGGAAGCGGAGGAGAGACAATGGATGTGCGATCTGTCAGCATCGTTACCGGGTAGGCTGAGCCGAGCTCGTATTGTCTGACTATAGAAGCGGAGGATCGTCATCAGTTTGTGCCAAGTCAAGCACAAGGAGCCATGAATGCAGAGTGGAAATGTAAACAAAGGGTGTGGGCCTCTCAGCTGGCCTGTGACGCTCTGCCACTGAGAGGAACCATTACTGCTGCTCAGAGGAGATGTTACTCACAGGATGCAGTGATGTTTGATGGCTGACGGAGGGCAGAGTTCTCCTCTAAACTGTTGCATCCAAAAAAAAATCAAGCGATTTCTTCCTTTCCTTTCCTGTGTTTTTTTTTTTTTTTTTTTTTATCCTCCTCAGGTGTGACGTGTGAACAGACACCATGGCCACACAGGAACCGTCCCCTCCGTCCTCCATGGAGAGCAACAAGCCCGGCTTCCCCAAGAAGATCCTGGGCAACAAGCTGGAGGACAAGCACCTGTGCAACTGCTGCCACAACATACTGAGACGACCGTTTCAAGCCCAGTGTGGACATCGCTTCTGCTCCTACTGCTTCAACCGGACTGTGAGGTGAGGAGCTGCAGGGCCAAGAGTTCACCTGAGTGTGTGTGTGTGTGTGCTGAGGAGGTGGATGGAGTAAAAATAGTAATACTACACATCAGAAATACTTCACTACAAGTTCGAGTCGTGTGAACAAAGATGACTAGAGCAAAAGTGCAGAAGTGTTTGCATCAAATTACACTGAAAATGCTCAGAATGACCAATTTCAGAATAATGAATACTGGATTATATTATTGGATTATAACTGTTGATGCATTTATGTGTAAGGTGAAGTTTATATACAGTTTAGTGTAAGAATGCACTATAATTTATCAGTTCATTCATATTTAAAATGATATGACTTTGTAAAGTAACTAAAACTGTCAAATAAATGACGTCTCAGGGGTAAAAACAGAGGAAATTAAAGTACTTAAGTACAAAAACATGGTTAAGAAGTGTAATTAAGAACTATTCTTGAGGAAATGCACTTAGTTACCTCCCACCACAGGATATTTGATGTTTTTATTTGCTGTGTATCAGTTTATAATGTGTTTTTATTGCAGTAATGGACCACAGAAGTGCAACGCCTGCATCAAAGAGGATATTTTTGAGGAGCCCACATCAATTTTGAAACAAGGATGTGTGAGTGTTAATGGATTTATATGCACATTAAAGTTAAGTTAAGCTAAAAAGTAATTTATTTCAATGATTTAAGTAGTAAATCGAAGTAGTCAATATCCTGTCATTCTTTTTCTATCCAATAATTAATAATAAAAAGACAAAAAACTAAAATAAATCAATGTAACATGTAAAAATGCAATAACCAACATATTGTATATGTTGTGCTCAGTAAACCAACCTGTAATAAATATATAAGAATGTCTTTAGGGCCAAAATGCAGCTGCGTTTGTTTGTTTTTTACCAGTTTGAACCGGTTTTAGTTTCATTATGACCAGTTTAAATCAGTTTCAGTTTCGTTTTGATGTCTCCTTCACAGTCTCCCTTCAAATGCTGCGATTGGCCGATTCTGTATATATGATCAGTCCAGATGTTTGACACTTGTTTGGGCGCCTCTGGACTAAATATTTGTTTCCGTCCTTGTTTTAATGCTTAAGAACGAACCCTTCCAGTCTCGGTCCAAACCTGCATTTACGGCTCAGTGACCTGCAGCCTCAGTTTCAACCTTCAGGGTTTGTTGGCGGAGAAAAAAAAAGCCGCCTCATGCTTTATTTGTGAGCAGAAATGCAGGACGAGATGTGCAGCTCGTGATTCTTGCTCTGCTGAAAAAACATGTGCTCACGCTGAAGGAAAATCCGCTGATCGCCCTGATAAGGAACATAAAAATGAAGATACACCTCTGTGTGAATAGGACAGAGTTTAATATACAGTTTCCTTTAATATAAATAATCTACGTTATGAGACAGTGTGACAGCAGATCCTGTCGTTTTCTCCTGTTATTTTCAGGCTTTTCCTGATAACGCAGTCCGAAGGGAAGTCGAACACCTTTCAGCTGTTTGTATCAACGAAAGCTGCACATGGAAAGGAAGTATTAAAGAGTACGAGGTGGGCTCATCTTCATGATTTGTCGTTTTATTTTGAAATGGAACATAAAATGCGTCATGTTCCTGATGTCTCTGAGCTCGTTTTTCTTTATTTTTTGCTAGCTTAGCTTCCCCTGCTGTGCATGTTTAGACTCCCAGCTCTCCAATGAGGTTCCTGTGCAACTTAAAACTCTACTTTTTCCAGATTAACCACGAGGGGAAGTGTGAGTTCATGATCATCCCCTGCCCCTCCTGCAAAGAACATATTCGCTTCAATGAACAGGAGCGCCATAATGAGCGAGAGTGCCCGGAGAGAACGCTCAACTGCAAGTACTGCAAGGAGCCATTTCACTTCAAAAATATCAAGGTTGGACATGATTAATTTAGACTTGCCAGGATGCTCGTCTGGTGCAGCCGGTGCAGCATGTCACAGCAGCTGTGTGTGTGTGTGTGCGAGTGTGTGTCTTTAAAAGAAACATTTCTTTTATTTTTTTTCTTACAGGCACACGATGAGATCTGTCCCAAGTACCCGATGATCTGTGAAGGCTGCGCCAAGAAGAAAATACCCAGAGAAAAGGTGAGTGTGTAAACAAGGTGCAGACGGGACGGAGACGTCTTGTTGCAGGAAAAAAAGGCCGAAGTCTCGGTGAAGCTGCTGATCTCCGGTTCGGGCCTCTCGTGTTTTGTGATCACACAGCTGAGCGTGTTTTTCCTGTTAAATATAAACTTGGAAATCCTTTAAAAAAAAAAAACATTTTGCGCTGCTCTCAAGATATTCCAAGAATCCTTACAGAGTTTTTCAAAACCACCTGGAGGGAAATAAATCTTAAAAAATCTGTCAAGATAAAAAGATAAAAGACAGATTTTAACCTGTTTCTCATGTTTTTGTTCTCTCTTCTTGCTGTAAATGTGATATTTTTGCTCAAAAGAAAAGATAAAAAATAACAGAAAGTAGTCTTAGCATTGCTTCATTTTGGCCTGCCATCTTTGTTTGGATTAAGAGAAAGACTCACAGATTAGAAAATGAGGTTAAAAATGCTTTTTTTTGTTTGCAAGAGACAGAATATTTTTCATCCAGATGGTTCGAAGGGTTTATTTTTAGATTCTGTAAATATCTTCTAAACCCCTTCTGGGTTCTTTTGCAGCTCGTAGCTCCAATGCTAACTTTGCTATTAATACTTATTTATTGTCTTTATTTCAGTATGTGGATCATATTAAGTTCTGCAGCAAATTCAGAACTCCATGTCGATTTCACGTCGTAGGATGCGATATGTCTGTAAGTCTGATTGTCTTCTTAAAAATCATGTTTTTATATTTACACTCATTCAGATTTGGGACTGTATGAAAGTTTTGAGCCGTGGAAGTCAGAGAGGTTTAAAGGTTATGCTTTTCTCTCTGAAGGGAGGAATTTATTGATGTTATTTTAAGGAGAGGAGGCTGTATTTTAACTTGTTTTCATCCCAAATTAAATCCCCTTTCATGAGATTTAGTGTCAAAAACATTTTTAACGAAAAATCAAATAATTATCACTAATTTTACTCTAATTAAAGTGCATTCATTCATGTTTTCTCTGTTTTTCTAGGTGGAAAAGGAAAAGATTCACGACCATGAGCGCGCCTACGCCTACGAGCACCTCAATCTGCTGCTGCATTACATCATGGGCATGAAAGTGAGCATGGAGGGCCTGCAGCCCCAGGGACTGGAGCTGGCCGGACACAAACTGGTGGAGCTCCAACAGTCCCTCAGGGAGCTGGAGGCCAGAGTCTCCCAGCTTAGCACCACCACCTCTGGGCCTCCCGTGCAGGGAGCTGCCGCCGCCGCCACCGCCTCCTCCTCCAGCTCCGGTCCCTCTGGTCCACCGGCTTCAGCTCCTCTTCCTCCACCTCCCACTCTGGCTCCCACTCTGTCCGTCTCTACCTCCTTCACTCCTCTGCCCAGCTCGGTGGGTGCAGCGCTGGAGCTCCAGCTCCACAGCGAGAAGACCAAGGTGGCCGAACTGGGTCGCAGGTGCACGGAGCTTGAAGTCAAAGCCGGCACGTTTGAAAATGTGGTGTGTGTCCTGAACAGAGAGGTGGAGAGGTTTGCCACCACCATGGAGGCCAGCAACCGTCAGCACAAACTGGACCAGGACAAGATCGAGGCGCTGAGCAACAAGGTCAGACAAGAACCGCACTGAACTTTGCTGCCCTTTAAATGTAAAAATGACTCTCCTTCTTTTCTTAGTCATAACTAACAGACATGATACACATATTTTTAGATCTAGTTTGATTTATAATTGCTATTATATACAATATGGTGATAACTGTCCGTATTATTCATGGCTGCATTGTAAAGAGGAGCTGCTAAGAGTTAATTCGGCAAAGTTTTAATTGTACCGCTTTGCCAAAATGTAAACAAATATGATCTGTAAACACAGCCTTTCTCTCAAGAGTGTTTACACTTCCTGTTTAAATCCATCAACGAATTGTGAGAGTAAATCTCCAAAACTTAAAGTATTTTTATTCCCTAAATAGAAGCATGATGGAGGATAATGATGAAAGTGACAAACTCTATTAATATAAACCTTTTTCTATGCGCATTATTGATATAATTCTTCAATATTTGATATCCTCCATCTATTTATATACAGATATTTGAGCTGTGCTGAAAAAGTTGGTCATGCAGATTAAAAACTCAGCTTTTTCAATCAATTCCATAATTTCTCCATAAAAACTCTTCTGAAACACGTCTAACAGTGTGTGTTTGTGTGTTTGTTTCTCAGGTGCGGCAGCTGGAGAGGACAGTCGGGCTGAAGGACCTGACGGTTGCAGAGATGGAGGGTCGGCTGAGGGAAATGTCTGCCACCACATTTGATGGCGTCTTCGTCTGGAGGATCTCTGATTTCGCCAAAAAGAGACAGGATGCCATCGCAGGTCGAGCCCCCGCCATGTTCTCACCAGGTAACGTCCATTATTGCAGATTACAGATGTTTGCAGGTGAAGTTTTCTGTAGATTTTAATCTTTCACTCAGTCAGATTCGGGTTGTGGGTCACGTCCTTAAACCGAGTTGACTTGTTTAATGATCTGTAGATGAGTAACACTGAATTTCTCTTCCCTCTCAGCCTTTTATACCAGTAAATATGGCTATAAGATGTGTCTGCGGATCTACCTGAACGGAGATGGGACGGGGCGCGGCAGCCACTTGTCCCTGTTCTTTGTGGTGATGAGGGGGCTGAGTGACGCTCTGCTCAAATGGCCTTTCAACCAGAAGGTAAACGACCCACGGACAGATACTTAACAACAGTCTGCAGATGATTTTTAGGGTCCACAAACAGTATTTGACTTTGTTTACCGTACAAACACACAGAGGTTTGGCAGCAGTAACACAGACGTCCCTTAAAATTGTGCAAATGGACTCATGCTGTGTGTATTTTAAGGCAACAAATGAAAAAAATGCTTTATAAAGTTACTTTACTGGAGCTCTCTGCTGAGAACTGCAGGCAAGTTTAAGTGCAGCAGTTTTTCACTCCTTTTAAATATTCATATCCAGTGCAACATGACTGGAGCCGTCAGTAACACTCATCCAGTCAGCCTTCATGTTGCTTCTCCATCCATTAACTGAGCTGATCTCGTGTTGTGGTTTGAACATTTTTTCTACAAATCTTTTACATGCATTTTGAGTAACTATGAGCAAATGACATTAAGCTATTTGATATTTCCTCACATTAAACTTTCATTTTGTTTGATTACTGAACACCTGCAGCCGAAAAAGGAGTTTTTATAACTGTAGTCGTAGGAATTAACCCATTACCAGGTGTTCAGACCGGCTTTA
Organism: Acanthurus tractus; assembly: GCA_029783725.1. Taxonomy (NCBI): domain Eukaryota; kingdom Metazoa; phylum Chordata; class Actinopteri; order Acanthuriformes; family Acanthuridae; genus Acanthurus; species Acanthurus tractus. The sequence continues at coordinate 20,334,496 of JAQNCA010000013.1, forward strand.
TGTGGTTAAAGTCTGTTGTTTAAGCTTAAGATGAGACCTGAAAAAAGAACCACAAAATACATTTTAATTAACAGATTGATGCATTTAAAGCTTAACAGATTTCAAGAAAACTGCAATTCTAAATATAGATTTTTCATCTTCAGTCTGTTTTTCTTACCAAGTAGTTTACTAGAAATGTCTTCTTCCTTTTATTATTTTATTGGCTAATGCAGCTCAAGTTAAATCAGGTTCAGGAAGTTTATTTCTTTTTCTTGCATAATTTTTTAACAGCAGACAAACACAATTTAAAGCATGCAAATTTAATTTTTTGTTCACTTTCCCAGGTGACTCTGATGCTGCTGGACCAGAGCAACAGGGAGCACATCATCGACGCCTTTCGACCCGACGTCACTTCCTCCTCCTTCCAGAGACCCGTGAGCGAGATGAACATCGCCAGCGGCTGTCCGCTCTTCTGCCCGCTCTCGAAGCTCGACGCCAAAAACTCTTACATCCGCGACGACACCATCTTCATCAAGGCGATAGTGGACCTCACCGGCCTCTAGGTGGCTCCACTGGGTGATGAGGTTTGGCAACCAGGCAGCTCTGTGACCATTAAGGCTTCATTTTGGCTCAATCGTGGTCCCTTTAGGGCTCTGTTCAGGCATCTTACTGTCCCCTGCAGCTTTCGGGAGACAAACATGCTTGCGACTGCATGTGGCTGCAGTTTGCTTCGTCCAGACGGCGCCGGCATCGTCATACCAGGTGGTCTCTATGGGAGAACCACCGTCATTGCTGTACATTTTTGGGTGCAAACTTTTATTTCTTCTTCTCTCTCTTTTATTTTTTGACATCTCAACCACCACTCCCATGGTGATAAAATGTCGGTTCGGTTGTTGCACACAAGTTTTCAGTTCCAGGACGTGGAAGAAGCAGGCGGCGGTGCAGCGAGGTCAGTGCAGTGTTGAGAAGAAGCAGAGATGTCACAGTGAACAGTCGTGATGGAGTGAGACGAGCGAATATCGTCTTTTTTTTTAAATCTCCAACGGTGCGTTTGAAGATGGTGGATGTTACAGAAACAGTGCAGACTGTGTTAGAACAGGATTGCAGGTAGTTGATGTGATCTTTGGCAGTAGAGTTAGAGCATGGCTTGATGCAGTTCTTGCTTTTATTTTCTCTTGCAGGTTGTGGATATATCGTGAGCTTCTCAGTTCCAGTGTGGAGTGAATTTGCATAGACAAACGTGGAGTTATGTTATGAATAAGATTACAGGCGTTGTTTTTTTTTTGCCTAATTTTTGCGCAAAGTGCATGCCGCCGGTGTTTTGAGTATAAAATTGCTCCTTATTTCGACTGAGCTTTATGAAGGTTCCTCGTTCGCTGTTAAACTTGTTAGTGACTTAGCCATCCGTGATGGTGGACATTGCCTGCATGTCTTCAGAACCAGGCTATTTTACATGTAAAGTTAGTGTTGCGTATTTGTTCCTACGAGGGGTCGGTGGTTCTGATTGGTGGTTTGGTACATCTGTGGAAGATACAGTGGAGTTACCAAGGAGTCAGGGCAGCTTGCCAGTCAAGCCTGAGGCATCAAAACTTAATGCGTGTTTTTGTCTCTGACAAACATACATAGCTGGAGTTTTTTCCCCAGGATATGCTCACTAGCTCACATCTCAACACATAGTACTGTGCCCCACCACAGATTGAGGTCAACACAGATTCCACGAAATGAAGGAATTGTCCGTTCCTTGTTTTCTGTCCATACAGTTACAGTGCATACGTGTTCCTGCTGCTCTCAGATAGATTTACTGATGTGAAATTCAATGTATATGTTGGTGCAAATATAAACGAGGTAAATGTGTGTCGGAGGTTGAGAGGCTGAAATGAGATGACGTGAAAACAAGATGTTGTTATGCTTTTGTCGTAGGTCAGAGGCCATTATTGACATTATTTATTGCAGATTGATGTCCAGCGCAGCTCCAGACTACTTACTGTTTTAATGTACTCTCACTCATTTCCAATAAGGCACAGCAAATCTACATTATATCTGTTTAAACTGACATGTAATTTTCCTATATGTCCACCAGAGACTGCTGTTGTACTTACTTAGCATGCATGCTGAGGTTTTTAAGGTTCCCGATGGCCTGTTTGAAAACCAGTCTCGACCTGTATTGAAACCTCTCTGTGCATGGGAGGCTTCAATTCATATTCACTATGGAGTTTCACACCGGTTTACCCCGTGAGCCACGTGTGAACGCATTTATTTGTATTTGTTTGGATGAAAACACGTAATCATAGAATAGTTATTATGTTATAACTGGCGCTGCGTCTGTTCAACAGAGGCTCCCGCCTATATTCATAGCAATTTATAAATATGTATCTTTCATATCATAATGTTGAAATAATCTATATATCAATGTTAATATACACAAGATGTTATAATAAACTAGTATTACTGAATACCTTATTAATTCTATATCTATATACCAACTTTTTGTTTGTCAAGATGGTTCGAACAGGCCAGAACCGCCCCATTGTGCAGAAAGGACCTATGATTCCTTCTAGAGTGCAATAAATGATAATGTATGTTACCTTGGATTTAAGGGTTTACAGAGGTCATACTCGACTCATTTGTTTACATTAATCATCATGGCGCTAAAGAACTGCAACCAATTTGAACTTTACAGGGAAATATGATGCTTTCCTTGCCATTAAGCTTAAGCTACTTGATATCACCAACATGAGTATCTGTAGTCAGCAGCTCTTCCTGAAGCTAACTGGCTATGGGAGGTGAGGATTTTTAGAAAGACCATTTTAATGTTGAGGAATTCATGCTACGAGTGGCTTTTTACTCTTAACTTTAAACCTTTTTGGTGACGACTGAGCATGTAATAAGTAGGATTACATGAACTTTTTAAAACCTTGCACATTCTCGTAATGTGCCAAAATCAAATATTACCTCCATATACTAACAATGTTGTATTGCAAGTTGTATTTTATGTTCTATGCTAACATATGGTGCCAAATATATTTATAATTAAGTTTGAGCTGCGTGTTTGTACATATGTGTGTATGTGTGGGTGCACGTGTGCCATTTTAAATATGATGCTTCGGTCACTTCTGTAAGCACCAGAGGTAATTATTACTGTCCCATGAATCTATCCTCAAATTACAGACCCTCCCAAGGTTTTTTGAATGTAAGCTTTAATTCAGCTGTTTTCTTTTTTCTGTTTTAAAAACACAACAGCAGTTCTGTAATGTGATGCAGTTGAATTGAACCGACTTTATTTGTGCACTTTGTATCGGTTGTTTGTGCAAACAGGGTATTTTGTTGAATGATTTATGTACCTTTAAATCAGAGCCATATATATTCTGATGTTGATCATTGATGTATTATGCTAAAACTGACATGCAGTATGTAATAAAGTTTGCTGGTTTCATCTTGTTGATTGTGTCAGACTCCTGGTTAATATAACGCCGCTCACTGGCAGGGTTGGGAGAAGTATTCATATCCTTTATTTAACTAAAAAAATATCACTACAACAAGCATAAATACTCCACTGCAAGTCCTGTAATTAAAAACCTGCTTACATAAAAGAACATATATATTACAGGCAAAGTGTGATTACAGGATTAAAATTACCTGTCACAAGAGGAAGAAGAACAAATAAACAAACATATGACATCTGTCTTTTAAAAAATATTATCTTTTTTTGCAACACTGGATTATTTTATCAATTGAATTTCTAACCGTTTTAAAACATTAACCTTTAATAGATGTGCCTCAAAATTGCACTCAAGTACTTGAGTCAATATATGAAATTCTCTTCCTTGCTCACTAGAGGGCACTGTTAGTCCCTGAATGAGTGGTTGGTCTTGTTGCTCTGATTGCAGTTATTTATCAGAAAATATTAAAAATAAAATCCAGGAACAAACAGAGAATGCTGCACTTTTATAGTAATTTAGAGATTATCTGCATATATCATCTATTACTGGAAGTGAAATGATGGGACATCTTCTAAAAAAGAATAAAGTGGAGACTTAGGACCCCTCAGAACAACGTTGTGCATTGTCAACATCTGAGTGCTGTCCGGATGCTTATTTGAAAAGAAGTATCAGTTAGTTTCTTACTGGAAATGCAAAAAGAAAGAGCCGCTTTGCTGCTTACAGGATGTGTTATATAATACATGAACAGCATTTTGGGTGAGTCACGCACATTGACAGCCCAGAGAGGTGTAGAGGAAGTGAACTGAAAAAAAAATAGTGGTTACCTTTATACAGGATGTGGTCAGGTGACTGCATGGGGACTAATGGAAATGTTTTTTTTCACATGACCCATTTATTTCAAGAGTGCAAGCAAAAAATAAACTAATTGTTTCTGTTTCTGTTTCTGTGAACTGTGTTGAGGCCCTAAAAAGCCCACAGCTCTTTTATATTTAGTAAGAATTTTCAATATCAGGAATTACATTGTAAAATTTAAAAAAATGGCACAAATTAGTATACAGTGATACTCACTTACTATGTCCAAATACAAAATTTAAGGTATTTTTCCAACTTTTCGATAATATAAGATAATATTTAATGCACAAAACAGACGATAACAATATGAAAGTCAGAGAATGTGGTTTATGTTATTAACAATATATTAAGTGGCTAAAACTCCAGATTGTGATCCGCCCCCTTAAATGTAACAGGCACGTGCCGAAATGAAATCTAACGCACCCTTCGTAATGGCGCACTGTTTTTGAACCTGGAGCTGTCGCGTTGTAGCCAAGGTGTAAGGGTAAACTGACCTTAAGAGCATTTATCTGCCGCTAATATCATATTTTATTTAGTAAAACCTACCTGTCCACACTTTAAAGTCGCCGGAAGCAACTCTGAAGATGGAATTTACCACCCAAGTGTCGAATTCTGTGACTCTGCTAGTCCTCCGTTAGCATAGTTAGCTAGCTGTTGTAGCTAACGTTAGTGCGCACTTTGAGGCCTTACCCCTCCAGACCTGGCTCCTCCACTCCTCAGATGTTTTTCAATGAGATGTCGACCACAGCTTCATTTCATTAAGCTAAGTGTTTTCTGCTATCGCTAATACTGATGTTGTGAGTACTTTTTTGGCGGTGGTTTATGCTAGCGTAACATTTGAGACCGTTTGTTATGCTAGCATGAGGCTGGTGATCAGTAATGTTAACGTAATTGAGTTTAACGCATTTACTCGTGTAAAGTTACTAAATTTAAAATATGTGATACTCTTTACTTGATTCTTATTTATCCATACTATTTTTTTTATGAGTTTATTGTATTTTATCATTTACAGGTGTTGGGTGCAACAGTTGCTAGCCCAATAGCAACGTTAAGGTTAAGCTAGCACAGACCCGCTTGTTCTTGATGCTTTAGCTAACTGACAATTTATGTACAGATGTGATGCTATTATTCTGGCTATGTGCAGCGTTTCTATTTGTATTTGATAAATTTTGAATTAATTTTTGCATTGGTTAAAATCATCTTCTTTTGGTTATATGTGTGTCCTTTGATGCTTTTCTGTTTTGTTTGGTGTCTCTCTCTACTTTTGTGCCACCTCATTGAAGTTTACATTATTCTCTTTTTGTTTAGTCTGTGTAGACAGTTGTTGATTTAACTTAACAGTGACGCTGTTAACTTGTATTGTGTTATTCTCAGAGGGGTCTTTGTAGGAATTTGTTCAAGGTAGACTAAATTACCAGGAACACATTATTTCCTCTAAGCTGAATTTACTCAGCATCTCAAAAACCAGATCTCAGGGTTTAGTTTTTGTGCCTCACTCTTAACCAATCCCAATTATATGAAAATGCCTAAACTTTAAAATTGTGATGAGTTTTAAAAGGCACAGATGAATCAGAATCTGGACAAGCAACATGTGTCGTTGTTTGATCTGGAGGACTTGTGCTGAAATGAATGATAGAGCAGGTGAGGAATAAAAGTTTGCATACTCCTTCCAACATTCAAATGGACTACTGCTGAGTGGAATTGATGACACATTACTGCTCACGTCAATCTGCTTCAGCTCCAAATGAATCTTCACAGAGATGTTCCAGTGTTGTCCTCTCTGTCAGAGAAGGTTGACCGTTGTTTGGCTAATAGTTGCTACACAGTTCCTGTGTGTTATGTTCAGTTGACTGTGAAGTTCATTGTAGGTAAATCATTTGGACTGACCTCACTTTTTAAAGCATCTGGACCATACTCTTGTTTGTCTCAGTAGTATGATGTTGTTGACACCTGCACTGATCCACCAGTAGTTAAAAAGATGTTAAGAATAGGGGCTGTTAACACAAGCACAATATGGAAAGTACTCATGTTGATCTGTGATATAAGCTGTCCTTGTGTGCTTCTCAGGGGGTTACTGCTGACAGGTGAGCAGATGGAAAATTAATGAACTTTTGACTAAAGAACTCAACTTTTCCTTCTGTTTTTTTCTGTCAGATGAAACTGGGAGGTAACAGAGGTAATAGTATTGTATGTCCTTTAAGTAATTCATCTATACTCACAGTTTTGAATGTTGTTGGAGGCTTAGATCAGCCTCTGATCAGCTAATGAGAAGCTGTGAAAGTTTTGTGGAGTAAAAAATACAAAATTTCCATCTGAAGTGTGTATGTCGGGGTAGAAGTATGAAGCATTGTAAAAAATAGAAATTCTTACATACGGATTACTTAAGTTGGCATTTATCAATAATTGCACCTGCAATGAAACAAATGTTTTCACACTTAGATCCAATATATATCATTTAGACCATAGGGAATTGGCCATCATTTCCATGTAACTGAAAGAAAGGCAAATGTCATGTGATGCTTTTGAGCTCATTCAAGTTACACAAAACTATGCTCATATTTTATC
>JAQNCA010000013.1:20342880-20360122 GCA_029783725.1 Acanthurus tractus
TAACTGAAAGAAAGGCAAATGTCATGTGATGCTTTTGAGCTCATTCAAGTTACACAAAACTATGCTCATATTTTATCACAATCAAATTTTATTATTTCCATCAAGGGTTGACTCCAGAGGTGAACTGACACAGAGCAGTTGTTATGGATGACTCAATGGTCTGTTTTGTCTTGGCTTGAATAAATAAAACATGTAATAATTCGTACGTAAGCCAGGCATTGAGAATGACAACATAATATTTAAAAGACACCACTTAGGGATTGCTCTCTGTATGTCCGACATTAAGCATTGATGCCAACGGTGTGGCAGAGATTAAACAACCAGAGTAATGAATGCCTTGTTTGCTTTCATGGAACATAGTGCAGCTTTGACTCCATGAACAGTGGTTATCACATATTTTCTGCCCTCCTTTTGGATCCAAAAAAAGTTCATGTCCTCCAACCCATAACTTTAAAAAAAAAAAAAGAATCCAAGTTGAACTTTGGTAAAATTAAGGTCAGCATCATTGCATCAGCATACCCTTCTTTCTCTACATAAATCATATTCATTCAACTTAGTTTCACTCTTTTACCCCCCGCCCCCTTCATTGCAACAGCTGAAGTCTTATGTCACTATTTTAAAGACTGTTTAAAACAACTTTAAGCATACAAGAAGCTCACTTCGCAGGTATGTGATTGTTTGAAAGATTGTGGTTGGAAAGTGCTGGTAAAGAGCTGCATTTATTTAAAATGAGGTCGTCAGCAGGAAGGAAGAGTATTGTTTCTCTGATGTCAAAACAAACATAACTAGAGATAGTCCTTCAGTATGTTTCATTAGGCCAGTGATGGTGCAATATTTAGGTTAAATTTGAAAATTTTAAGGTAACAAATACACATACCTGCAAACTAATGATACCCCCATTCATTGGTTGCATTCGAAAATAGCATCTGATTATAAAAAAAAAAACAGTAACATTTCATATAGGCTTATAGAATAAAATTAGACTACTACTACATTAAGCACATGGAGAGAAAAGAGAAACAGACGACTGTGCAATCACTTAAAATGTTAACAGCACAAGAAGCACTAAAATAATTTTTTATCCTGCTGTCACAGCGAATGGCACTAAAACATGCAAACGTAGACTCACTGAATTAAATTTATCGTGTATTTTTCAAAATCCACATAAACCACCTTCACATTGGAACAAATTTAATCCACCACTTATTACTTTTTAAAAAGAAAATATGTCACTTTTTAAGTTGGTTTTGTCTGTTAGTCCTGTTATTTTCTTCTTCCAAAAGAGTGGTAAAAAAATCCAAGAGCAAATGGCAGGAGTTGAGTTTTCATTAAAACTAAGTTATGACTGGTGTGTTAACTACATGTCAAATAAATCACAGCCCGCAAGGCCAAAATGCCTCTTAAGTGACTGGTAGCTGAAAAGCAGTGTTTCATTTTAAAGGCTATATTTTTAAGTGGAGTCCAGTGCAATTATCACTTCACATAAACTTTACCAAGGCTAAAACAATGCCAGTATAGTAACACTTTTTATTTAAAATGAATATTCTGTGGTCTAGCGCAGCAAATAGTAATGAAACACAGAATTTGTCTACATGTTAGCATGTTGTTCCCTATAGAGCCTTCTTGTCTTTGGTACAAACATTATCTTGCCTTCATCTCCTCTACTCTGCTCCTTGTATGTGTGTGCTGGGTATGTGTGTGAGTTCAGCTGGACGGTGAGTCTATTATAGCTGGTCAACATGTGGATATTGACGGTATTGCAGTAGCTTTCACACACTGTGTTTTAATATGTCAATATGAAGGACGGCCTTAAGATTTTTGCGTCATGGTTGAAAAGTTTAGTCAGTAATGGAAAATACTCTAACAATGCAAGCCCTGTTTCCATAGATCTCAGCTGTGCTTTGTACACTACACTAAGATAATATACATGGTAAGCATTATACCTGCTTATTGCCATTGTAAGCATAGTAATACACTATGATATGACTGCTATGATGTAGAAGAAGACTCTGTGTTGTTTTGTCGAACTACTTGTGGCATCATTGATCGGCCTTTAAAAAATATTCCATTTCAGTGTTGACCGTAATAACTATCCCCTGTATTCTAAACATTTACTTGTACTGTCATGGCTGACGTAGGCTGAGGATGAGATGTAGACGTAATTTAATAAAGGCTATTATTGTGACATGCTTGGTCTGGAATATGTGTTGGAGGTAAGTCAGAAAGGATAAGAAGGTACACCTGCAATTCGTCTGTTTATTTAGTCCTCATACTTTTAAAAGTCACACCAGCTTGAAAGCACAGGACACCGTGTAGTTGCCAGGGAGCACCACAATCACTCATACATGGCCTAAAATTTCCTTACAATCAGATCATTGTTAAGCCCACTGGGCACCGATTTGTGTGGAAATAATCCAGCAACTACAGTAGAAGAGTCCAAAAATATACAACCAGTCAAATGGTAATATGTTTGGATTTAACGCTGGATATAAAGCTGCAAACAATTTTAAGTGTGCCAGTTTAATTTTTTTGTATCCTGGATGCTGTTTTACTGCTTGAGCTTCAGCCAAATGAGCTGTGGCTAGAGTTTTGTTGCATGATGTAAGACAACAAAGCCTTGGTTGTTGTGGCATTTGTGGCTCTCTAAAAGTCAACCAATATTTTTCATTTTCTTGATTGCAGGATAATGTCAAATACACTTAAGTGTTTCAGCATGTATCTGTATTGTGGATTGTAAAGATGTCACCTTGGAATCTGGGAAACAGTTGAAATATTTTAGCTTTTCCTGTCATTTTACTGACCCAATGATTGATTGATTGTTCAAGGAAAAGGTTAACTGATAATGTAAATAGTCATGAATTGCAGTAGTATAGTCTGTTTGTTTTAAACTTTGTACACCACACGGGTCCTTACACAGATAAAGCCATTAGTATAATTTTATGTGTCGATCGCTGCAAGTATCCACAGACAAATAATTATAGCTCAGTTTTCCTCCGTGCAGTCAGTGAACCTGAAAGAAAAGAAAAGACTGAACTAAGACTCAATAAGGCAACCTTATATTTTCGAAAACTGGTAGTTTTTCCCTGGTGTGGTACCAGTTGTAATTTGTATCAGATTTTCATGACTTACATGTCATGTCATCTCTTTCCAAGCTTACTTAAATCTCTTCCAGAACTGCTGTGCTCCCACAGTCTTCCTCACATGAGAATACATAAGACTAACACTTCATAAACCACACAGTGTTTATTGCCATTCTTTTTATAGTTCTCAAAAGATATTTTCATGATCTTGCACATTTCAGAATGCTGACATAAGCTTTAGCACACTAGATCATTTTTATCTCTTGGAATTCTTGGTTGTAGTATGTTTTAGTAAGTATGTTTTACACTTGTTTTCTTTTAGCCAGCATTTAAGCAACAGTAGAAGGCAATCATATGTAATATGTAATGTGTCTGAAATGGGCTATTCTGCATAACGAGTGCTTTACTTTTGGTACTTCAAGTACATTTTCAGTGCTAACGCTTCAGCTTTTTTATTTAAGCAACATTTAAATGCAGGATGTTTACTTGTATTTTTACAGTGTGGTATTTCTACCTCTTGTTGTAGACAAAGAAGGAGTGGGCTACTATTTATGCAGAAGATCAAAAATACTTGACTTTGATAGGCCACTGTAGTCTTAAAATGGTTTATTATTATGCAGTGTTGAATCATGATCTGTATGTTCTTCACAACCATGTCCCACATTGGCTGACTAAATGCTGGTTAGCAGTGAAATTAGGTCACTCCCTGGGGTCTTGTCAATACATAATTAAAAAGATAGGATACAGACACTCTTCCCTCACATGTTGTGCACAGAATGAACCACTGTTGTATATTAGTATACTGTATAGCATAGTTAACAACGTCTTATGTGCAAAATATTTCATTTGTCTTTGAGGAAGAATCTACAAATGTATGTATGGTTGCTTTTAAAGTGATTTACAATCTGACTTGATAGAGATTTGATGAATCAGTGACCTTCAGAGAAATCATGAGCTTTACGTCAGTTCTAGCTTTTTAGTACTTTTGGTGGGATTCCTTTATCAGCTGTGTTTTTTATCTCCAAAACAACGGTCTTCTACTAAAATAAAGGAGTCTCTGAGGCATGAGTCTGTTTTATTGGTGTTCTTGGACCAAGTAGTCTTGTTCAACAACTTTCTGACAGATTCTGAGATCTTCCAGGACATCCTTAGGCCTTGTCTCTCTGGAAGTACTTGTTGAGAAAAGACGAGAATGTTTATAGGTAGAGCATTTATATCTATTGCGTAGGTAATAGGATTGCCACAGGACATCCAGACAGAAAGTAAAATATAGTTAAGATAAAGCCCATAATGTCTTCAATGGTTCAGAAAACCTGTCCAGGTCTTACAAAAGACAAATAGTAGAAATTAATACATATGAAAAATTTAATTTATTCTGTATAAGAGTTTGTTTTAATCTCTGGCAGTGTTTTAAAAATTTTAAACATTCCAGACAGCGGAGCTCATGACCTTGTACAAACAGGCAGGAAATATTAGTTACAAGCAGTGACCTCCTGGAACAAATCCACTGCCTTGCACAATGTTTTGACTGCAGTGATTTTTTGAAGCTGCTAATAATTAATTTCTGTATTAAGTAGTATTAAGGGCTGTACAAATAGTTCAAAACTTCAAAGCTTTGTTCATGGACATTTAAATTCAAATTAATAATTAAGTTGACACCAGTCAAGGGATTTTTCACAACCTGGCAACCCAGAAGTTGTTCTAATTAATGGCTTGGAACTGATATATAAAGCATAATAGATAACTGGCAGTAGTCAAGCTGTTAGTTACAAGTAAAAGGTTGTGCCTTATTGAAAAGTATTATCATCATTTTTTGTACAAAATCCCCAAAGTAAATACAAACTGACAAGCAATCCTTCCACTGTCTTGCACTTGATCCAAACCGTTGTGTCTCAGCATCATTTTATGATGATCCAACTGACCTGATTCATCAGATTGTTTTTATCATAAGGTGGATTTTGGCAAAAAAAGCAAAACAAAACTTACATTTTTCTTTGTCTGCCCTAATTTATTACGTCTAAAAGTGTTGAAATGTGGTAAATCCGAGGGTATATTTTACACTCAATGTGATTGATTTCATTACAAAAAAACCCCACATCTGCAATACCATAGAAATGAACTTTGCATGTGGGTTAAGCAATATTTGAGAGCAGACTCTGCTGCTGTTGGTATTTAGCCAAGGATGACTTGTTTAAACAGTGCAGATTGCTCAGAATCATCTAGCAAAATTTTCTGAATATCGTTTAAAACATGCAGCGCTATTGCTGTTTATAAGTCGACTGATGGGCCAAAAATGCAGAGTATGAGAAGTTTTCTTAGCCAGCTTTTAAAGCATCTGTACTGATGCTGTGTCAGAGGTTTCCCTGGAAACCAAATATTTAAATAGAATGGCAGAGTCAGCCTCGAGGGACTTCAGATTAAGTCAACGAAGCAGCACTGACAAAAGATTACTGTCAGGATTACTTTGAATAAGTGAAATCTATTTTGCCAGCTGTTTTATCTATTAAACAGATGGAACAGTGTAATGCAAAAATCTAAATAAATTGTGCATTTTGTACTCAGTTGTTTCCGGGATCTAGCCAAAGCTGATGACAGCCTAAGTTAAATAACAGGACCAACACAATCACTTTAGACTTTCCCATGGTTTTACTCTCATGGAGAGAATCTTAGAGCACTTGGCAGCAACAATCTTTACAGGCATGTTTTTTTGTTGGATTTACACATCTGAAGTTACACAACACTAAGGGGTTAACATACTTACTGCCTTTCCAATGTTAACAAACAGTATAACATTAAATTGAATCTACATAAAATGCTTTACATCTAATCAGACTCCAGCTTGCTCTTTAAAATACATCAATTGCTACAGTAATGAAACATTGGAGACGTCATTATTAAACCTCAGTGTTTTAGAGGAAAGTCTATGATTAATCTTCTCATAAAATGTCCAAAAATAGCGAAAAATGTTAAAACAGTTTTCGCGGATAGCTTTTTTCAAGTCATGATGATTCATTCCGTGACAAATAAATTAATCTTTTTACCATTAATGTTCTCCACGTATTTACAAAGAAGTGAACCAAGACTAAACTCTGACAGCTGACTCAACTGTGGAGACATTTTAGGCTTATCCCGTACTTGCAGCACTGACAGACGAATTGTTTAAGAATATGGTGGACGTCATGCTGTATACGCATCAGTCTCATGACAAATGCATGGAAATAAGTTCAAAATTTGGCCAAGGTTTTACTTCAAGGAACATGAAGTCAGCTGACGACACTCAGAGGTATCATTTCATGTCATAAGATTCCAACAGTGGGAGGAAAACTGAAAGAGTCCTGATTTACTGCTCACCTCCTTGTTTCCATACAATCCCTGAGGTGAAATTTCATCCAAAATTTACAGTAAAAGAGGGAAATTCTTATCTTAGCCCCAAATATTACATAAGTGTAAGCAGTGGCAAACAAGCAGTGGATTTCCAAAAGCTTTTTGTTTGCTGATAACAACATAAATCAATGGGGCAACGATTTGTTTTCTGAGAATTCCTTCAAAAAAGCCTTCTAAGGTAACAGGTTAAAGGAGAGTATCCATTTCAGCTGAACCTCTGACCTGCTAACAGCATGCACACAGAGTATTTATTACAGATTTAACACAAAAACTCATACACATATTTATCACTTCCTTCTCTCTACTTCTAAATACAAGAGTTACATGCCGTGCCGTTTGTAAGTTAACCCAAAGGTCATTCTGTGATGTAAAAGCACAGGGCACTATTTTCTTTTCCTGCCATAAATCTTTTTTTTTTTTTTAAATTAAAACCCTCTTATTTGGCTGACCTTTAACTCTAGTCTTTATTAAGTTGGTCTAGCCTGCAGCGTTTATGTTAAATTGCAGTTCTGCGTTAATGGATGACAAGTACTCCTGTTACGTGATGTATTTTAGTTTTATTGAAAGATTTAACAAGATAAATTTTGAATGCTCTCCTGAAGGCAATTAAAGATAAAACAAGCCCTGATGTTGGGCGGGGCCTTTAATGTGTGGACTTGACAAAGTACAAAAATCTATTTAATAAGTAAACAAAGGAAATTAATCAATCTCATCTGTGTAAACTGATGAGGACAGAAGATTATACAGTACATCAAATAAAAGTAGAGATGTTTGGTAGTAAAACCTCCATCCAAGTATAGGACAGCAGTGTTCAGAGCGCTTTACCCAGACATGCATGCCAGCTCTAATCCCTCTCTGTCTGGAAGCACTGACCTCTTTTGTTCATTTGATGGCTTATTACCGGTATTGATTTTGGCTTCTTTATTTTACAGACTTCCTGCGGGGAGGCAGATGAGCCATGCACATATCAGCTACTGTTGGCCACTGACAACATCGCAAATATAAGAAATTAGTTTCGCTCAGGATAAATTAAATGTTTACTTCTGTATATTTTTTTGGAGGGGTGTTCTAAAGACATCAGACAACAGACTTAGTACTCCAGTGATGGATAAAATGTCCCCTGTTGAGAGACTGGATCATGTGTGATGCTCTTGGATTCAACTCTGCGTGTGTTTTTGCCTTTGTGTGGGCAGCTTGTTGATAGAAGATTCCTCTGGAGGACTTAGTTTCATCTGCTGTTGAATCTGAGGTGAAGTGGACAAAACGTCTTTCACTGTAAGTCCTTTTGATGACTGGTCGACCTGTTTTACTTTGATATTTTTGGATAAATGGAAAAAAAATACTCTTTTTTTTTCTGTTGGTGTTGCTAAGCAGATGTAAAGTTGTGTATCAAGTATATTGATGGATTGGTCAGTGGATGGATATGCTCGGCTTGTAGAGCTGTGTACTGTACTTGTGATATTCTAGCAAAGTGTTAATTGTCCACTACAGTTTGCCTTGTGAGTGTTTGAACTTTTCCATAAATACTGTGATACTGACTCAGAGAACCGCTAGTTATGCTGAATATACACATCAGACTATTTTAGAGTGCTCGCTTCAAAGTGGATTTCAAATATCTCAGCTCTTTAGTTGCAATGTTTGTTATGTCATATAAAGTCTACACTTGATTTTGTTATCAAAGTCAGTTACTGTGTCATAAATAGAAACCATATTTGGAAAGAAAAACACACTTGTAAGTAATAAATCATTCCGCATTACTATATAAATCTTTTTGTTTATAGGTAATGGGATTAAACATAGAAAACAGACGGAATATTTTACGACACAATGTTTTCTAGTTATCAGTATTATAAGACAACATGGGAAAAGAGCCCACAGCTGTAATGTGAATTTGTCTATTGTTTATGAGTTGTTAAACACAGCAGCTGCTTGATTTGACAGCACATCTGGTTTGGACCAACGGCATCTACCGTTCGGGTTCCCTGCTTCTCTGAGTGTACCCCTTATCGCTCTAAGTGTTTGAAAAGTTTGTGTTTTCTTCACCATGGCTTCAGAGACAGGAGTAATGTTCTTCTGAAGATGGATGGCAGTATCAGGCAAACACAGAGAGATGCTAACGCAACCCAGAAAGTATGTCAGAGTGCAAACTGTGGGGTCACAGCTCAAATATCTTCAAGGGAACAGCATCAGAAATATTTTGAAGTCAGTTTGTATTGGTGACATTTATACTATGACAACAGTGATAACAATGACTTGTAAATTTGTAGACTTTATTGCAGTGTTTTATTAGAAACAATCCTCTTCCAGTAAATTTTTTTTTACTGTGTGACAGAGTGGTTGTCCCAGTAGGTTTTTCACAATCTCGGGGACCAGCAGGTAATCTTTGCATTTGGAAATTACAATATTTTGATCTAAAAAATGACTTAAATGATTAATCATCTATTGGAATAATTGATTTTATTATATTTTACAAGTGAATCATTGATAAAATGGCTAGATGTTGCAGCTCTCTTATTGATGAAAGAATGATGTTAATGTAGTTTAGGTCATGAGGAAAACTGGTGATTTCTGGTTGGAGGGGTTTTGTTGTTGTTGTTGTTGTTGTTTTTATAAGCTCTTGGGATGCTTAATTGATCACCTTGGTCTAGATTGAAAGATTACAACACTTATTAGATATATTGACCAGATATTTGGTACTTCCCTTATATTTTCCTCATGACTGAACAGTACAGTAAATTGGTAAAGAAGATAAACACTTTACTCACTAAATGTAAGCATATCAGCAATGTCATGTGAACATATTAGCAGGCTGGTGTTAGCATGTAACTTAAGAGTAATTGATCAATAAAAAGTTAAGAAATAGATATAGGAAAAACATGCTCTTTGGAAAATTCTCAGATGGCTTGTTTTGTATTCAAATCGCAGGATTTAAACAGTTAAAAGTTGCAAATTCTATCAATGAGCGGCTAAATTTGGCTGTTCTGCTTGTCATTCAGTTAATTTATCAGTACTGTGTAAATAAATGGTCACTTCTTGTAAACAAATACTTTGCATAAATAACTGCAGTCACTCTGTTCTGGGTGGTGATTGTCTGAAAGGCTTTGAGTTTACAGCAGGATTTCCCCAAAGTTTAAACTGTCAGCAGGAGCAGTTTGTCCATGCAGTGTGGTCCATGTGAAAATCATCTATGAGTAACCTCTACGGAAACGTTCCGCCTCCTACGGTCAGCCACATCAGAAAGCAGTGGTACGGTTGTCATGGCAACAGCAGATTGTTTTGGTTGGTTTCAAAGAGTGAGGCTGGGGCTTTTGGTGATGGGGACATTCATATGAGTGGCTCTTCTCCACTTTGTCATCAGAAATGTTTCTAAAAGACGCAGATCTTCCTCATTGACCTGCTTGACACGAAAAGTCTTTATTCATGTTCAACAGCTGTTGCACTGTTTAGACTATTCTCCTCAAATTAAATATAAACTTATACAACTTCTGGCTATAATTTATATTAATGTGTAGTGGTTTTTTTTATTATTAGCAGTTAATCCTTTTCTATAACAATTAGTGTTCAAATAGTGTCATGAAACACTAAACAGGCCTGTAGTACAGCAATTATTGGTGTCTCAAACACAGTTTGTGACATTTTTGATATTTTACTGGATCGTCTTCTCTCTAATGAAGTAAATGGGATACTCTTTACTTTTCTGTTTGTCAGCTGGTCATGCAGTAGACTAATTGTTTTAGCTCTAGTTTCATTTAACCAGAAATAAGATACTGTCACAGCTGTCACAGTATTTGCTCTCCAGTTTTGGCACAGCCTAAGTAATTCCTTCCTCTTCCATAATATTGGGTTGGAGGCACAAGTCAAAGAGATGAAAAAGCTTGAAAATTCAGTGTATAAAAATTAACATGTAAGCACTGCAAATTGTCAGTTAAACAATTCATATGCCGTATCCTTTTTGTTGTTGTTAACATCCTTTACTAAATTTAGCACAGAGACTCATTAAAACTTATTAACTCATTAAAACTGTCCCACATTTTCCTGGCAGTACTCAGAGTAGTAATGAAAACAAAAAACTTACAAAGCGTGTTGCCAGATTGTGGTCTGTACATTATAAGCACCACATTTTATGACTCTGTCAGTCCTGAGGCTGATTCAAATACCTTGGATATTCATGCACAGTGTTAGTGCAGTTCATTAAAAGGTAGCCTATAGATGTTTTTCTCTGCTGAGCTCTGAGGTACATTTTTCTTCTATCTCAAACAACAGCCTACTTCTTATTTGGAACAACCTCATATATAGATTTGACCCTGAGAAATATATGAATTGGAGCGTCAAGGTTTGAGAGTATAACATAGTTTTGACTCAAAAATATATGAAACTACCCTTGGAGGTCTTTTCCTTGTCCTATCAGAGTGATATTATGTCTTTTTTAAGTTGTGAATACATTTCATTTGCTATCCGGTAATTAATCAGAACACTTGGTGCAGTAATGTTTAATTAAAATAGATATGCTCATTCAGTAGTTTGAGCTGAACTCACTTCTCCAGTAGCCTGATGAGCATTACATCACCTCTCTTCTTCCCAGATGTGTGCTTAACTTGTGTTTAAAGCACAAACCAGATGTTTCTGATAAACTTCTGTTTGAACTGACCTGTCTTTATCTCACTGAAACTAAAACCATCCTCCTCTAAACTCAGACTTCTCACTGTTGATTGATGGCAAGCTGCTTGAAATCGTAGAAGAGCGTTTTTTGTCTTCTGCAAACAGAAATCAACAAACTGACATCTTAAATCTCTTTGAAACAATAACATTGATGTTTTGTCTTCGTCCTCTTTGCTAATTTAAAATTTCTACACAGTTCAAAAAAATTTTTTGATGTCAGGCTAAATATGTTTTTGGATGATGTTTTATTGCTTTTGTCTTTTAACTTAACTGTTTCTTCTGCATGTTATGGTGGCTGGGCAGTACTGAACTGATAAATATTGTATAAAAATATGTCTGTGTGAAACTTGCCAATGTCTTGGGATTGTTGTGAAAATGCCCTCTTCTGATTGGCACCTAGTTTTCTTTTTCTCCCTTTTCTAAACTGAAAAACTTAGATAAATGACCTCATTTGGTAAATATTTGGTTGTTACTTGTGTGCATTTGTTAATTTTTCCTACTACATTTTATACAAATAGAATCATGAGTAAAAAATGTCCATGGCTTTTCACGCATCTGCCATACTGAGGTTTCCTCTTGGCTTTGACTCATCCGGACTTAAGCCTCCTCTGTGATAGCTTAGTCTACTAAAATCCTGTATGAACTTAATAAGCTAATACCTGAATTCTCTTTTTGTTCCATGATTCAAAAAAAGAAGAATGAATGCCAAAATATTCTCTTGTTTTGTTAAATATAATGGAAAAAGGCAAAAAATCCATTGCCACAAAAATTCACAGTTTACAACTTGGACAGTGTGCAACTGGAGAAACTGAAGTGTGTGAAATGGCAAGTGTTTGGCCACGCTTAGTAAATTACTGATTAGTTTTGCATGACAAAAGTCAAATACTTTGTGGAGACTTTGTACTCCATCACCCCAGCACTAGCTTATGTTATTGGAGTGGAACACTAAACTCTATTACTAACAAATGACTCCAAGCTGAGCAAGTGTCACTACAACAGTTTACAAAATTCCAGCCAGCTCTTCTTTGGAAAAAACTAACTTAATCCGCAGTCTGTTTAATTTCAAAACAATCAGCACAGTTCAGCGTTTTGGATTTGAACATAGTAATTGATGCATCTTGATGCATTTCTGTGTCTGTACACGATCATGATTTTCTTTTTAAAGTCAATTGCATTAATTCAAGAATCAATTCATTTGGAAGCATCCTACAGTCTCCTGTCTGTATGATAATAACTAAATGAACAGGAGTGCACTGCTGTTAGAGTAATGTAATGTCTCCAGTGTATATCAGCCGCTGCTGCCCTGTTAGCTTTGCAGAAAGCCATCATTTGCACAAGACACTAAGTGGGCACAGGGTGTTTGAAGTAAAACTGACTTAAGTCTGAGTCCTCTTCTTCACCTCATAGCTGGTTTGAATAGTTTAATGCTGCAGTGTGTGTTGGTGAGCCAGTCTAGTTTATAGCTGCTGATTGCTGCTTCACCTATCTAATACTACTCTAAAGGACGACAAAGGACGTTCATATTATACTACACATGAAATTTGTCTTGTCCACAACTAATTTTTTTCACACATTACACTGAAAAATACTCATTAACCCAAATGTGTGCATGCTGTAAACTGTCCGCTCTTGCAGCTGAGTTCTGGCTTTTTTGTTCCATCATGAAACTGACTTTAAGAAAATCTGTTTTAGACATTTGCACAATGATATCCAATCCTCTACCACTGCATCACAATGCATTTGAGAATGTATTCCACATTACAATGCTGAAGTCAGTTTTTTTTCCTCTTTCATATTGGGCTTTAAGTCATGTACGTGTGTTGCTGTGTGTTTGTGCGAAATGGATGTGTTAGTGGTGGTGCAAATCATGTGCTGCTTTTTTTTTGCTTTGCCGCGGCTGCAAAATACCGTGTCCATGTAATGTTTGCCACATTACACAGAGGTATGATCACCATTGTTCAACACACAGGTGAGCCAAAATTCTCTCAGCTGTCAGAGTATCTTGTTTCTTTATCTCCAACCGTTTTTTATGATATATGATATAGTCTTGAAAAGATAATAAGTTGCAGACACCTCTATCCATCTTGCCAGCTGCAGGAAAAAAAAGCTACGTTCACACTGCCAGTCTTTGTGCTCAATGAAAGTGCCCTCAATTCTGATTGAGGCCACATTCCATTGAGATGAAATCAGTAAAATAATCAGATTTTGGCTACTTTTGCCTCCAGTCTGAACATAGCCACTGCGGCCTGAGGGCTAGTTTGAAACATAGTGTATCTACATGAAGTTTTTTTTTTTTTAGGCTGGGTATCCTCTATGCAGCAGAACCAGAGTTGACAGTTGTTAATGGCCAGACGGCTCATCTGCACATCAGTCAGTTACAGACCGCTTTAGAGGGAATAAATTAGCTCTGTCTGTTCCTTGTTAACTGTGGTGCAATTGTTGTAAGTTAGTGCAGTCATATTTTACTCCAGCAAGCCATGTTTACTTACTCCAAAGAATTAAATCATAATAAAAAATTACAGATTGTCTGTGCTATTATGCTTATGCTATCAAGTTTAGGTGTCACGTTTTCTCTGCTTGTGTTATTTATATCTGAGGAATTTGCCACAGATAAGGAAAGTTCTTCAAGCTTGATCATTTAACATTTCTTCACAGACTCGCCACAGAATTTATTAGACTGTGTCTCATGTGGATGAAAAACTACTGACCTCACAGTGAAAGACGTCACAGGAGTGAGAACGATCGCTTCATGCTCCCACACAATTTTCCATACGTCTTTGTCCAAGTTGAGACCACAGAGTTCCTGCAGCTGTGTGCATAAAAGCGCTGAGTAGCTGCTAACTAAGGCCAGACTGAGTAGCCTCTGTGAAGACCAGCCATCTCCCACAGTGGGAAATGTCAGCTGCATGGAATGAAGCATGCCTGGAAACCGGGAAGGCCCCGCAACTCGGTGGAGAGTACCAGTATTATAACTTATCCAGGCCTGTTTTCAGCTTTGTGCCATAACTTTTAAAGGGTAACTTGTGCACAAAATAACAGGTTTGGAGCCACATTATTAAGCTGCCAATACAGTCAGCAGTACATGAATAAGCTAAAGCATTTGAGAAGAATTTCTTGAGACCAATAAAAAAGACTTCTGCCATATCGTTTTAATTAATTTTTTTAAGATACAGAAAACATTGTAGATCATTTTATAGGGCTTCTGATTGTCACTGGGCTTGTTGCAGATTCTGATGTTAATATTTGCAAAGTTTACAAAAATCAGATTAAAATAAATTTTAAATATGCCAATATATTATTGTAGATAGACTTCATTTAATAATTTGCAAATCATTATCTTGTTTGAGCAAAATTTCAGTCTGAAACAAGTTTTTAGGGTAGAATGACATGGTTTAAAGATCCTATTTGAGCCGTTAACTTCCATAAAGTTCCATCTGCTACATTTGCACAGTGCTGTTGCCAAGTGAAATTAAATATTCTCCATATATTTCCTATAAATACAGTACATTTCAAGATAAGATCCATTAATCAAACTGTTTTCCCATTATGTGTCATAGGCTAAACTCCAAAATAATTCTGTAGCAAATTAGACGTACACAGGCATAAATGTGATTTCTAGGAGAGAACTGTTTTCCACATATTTGTCTTTTTTAAAACAAGGATTCACTTCCTTAAGGCATTGAAATACATACTGTCAAAAAACTCTGCATCTATAAGTTAGAAACTAAGTTTTACCACATAAATAATCAGAACACGGAGACAAAGCAGTTAGATGTCCTTTTGCGTGAATGTCATCAACACCCAAGTGAGGATTTCGGTCTAATGCTGTGATGTAAACACCAGTGGAGACTTTGGCATAAGTGTTCAACATGATATCCGAGTTGACACATACGCAGCTACATGCTGGTGGATTGTCAGTCTTTTGAGACTTAGCTGATGTATTTTGGGACAGTTTTATTGCTTGTTCTAAGGCCTAAGAAGATTTCATGCACTGTGTTTCCAATGTCTTTCGAGTTTTGAAGTCTCATTCATAATGTCACAATGGTCCCGTGCACACATTAGAACTAATCTATTGTCAGCAAAATACATCAGAGGAACTATGAAATTCTTTGTCATCGTTTGCTGTAAAATAATTAAGTAATCATTGCAAAAAGAGAGTCAAAGGTAATGGGTTAATTTAAAAAGTCTTTTTGAGACAGATTATATCTGCTGCTGAATTTTCTCTCTGGATTTCTGGAAACTCTGTGGTTAATAGCCCCCGAACATCTTCACTTCACAGCACTGAGTTCAATGGGGCATGCAGCACTTACAAAAGACTCCCATAACACATTCAATGCATGTCTTTTTTTTCTTTGTCTGTTTTAATTGACAACGATAATTTCTCTCCCAACTCAAGAAGACCATTAACTCAGCAAACTTAACTGATCAAAAGTAGAAAATGAAGCACAAAGATTATTTTGGAAAACTCTGGGCTAAGTTTAATTGTGTTAACCAAAAAAATAGACAAATTTTCTTTGGTGTCTTAATGTTTCTGCAGTAAATCTGTTCAGTAAATAAGTTTAAGGTTATCTAAATTTTATTCCAATCTAATTTTCTGATCTAATAACAATTTAGATATAATTTATATAATTAGCCAACACATCCGGCTGCCCTTTACCTCCGCTGTACTCCATTGTAGTGTTTATTGCTAAGCAGCAGTTATTAGCATGGTGCAAAACCAAGAAGGTGTATATGATATTATCTGTATCAGGTATAAACACACCATTCCTAAAGTCAGGACCACAGTGTAGCAATGTCACTGTTAGCATGTTAGCTTTTGGCTCAAAGCAGCACTGTGCCACAGTGTGGCCTTACAGAGCTTCCTAGGGTGATGTGTACTCTCAGTATATCTGTAAACATTTACAAAAATGATAAATTTTGTATTATATTTTTGTATCAGATAACTTCATTGAAGTATATACATGCTATGTGTTGTACTTGAGTCAAGCCCCATTAAAAACAGCTGACTGCTGGACTTGTAACATAAATGACAACATCAATGATATGTACCATATGCGTTAATGAAAGATGCATGCATCCATCCCTGTAATTCTTCTTATCATAATGACATTAACTGCAGCGATGAGTGATTGATCACTGATCTTGTTAAGAATACTGAGGCCTGTGATTGATTAAACTCTGACTCGAACCAAGCCAAACACAGCTGTTGACAAAGGGTCACATTCAGTACAGATCATTCACCAGTGTCAGTCTAATCCGTAAACTAATGCCTGGGAGTGCAGATCCTCTAATCTGTAAAGAGCACAAGCTCATTAGAGCTACCACACTGAGACAACAAAGGGAAGGGATGTCCATGCAGAGTTTGCCGTCTGTGGTTTTGGTAGACGCCGCTCTTAGTCGTATCTACAATCGTAAGCTCTCAGCAGATGCACTGGCAATCCTTAGGAGTGACCAGAGAGGGATTTGTGATGCCTTTAGAGCCATATTAGTTCATGTTTGTGTGAGCTGTGACATCTCTGGTCTGCTCAGTGTCTGCACATGGCCTGTAGCTGACTCAGAGTCAGGCTCATGAGGAAGTAACACCACATATGAGGATGCATGGCTGTCCATCTTACTGTCTTTTTCATCTGTACCCCACTTCCTTTTCCCACTGGAGTTCACCAGCATTAATTTTTCAACCAGTTTACATGCAGTATTTTTAGAATTTCTCAACACACAGCTCTGTCATAGCAGATTTCCTCCTGCCATTGCAATCATTTAAGAGTATTTAATTCATTCTGCAGCCAAGTATTACCTTTAATATTAAGCCCCTAGTATATTGTAATCAATTGTCTTTTTCAGGTATTTATAGCTTTGACCAGCGGTAAACATGAAAAAAGTATGCCTACAGTTTGTTAAACGTGCCTTGCAAGTGTCTTGGGTTTGCAAGAGTTTTGTATAGTTGGTCATTATAACTAATGAGGTCATCAACAAGGTAGCCTCTCTGTGTTCTCATGTTTGAGTCATTGGCAGTTTGTTAATAAACAGTCTGCTGTCTTCCACTGGAAAATCCTCATAATCCAAAAGCCTACAGGAACACATATGGTACAATATGAAGCTGCCTGTACAACAAAAAACTT
>JAQNCA010000013.1:20360222-20385240 GCA_029783725.1 Acanthurus tractus
AGAAGATTCAATTGTTTCTTGTAAGTATTAAAAAGAATCTGAACAGTCAATGTAGCTCATAAAGTGATTTAATACAGTAAATGTGTTTCTAAGTTGGAGCTTTGGGTGATTATTGATTAATTTCATGATTAGTTTCCTTAATCAATCAAAAAAAAAGATTAGAAGACTGCCAGAATGTCCACGACAATTTTCTAGAATCCAAGAAAAATCTTGAGGTAGCTTTTTTAGTCCTAATCCAGTCTTAAACCCAGACAAAAGTGGGAATATTTTTTAGCTTGATAAACTGAATCATTGACCCTTTCTTCTATTTAAATAGTGAAAATATCTTTTACCTCTTTATGGTCATTTTATAATCTTGGATTCTTATTGTTTATTCAATAAACTCTGAATTCTTAGCTTATCACCTCTTTCTGCTATGCTTTGCAATGTTAGTCCACACTAATATTTCACTGAGCCCATGTTTTTCTGAACGTGGTTGTTGCCATATGTTGAATCAAAGCTCTGAAAGAGGAAATGGACCGTTTTATGTTGATGATCTATACCTGTAACACCTACTTTGATCTCCACTATCGTAACACCTGTGTTGTTTTAACAGTGGATGATTTTTGTCTGGTCGAGTCTCCTCACAGAGCCATCTGCTCAGCAGATTTACTCATGAACGAGTTCAACTCTTATACATTTTACAGTTGTTGGCTGACCTTCTGTTTATTGAACTTCACTGAGTTTTATTGGGTACTAATAGTACTAAAGTACTCATGGATGCTAGAGGTGTGACCCTAGGGATTAAATTGTTTGCTGTTGGTCCACCACTTTGGTACAGACTTAAATATCTGAACTGTTTTGAAGGGTTTAAATTTCGCTTACACATTATACTCCATTTGTTGTTTTTAGTGAAAATGCCCCAACAGCTATTGGATGGATTACCGTGAAATTTTGTACAGACTTATACATTCAAGATGAATCGCAACAACACTGGTGATCCCCTAAGGTTGTATCTTGTGCCATCATCAGGTCAAAATATTAATTTGTCCAACACTTTGGTTTATAAGAAGGTACCTGCAAAAGTAAAAGTCAGGTCAACTGTACTGTAAAGTGCTTATTAGCCAATGTCAGCATACTTTCATGTCAAAACAAGATGGTGAACATGTTAAACATCATATCTGTTCAGCTGACATGGAAACACTTTTTGTTGTGGGTACTTTAACATGTTTATGTCAGCATTTTGCGTAAAGCATCTATGTGCTCGACTACAGCCTCACAATCTGCAAGCACAGCCGT
Source organism: Acanthurus tractus (assembly GCA_029783725.1). Classification (NCBI taxonomy): domain Eukaryota; kingdom Metazoa; phylum Chordata; class Actinopteri; order Acanthuriformes; family Acanthuridae; genus Acanthurus; species Acanthurus tractus. Next base: position 20,361,501 of record JAQNCA010000013.1, read on the forward strand.
AGACTGTTTTACTTGTTAAGTAGGAGTCATTGTTGCTGGAGTGTTTTTGTGCCAGCAGTGGCAGACATCCCTCAGATTGTCTTGTTGTAATCATAACTGCCCTTTTTGTTTATAGCTGCAGTAGTAAACGCTTGCAAATGTTCTATGGTTTGCGCCATAGAACAGCCCACATGGGCTGTATTGCAGTGTGTAATACATGTAAAACACATGAAGTCCTAAATTAAAGTATGCCACAGTGTGGCCTATTTACTTGGTTCCACACACATTTTCCCATTCTTTAGGGCCCACTTTCAGCCCAGGTCCCAGGGGTCTTTTGAAGCTGAGGAAAAGATATGATTTAATGTACAGTGACAGATTTTATGAGTTTATCCCCAGCTTGTAAGTAGACCCTCTTCAGCACATACTTGAACTCTTTTTGAACATGTATATTATTCCTGTTTTGTGTTTTAAGATCTTGAAGTACGGACACTTGTTGTCTTCGTGTTTGGTTGCTTTGTTTACATGCCGTGACTAACCTGCAATGAAAAGTGACAAATCTGCTTAGCTCTACCTTGTTGTTAGCTGAGTAGGGATCTATTGTTTTACTTCATTAACTTGACTCTTTGGTGCTCCTTTTTCTTGTCAATTCATAAAAACAAGGCCAAAAATGAGATTTCTGACTGGAAATAGATAGTTATTAGTGTATTGATCTATTTGTAAGAATGCAGGTCAGAACACATTGTCCAATCTTCTCATCCTATGTGAAGATGCATTGATTATCTTTGAGTATAGGACTGTGAATGATGCAAAACAAGTTATTCTAAAATGCGCCTTTGGACATTTGGACTTTTTGTAGTTTTATAGACCAGATTTATCAGCATATAAAAATAAACATTGCATCCTTTTTTTAAATTATCCTACGAAATATAAACACTTTGTATTCCAAACAAGCAATAAACCATTATGTCATGAACATCTTAAGCAGTCTCACAAACTCACTTTGAAGATTTAAACCTTATCCTCCTTTAATCTAATATTAAGATTAAACTGTGTTATCCGTATGGTGATGTGTTGCTTACTCGCCCAGCTGGGCTCCAAGTAGTTTTACAGTTTTACATTTATGTTTTGGACCAACAACATCTTATATCACATACTCCCTTGCAGCTTGCTTTCATTATTTCCAGGATGGTTGGACGCAACAGTTAAGAATGTGTCTGTTTCCTGCTCAACCCATCTGTTAAATGTATGAACGCAACCTTGTCTGTGCAAGAAATATCTGTCTAAGCAAGGAAACATTTCCTCCAGGATTTGGAGATTGTCCTCACTGTAAAACATCCCCTTTTTCTCCTGTCAATTTTATTATCACCGACTGGATAATTACTCAGACTGTTCAATCAGAGAAGATGCCACAGATTTATTCGGTCAAGAGGGCTTGCCTGTATAATAAAATGTGGTTTCTGCTACTTCAACTGGAGAAAGACTCACACTGTGAGTTTCTATTTTGTGTGAGCTGAGGGATTAGAGTATGGAAATAAGGCGTAGTAGAGATGGACAATTGAAAGGCGGATTTCCCTGAATCAAAGTTTGAGTAGAGCAAAAGCAAAGAATATGCTTTATTTCTGTAGCTTTAATCTTGAAGGAGATAATCCTAAATCATTATTGCAAAATTAATATGGTTTAAGGGAAATGTCTGTCTCCTGTCTACAGTCTGACTTCACTTTCTTCTCATTCCCGGCTTTCCCCTCTAATTTTTCTGCACAACCACAAGTGCTGCTCGCTCTGTCATGACTCCCAGTAACACTGGCATCTCATTTAAAAGCAGCAGCCCCGCTCTGCATCCATTAGTTACAGTAGAGGGAGGGAAGAAGGGCTGTGGAGGGAGGGAGAATGACTGCTATTTAAGGGTTGGAGTTTAAGCAATGGGGCTCTGACCTAAACACTCCTCACACTTTAAAAGACATTTACTCCCACTCTTTCTCTCTCTCTTTGCCTTTTACTCTCTCTCTCTCTCTTTCTCTTTCTGTCAGTGAAGGAGTTGGACCTTAGCTTGTACTGTGAACGGGGAGGAAAGATAAAGAGCTGACTGAGGGAGGGCTGGAAGAGCTGCCACCTTGCTGGAGAGGCTGCAAGAGAGAGTAGTGACACATCAGAGCAGAGCATCATTTTCTTGGCTTCAATGAATGTGTGAAGACCTGAAGGGGAACCTCATCCTACCTGCACAGAATTTTGCACCAGTACAGGTAAGAAAATCTATGTATGCATTCGCCTGATAAAAAACTCTTGCATTTATGCGAAAAAGTTCATTTTCCGGATTTTTGATTCATTTGTTGATGTTCTTGGAGTTTAATTCCCTTTTAAATGAAATATAAAGAAGCAGCATCTCATTGGTTGTTTTTCTTAGCAGAAAAATTCTGTGTAGCGGCAGGATACCACAACAGCAGAAGGCATCGATTATAGTTTATTGGAAGTACATTCTTGGTGTATACTGCAACTTCTTCCTCAGTCAGACACACACAAAGCAGCCGGTGCAGGATCAGAGGTGATGTCTGACTGCTGAAGGAGTGTGGAAGAGTTATCCACAGCTTTGATCGTCTAGGTAGAGAGGCCTGCAGCCAGCATGCTTCATGCCAGAAAGATTTTCTTAGATTTTTGTCAGGTTGTAGATCAATACTCCAAAAATAAAAACTGCCCATCTGTATGTGCGTGTGTGTGTGCGTGGGGGCTAAAAGGACTGTGTGTTTGTGTATCCCTCTGTCTGGTAAGCTTTTGCAGCCTGATGATTCATCATATTACCTTGGGCAGTGCAATTCGGTTTTCATTGTGTGTCATTTTTCCATCATGGAGATTAAATTAAGGGAAAAGTGGGTGGCAGGATTTGCCAGTGTGGGCAAAGAGAAAAAATACTTCGTCCATTCAGTCCATTAGCTCTGTTAATTGAAATCCAAGTCCTGCTTGCTGTGGTTTTAACTTCTATTCAGAAATAAATATTTCAGCTGAACGAGATTATAATCACTCAGCTCCTCTGATGTTCTTTCAAGATTATTTGAGCTTTATTTTTATCCCACAATTCTTTACCTTTATCCAAGTGTGCACAATGTCACGTCCACAGCTTTTTAGGCTACGTTTTTTTACAGCCTCTGTGCTATGTGCTGGGTGTCCTGGGTTGTGTTTATACGACTGAGTGCGAAAGGTGTCTCAGGGAACAAACCCCTGCCAGAGGGACAGCTGGTGAAGTAGCTGAATCTCCCCCAGGGCTTGTCCTACGCTATTTACCTCTGCATGACCTCTACACAAAGAATCAGGGGTTTATGACATATCAGCATCACATGCTTCTGCATTTTTATAAATATGCGTCCTAATTTTCAGTGGCACTTGAGCAACAGAGGTGCAGCTTGTGCAGTTTGAGAGTTAGTGAGGGCATCATGCAAGGTTTATTTGTCAAATAATCTATATATAACTCTTTCACCCCATTTTTGACAAACTGAATTAACTCATATTTGACATAACTTTTCCAGTGCAGAATACTCAACCTAAAGTATGTGTTTGATTGAATAACTGTACAGTTTCTGTGTCGGCTCTGACTGTGATGTAGACCTTTAACACTGTAAATCTGCCAGAGCGTCTAGATTCAGGTGTGCTGGTTATGAGGGGGGCGTTGCACGGATGGCTGTTTTGTAAGTAGAAGAATTTTAAAAAGTAAGTACAAGTCGTTCTTATTAACCACTGGAGAAGTGTCGTCTGATATTCAGCATTAAACGCACATGCTAATAGAGATCCAAAAAACATATTCAGGTTTTCTTTCTTTCAGCATTACAGCTTTACAGAGCCTCTAGTGTGGCTGCAGGCTCAGGCTGCAGCTAAAAACCCTTTTCATTGCCCAGTAATTTCCTGAATTACTGTCAGTAGTGTGATGGAGCTGTTTGTCTATGAGGGGGTCCCTGTTTGACTGTTTTTGTGTAGTCTATGATGTCATGCTATTGCTATGGTCAGCAGGTGGCGCTAATTTGTTTAGAATTACTTGAACATGCCAGCTAAGGCACCAACAGATGACTTCAAGCTAGAAAACACCCAAGAAATGTCAGTAAGACTGGCTTTAACCTGTTCACATCCACCAGATCAACAGTGATGTACTGAAGTTGTTACAAAGCAGCCAAACACAACCTGAAAAGACTTAAATATTTAAAATTTTGTCTTTTTTTGACAAGTCATACATTTTTAGTTCATTTTATTACCCACTAAAGTATCCATTAAACTTGTGAATGCATTTCCCCCACAGCTTTAACCTGTTACAAGCGTTTCCATTTGAGTATCCCAAAAAACTGACATATTTAGGCTACTTATTCTCCAAGCAGCAGTCCAAAACCCCAAAATTGTCAGTTTGCAAACATAAACGGCAAAGCAAACTGACAAATGATCACATTTGAGAAGCTGGAAGTAGCAAAAGTTTGGGATGTTATAAAAACATGCCCACTGAAACAAGTTGCAAATTATCCTGGGCAATATGTCAGTATTATAGCAATATTATCAGTTTAATGTCTTTAGAGGATTTCCACCAGTTTTTGCACTTTGTGTTGCAGATAAACCTAAAAGCAAATGCAATGGTTTAATATTTACAACTGGCCAGAGTCCCGACACCCACAGCCACAAACGCTTTCTGCCACAAATGTTTTCCGTTGGAAATAAATGTGAGTGGGTGGAATGAAAACAATAGTCTTTCAGAAGTCAGAAGCTGTTCTTTGAGAAGAGGTGATCAGAGATTTTATCATAAGATAATGCATGCAGTTGCACTTTCAGTTTTACTCAAAGCAGAGGTAGCTGAGCCAATGTGTGGCCAAAGGACGAGTACCTTAGGGATCTTTTTTTTTTGTCTTTGACTAGGCAAAACAGATGTCATCAGTGCAGGGCCAACATTCCCGGTTTCTCTTTTCCACGTGGGAAAGTTCCCTTCTCACTGCCAGCATTGGGGAAGAATATGAAAGCTAGAGCAACTCTGGATTATAGCTTAGTGAACAGGTTATATTTATTTCAATTTTCTCTCCAAATTATCTTCCCATGTCCAGTAGTCAAATGAAATGTCCACTGTTAACCCCTTTGTAGTTTGATTGATGTGTTCTTAGTTTTAAACAGCAAATTTGTCAGTGAATTTAGATAAATGGCTACAATATCAGATTAGTTATGCTAAGAAAATCATAACTAGTTTGGCTATTTTATGAATGTGGAATAAAGTGAGCCCCCTTTAGCTAGATTGCGTGCAGTGAGAGTTGTGTTGTGGATTTTAAGAGATTCATTCTTTACCTGCAAGAATGCAAATTATTAGTTTTTGTGTCTTGTAAAGTTTTCAAGAAGGAGATCAGAAACAAGCGTTTTAGATTTACAGCGCACAGCAGCAAACTGCTTTTATCCTGTCACCAACCAGATGTGCGAAAACTCGTGAAACTCAAGCTCAGTTTTGCATCTCAGTCTCAAACAGATTAGGTCAACTGGTGCAAAAATGCCAGTAAAGGACACTTAAAGAAGAGCGGTCAGGTCAGAGGTTAGATCTAAGGTCAGGTCAGACCATAATGGAAAGAAGAAAGGAATCATGGGAAGGGTCTAAACCTCAGCACAATCTGTTGTGGTGACAGTAATGGAGAATATTTGTCATCACCCATCGGTTTGCTTTATGAAACATGCTGCCAATAAGGAAAAAAAGTGAAGGATATATCATGGTGTTCACTAATTCAAAATTAAACAAAAAATTTCCTGTCAGTATGAGGGACCATTGCTGCATTCAAGGACTACTGGCCAAAATCCTACAGCTTGTCAAATCGTGGTCTGTTGATTCCTGCTTCCTAATCAGTTTCATTTGTTTTCCATGAATAATAATCTAAGGCATTCCTAACAGGAAAATGAATCATAACCTGCACAGAGTTTCTCATATTTCGGAGGTTCGACTCTTGTTGTATTTTCATTTCATCTAGTATGAATAGAAGAGATTTCTAAGTGAACGACTTCGTTCCTTTTCATTAAGATGGTGGTTAGGTTGCAATGAAATATTAGTTTTACTAAGTTTTTTAGGTAGAATCGGAGTGCGACGGTAATGATTTTGACAATGTTTAGTCACGTTTCCACCAAATATTAATACTTTTTTCCATATTATGTCAGTAATGTTGGTATGGACTGAAATGAAGGTTTTGATTTACGTGCAAGTGATTTGTTTTTATTTTGTATCTCTGGAGATACATCCCATCCATAAATGAAAGAGACACATAGAAAAAAGAGGGAAAAAAAGATGAATGTAGTCACGGTCACATTGAGATGCAACAAACACTCAGTTGAACATATATTTTCCCTACAGCTTAATATCAGCATTGTCTCAATAAATAGTTTCCAGACGTATTTATGAGAATCTAAGTCCCGGTGCACCACATGTCTTTCTATAGCTATCACTTCATGAGCAGTTCCCTTCTGGAAGTCATTTTTCATTGGTGTGCATATGCAAGCTCTGTCAGCCTCAATAAATCAAAGAATCTGAACAAAAACTGGCAGAGATGCAAACCCCTCTGTGATTGTATAGTTTGCTACCTTAAAGATAGCAGCAGTCATGTGCAAAAAACTCTCTAAGTAAAGATGTTTCCATAAGAAAGGAAGAGACGGTGCACAGATACAGCATGTCAGTCGGCCTTTGCAGTCGCTGTGGGCCACTTTATTGATTTACAGGATCCCTTTTGGCAGCTCAACACAGACTAATCTGGGGAGGCTTTCCCACGCCGAGGAAGAAGCTTGTCATTAGTTCTAATTTGACTGCCACAAATTATAGCGTTCATGGTGTCCAGCTGATGAAATCATCTGAGAGGTTGGTGGGCGAGGGGAAGTCCTGTGTGTAGGATTCGCTCCGCTGACTTTTTTTTGTTTGTTTTATGGACTATTATGTGAAAAGTAGCTGAGACCTTTCAAATTTCTGCACAAACACAAGGATACTGGATCTCGATGTGCCAGAGCAACTGTGGATTGTTTGGTATTAAAGATTTTTTTCTGTAATACAGCAGCACAGAAGGCCATCTTTCTCCGGTTACCTCTGTGAGAAGTGTAAGCTGAATGTGATGAAGTGATAAATATCTGCTGTTTGAGGAGTAGATTTGCACAATTGACTTCATACCTTAAGTTCAACAAATGTTAAGAAAATAAGCAGAGTAGTTTGTTTGGTTCACTGTTGCCTTATCACATAGAATTGAAATTTATCACTGCAGAGATCTCTATTGTTTAGACTCCTGTAACCACAGTGTGTTGCAGTATTCAGTTCAGGTCAAATGTACCTTGAATAGTAAATAGTCCGCCTGGCTTTCAAATAGACTTATGGACCACAGACAAGCTTGAAGTCTGAGTTACAGGAAGGGATCCTGGAAACCTTGACTTTGCTGTCTGTTTCCATGAACAAATCTGAATGTGTTTGTTGTGGTTTGCCAGCAAGAGCTCACTTCCTTGTCGTGGGTAAGGACTTAACAAAATATCCTAGAACGTAAGATGACAAATGTCTTTCGAATGTCTGACTGACAGTCTAAAACCCAGTAATATTCTTTTTGCCATCATTTTAGTTCAGGATAAGCTGCAAATTCTCTGTTTAAAAATTTGGAAAACAAATGTTTTGCATTTTAATGAATAATGACTCCAGCAATTGCTCATTTATCAAAATATAAGCCAGGTACTGACATTTGCATTTCCGGTATTTTTGCTGTATGTTTTCCAGAACTTTTACGTTTAACCTGGATCAACCTTGGACCAGACGTTCGAGCTGGTAGCTTTTCCACTTAATCCACGTCCCATGTCCATCATGGGTTCAAGAGGCCTTCTCAGCTGCCTCCTCCTCCTCCTGACTGCTTTGCTCAGCTTATCAGACGCTGGGCTTGTGAAGAAAATCCTACGGCATCGACGGCAGACTCTGACTTCTCCCAAAGAACAAAACATCACCCTCCCCAGCGCGGGCCATCCTGTGCTTTTCAATCATGTCTATAACATCAATGTTCCTGCCAGCGCCCTCTGCTCGGTGAACCTGGACTCTCCGGAGAGCACGGAGCTGCTTCCCAAAGACGCTGCAGTCTCTTCGGGCCATCACACCACTGAGCACACAGTCGATGGAGAGAACCAGATCATCTTCACCCACCGCATCAACATACCTCGGCAGGCCTGTGGTTGCAATGACGACCTGCCCGGCTTGAAGGACCTCATGAGCCGGTTGGAGATGCTCGAGGGAGAAGTTTCAGCCCTTAGAGATCAGTGTAACGGCGACAGGCCCTGCTGCAGCGCACAGGTTACAGGTAAGAGTGATTTGTCTTTCTTACGATAGTGTCTACTTAGATTAAAGCTCTGAAATTGCATTTTAAAGTACTGCACTTGAAATTCTTCATAGCTACACTATTATACTTCAGGGAAAGACACGTCTGTTTAATCCATCCGTAACGGAGTTCTTCAGAAGTCAGTGTGGGGGTGTGTTATAACAACTTATCGCTTACTTTTGATAAGGCTCAAAAGACATGCTGTGATACGCATTGTGAAATGTCAGTGAAAATAAGACTAACTCTCTGAATGACACTTTCTGAAGGGAATAAAAGCAAAAAATGTTCTTGCTTTCTCATCAAAGGTGAGGTGGGAACTAAACCCTACTGCAACGGTCATGGAAACTATAGTTTTGAAACCTGCGGCTGTGCATGCGAGCCTGGCTGGACGGGACTCAACTGCTCTGAGCCCGAATGTCCCAATAACTGTCGGGACCGAGGCCGCTGTGTTGACAGAAAGTGTGAGTGCTTTAAGGGCTTCGCTGGAGACGACTGCACGCCCGAGGTTTGCCCCGTGGACTGCGGAGCGCACGGCCAATGCGTGGGCGGTGTCTGCGTCTGTTCGGACGGATTCTTTGGCGAGGACTGTTCTGACACCAAATGCGTCAACAACTGCTTCGGGCGCGGCCGCTGCGAGGACGGAGACTGTGTTTGTAATGAACCCTGGACGGGCTTAGACTGCTCCGAGCTCATCTGCCCCAAAGACTGCTACGACCGCGGACGCTGTGTGAACGGCACCTGTGACTGCGATGAGGGTTTCACCGGGGAGGATTGCGGAGAACGCACCTGCCCCAACAACTGCCACGGTAACGGCTTCTGCGTCGACGGCAAGTGCACCTGTATCGCCGGCTTCAGTGGAGACGACTGCTCTCAGCTCACCTGCCTGAACGACTGCAACGGCAGAGGCACGTGCTTCAACGGGTTGTGCATCTGTGACGTCGGCTACCAAGGCGAAGACTGCAGCCAGCTAGCATGTCTCAACAACTGCAACAACAGAGGCCAGTGCATCAACGGACAGTGTGCCTGCGACGTCGGTTTCCAGGGAGACGACTGCGCTGAGCTTTCCTGTCCGAATAACTGCCAGCAGAGGGGGCGCTGTGTTAACGGGCAGTGTGTGTGTGCTGAGGGCTTCGCCGGTGAAGACTGCAGCATCATGACCTGCCCGTCAAACTGCTACGGCCATGGCGAGTGCGTCGAGGGACGCTGCGTGTGTCACGCAGGCTTCACTGGCGAGGACTGCGGCGAGCTGAGCTGCCCGAACAACTGCCAAAACCGCGGCCGGTGCGTCGACGGGCAGTGCGTTTGTGACGAAGGCTTCGCAGGAGAAGACTGCGGTCAGAAGGCTTGTCCGAATGGCTGCCTGGCTCGAGGTCACTGTGTCGACGGCAGGTGCGTCTGTCAGGAAGGCTACTCGGGAGACGACTGCTCGGTGCTCGCCTGTCCGGGTAACTGCAACAACAGGGGGCGCTGCATCAACGGAAGGTGCACCTGTGAGAGTGGATACGAAGGGGAAAGCTGCGCAGAGATGAGCTGCCCTAACAACTGCCAGGACAAAGGCAGATGTGTGAACGGTCAGTGCGTCTGTGACGAGGGATTCATCGGAGAAGACTGCTCTGAAGGTAAGAAGCTCGGCTCAATTCAACGCAGTAACATGAAAAAGAGAAAAAAAGAAAACATTTGGCGGCTCACAAGTCCTGAAATTTTCCATGTGTTTACTAGATGTGCTATAAAAGAAAATCCAGAATGATGTAATTTCCTTCTATTCTCAAACTTCACTCACCACTCATCTTTAGAGAAACTATTTCAGTGAATATGGAGGAGGTTTTTTTCGGTCTGGGTATTGCCCTTGTCTGCACTTTGTTAACACTTTCTTGGCACTTCGTCACACCTCAGCCAGATGTTGCTCTGCTGCTTGCATTAACTCTGTGGGGTGGATACTCGCTTGTTGATTTAGGACATGAGAAACTAACCGAGACAACACCCCTCAGCGCAGTTTTCTTCCCTTTTTTTAATTAAATTTTTGTTCCAGTGTCTCCTCCAAAGGACCTTACTGTCGGTGAGGTCACCAGTGACTCGGTGGACCTGTCATGGAACAACGAGATGCTGGTGACAGAGTACCTCGTCACATACGTACCCACGAGTCCCGGCGGTCTTCTCCGTGAGTTCACTGTGTCAGGAGACAATTCAGCTGCCACTGTTAAAGAGCTCGAACCCGGAATCGAGTACCAGATCAACGTCTACGCCGTTCTCAGCAACAAGAAGAGCGTTCCTGTCAGCGCCAGAGTGGCCACAGGTAAGTCACAGTGTGCTCATTGTGAATACATATGCAGTTCATGTGGCCGAGCCATCAAAGATATAACTTTTCTCTCACAGATCTTCCACAGCCAGAGGGTTTGATATTCAAATCAGTGAGAGAGACCTCAGTGGAGGTTGTGTGGGACCAGCTGGACAACCCCTTTGATGGCTGGGAGATCTATTTCCGCAACACGGTCAGTCTGCTCGACTCTTTTGAAGGCTTGCCCAGGATTTTATTAACCAGCAGGGAAAATGTGAGAGGTGATAAGCAATGCCAGCTTATTGAGAGTCTCAGCAAAACATGGATTTATTTGAGTGCTAACCATTAAAATTGCTTTGACATGTGGAAAAACTCGGTGAGGGCAAGTCTGGTTGTCACAGAACTGCGGGTAAATCTACTGCTAAAAATGAGCCAGTAAATCTTTTGAAGTTAAAATTACTGTGCCACCTGATAAGTCGGACGCCTTTTTTTTTTTGAGTTTTGCAGTTACTGAAAACTTTTTACCTGTTAAAGTCAGGATGTCCTCTCTTGACCTTTGTGTTTACTTTGATAACAGGACGTTTGATGTGGTTTACGATGCAGCAATTTTCTGTCAGGGTTGTGTTAGTTATCAGTCCTCTCGCACTTATTCTGAGCTCTGGAGAAGGTCAGCTGCATACGTTTTTTATCAGTTTTGAACTTATTGCATGCAGTGTTCTTCCATGCTTTCTGTAATCTGATTTTTATGTTTTCCAGTCATTTTCCAGTCATTTTATCAAGACTGCTTTTGTTTGACTGTATCAGAAGTCCAATCAGCCACCTAACAGAGCTGTATTAATCTTGTTGCTTCCAAGCAGAAGCAACAAGATTAAGCAGAAGCAGAAGAGTAACTGTTGTGGGTTGCTGATATTTTATGTTAGCTAATGTATTTTGTGTCTTTGCAGAAAGAAGAAAATGGAAAAGTCATGACCACCCTCCCACCGTCTCAGAACCAGTTTACCCAGACAGGCCTTGGACCAGGACAAGAGTATGAAGTCTCCATTAACATCATCAAGAACAACACCAGAGGACCACAAATATCCCAAAGAGTCACAACCAGTAGGTTTTTAACGATACTGAGACACAACCGATAACAGATAAAGTGATTATAAGAGTGTGGAGACCAGGCGGACTTATTTTTTTGAAAACACGAAGCAGGTTGCAGCCTTTGTACCTAAACAGACTAATATGAATAATGCAATTTATCAAAAAGAATTTAATAAATTTATCGACAAACTATTTACAAGATATTCAGTTGAACTCAGCTGATCTTTTGAAGCCTCGCTGGAACTCAAACCCTCCTACTGGTCCACACGCTGCAGAGATGATGGTGCCTTCTGACCATCTTGCTGCCACATTACATGAGCTGCTGCTGACTGATAATAGTTATCAGTATAATTTGATCGTCTGTGCACATCAGTCTCCCCTTTTAACCTCTTTTTTTTAACTGCATATCAATTATTGGTCTTTTCAAAGACATTTTCTACGACAAGCTACTATTACATTTTGCATTTACATCGGCAACGTTTAGGTGAGCTGTGTAGCAATTTAGCCTGCCATCATGATGGCTAAAGACAGCTAGACTTTGAGGTCATGCATGTGAAATCACGGACAAAACCACACAATAGCTAATTATCAAACACTTACCACCACCTGGACGGGCAACTCCTGCTGCTTTACATATAATGGCAGTAATTTAGCAGATTATTTTTTAGTGTTTCGATTGGCAGAAGTGATGGAAAGCCTTTAGATTTTTCTGTTATTGCAAAAAAAAAAAAAAGGGTTCAGTCAATGACGTAAATTTCTGATAATGCAACCCCTGTTCCGCTGTTATGTCATTTTCCTGCTCAGTCTGGCAGCTATTAGTTGGGTCGAGCACAAAAAGCTTTCATTTCACTTGAGTGCAGAGTAGAAAAAAAAACATTAATGTCAAAAAGTGAATTTCCATAATAAAAATTAGAGGGAAAACAGGAAATCCCTGCTGGCTCCAAAGCTCCATCCAGCACATTTTTTACCATAAGTGTAATTGCTCACACATTGAATCTCATTCTAGCACGAGCATGTAATTGTAGTTTTTTTTTTCACTCTCGCTGAATTTCACTCTCAGCTTTTGTCCTCTGCTTACTGAAGCTTTTGCTGCAGTCTTACTCTATACATTACATTGTAAAATGCTTCCAGTTGCTCCTGCACTTCGTACGGCACGCCAGGCCAAACAGCTTTCAGCCTGCATGGGAAAGCAATTCAGTTTACAAGTCTGCACTAATGGACTCCCGGGATATCATACCAATTCATTTCTGATGTCATTTATTTGCGCAGGCTGAAAGTCGACCCAGCTCCCACAAATGAACGATAGAAGTGAGGTTAAATCTTTCGTACCCTTTTTACCCCCCGAGGTCCTTTTAGCACGGTTCGAAAACAGAGAGAAAACACGTTTCCTCCACATGTGCACACGGGAGATTTTTTTTCAGGTAGCAAACACAGCGTCAGAGCGACGGGGAATCTCATTATGTTTAGTGAAAGCCAAGTTTAGTCTTACAAGGTTTGTTTTTGTTTTGATGCAAAGCAAAGATGCTTTGAGCTAGCACTAGCATACTAATGCTCTCACTAACATGATTAGATAGCGTGCTAGCATTCTGGAAGCAAAAATGGTGTGACGTGAAGCAAAACAGCGTCAGTATCCAGTGTGTCGTTTACACAGATGTTGATTCAGCTCTTTCGCTGCCTCCAGCTGCAAAAATTTACCAGTAGAACAACTTTTCTTCACTTCTCAGAGATTGACGGGCCCCAGCAGGTGGAGGTGAAGGATGTGACGGACTCCTCGGCTCTGGTCGGCTGGTCTCAGCCGGCGGCTCCCATGGACAAAATCACTCTGTTTTATGGGCCCAGCGCCGACCCTTCCAATGAAACCAGGGTGGAGATTTTACCCCAAGATAAACAGTACAGCATCGACAACCTGCGACCCGACACTGAGTACAAGGTGGCGCTCATCTCCAAGAGTAGAAACATCACCAGCGACCCGGTCACCTCCACATTCACTACAGGTGGGCTCATGATGGCAATTACTGAAGTTTTTGCTTAATATTTTCATTTGCTTTAAAGCTGTATCTTCAAAAATGCATCAGTGAGCCAAAATATTGGTTCTGCTCTTTTCATGGGAGGTTTTAATACAAAAGTATAAAATAACACCAGTCTTAGCCTTATGCTTATCATAATTACTACAAAAGCTACAGCTGAATAATGCAGGTTTGCAAAACATTCTGTTTTTTACAGTTACTTTGTTTATTTTGTGATGATTTTTTATGTGTATGTATGAATCTTAAGCTTTTGAGCTGAGGGCTTCCTCTCCTAACGTCATTATACATGTATTTTCTGTAGCCCTGGATGCCCCCACGTCCCTGCTCGCCGTGTCCCAGACAGACAACAGCATCACTCTGGAGTGGGATAACAGTAAGGCTGATGTTGGCAGCTATCGGGTGAAGTACACTCCCATCTCTGGAGCGACTCATGGTGAAGAATTGTTCCCACGAGGCCCAGGAGACACCACCAAAGCTACCATCGTCGGTAAGGGTCAAGGATATTGAATGTAAGACTGCAGCTGGCTTGTATTAATCACACCACATGGTAATTTTCCTCTGGTCCTTCTGTATTGCAGGGCTGAGACCCGGGACAGAGTATGGGATCGGTGTGACTGCCGTGAAGAATGAGAGAGAGAGTCTCCCTGCAACTACGAATGCAGCGACTGGTGAGAGATGCAGCCGAGCAGCTGTCCAAACAGTCAGACTTCTCACCCATTCATAACCACACAGAAGTTCAAGTTTGTTGATAAAAAATGGATCACAATGGTGAAAAATTGCTGTACAATGTGTGTTGAGCGTTTACCGACAGTCAGATTTACACAAACTTGTTATTTCCTGTCAGATATCGATCCTCCCAGAGACTTGAAGGTCGTGAAATCCACAGAGAACTCCCTCACGTTGAACTGGCAGAAACCTCGGGCCAAGGTCGCTGCCTACAAGCTGGTGTACACCTCCCCAGATGGCCAGCTTGTGGAGGAGAAGATCCCAGCCTCAGTGACTAGCTACGTCCTGCCCAACCTGACTCCAGGGATAAACTACAACATCATTCTGACTGCAGAGAGGGGTCACAGGAAGAGCGCCCCTGCCACCATTTCTGCATCCACAGGTGGGTAGGAGACAATTTTACCACAATATGATCTTTAAATAAATAATATCACATGTTTTTAGGAGGATAAAAAACTATTTTGCATTCAAAATATGCTCCATAGTCGGTCAGAGCTCTAAAATAGATACAGAAAAAAGAGTTTATAGTTCGTATAGTTATAGTTTAGAGTTCATAGTCATCTTTGTAGGTATGTTTGTATTAAGTTGATACATTTTAAAAGCACACCAGAGTTTAACTTTGCAGTTTAGAGTTACGTGTAGAGACTTAATGACTGATTTGTTGTTTGGAAATAAATCTGCAGCCGACAAACATGAAGGAACTGAGATGCTCTTACACTTAAATGATGTTTTCTTGATTTGTGCCTCTTTGTTTTTTTCTCGTAGCCTCTTTCACATTTTATTTAGCAGACACAGACGACCGTGAGCTAGTGACCCCTACAGGCTCGGAGGACAATGTCATTAGCTTTGTGCAATTAGATCCCTCTGAGTCCCAGTTGTCTGGGACGGAGCCTGAGCCTGACGATGAGCTCGGAGCGCTGAAAATCTCGGGCGTCACGCCTGATGGATTTGACCTCTCGTGGAAACTAAAGGCTCACGGTGTCTATGATAGTTTCACAGTAGAATATAATGACACACGGCAATTGTTGGATAAAAAAGAGGTCCAACTTCCTGGAAATGCCACCGATACTAGAATTGAAGGCTTGAAGGCGTCGACAGAGTATCAGATAAAACTTTATGGGATAACCAGTAGCCAGAGATCTGCGCTACTTGAAGCTGTTGCAGTCACAGGTATCAGATTTCCTTTTAGGATGAATATTGATCAGAGAGGCTTTGTGACGTGTTGATTGACAGATTCTCTCTTTGCTGTTTCATAGACTTTAAATAGTTTTTTAGCTCAGAGTGTAAATACGACTTGCATGCTGGTTTTTAACTCCATGATATTCTCAAGCAAATCATGTTTTTACCTTTTTAATCTTTTCCATGAAAAACTCAATCATCTCAAAAGAGATTATTGCATTTTCATCCTAAAGAAAACAATCATTTTCATCTCATTCATCTCATCTTTCACTTCACAAACCTTCAGAGTTGTGACACATTCTTGCGTCCTGAAAAAAAATCAAATACAAGAAGAAATCCTTGAGAAACTGATTCCTTCAGATACGAGGGTCACAGTGCACTGGATGCCCCGGTTTCTTCCTGAATTTGAGCTTTTTAAAATGCAAACATTTTGTTCTCTGAAAGCCTGCGTCACTCATTCCATCCACATCATTCATCTTCTTCAGTCCCAGTTGGAGGAAATTACATCATACGTCACTCGCATGCAAACAAGTGACTCAACGGTCTTTCTTTAGGACAGCAGCAACAAAATGGCTGTGCATGGCTTCAACATCTACTTGAAGATGGCTGTGTACTTCACTCCGGTGGACTACTCAGAACCTTCAGGGATTAATGGCGCTGACTCATGAGCCATTAATGTCTTTGCTGTTGCTTGATGATGAAAATTGTGTTCCTGGATGAAAAGAGACGAAAAAAAATGCTGTAATCTTCACAGGAATATTTCAGATCAAGGGACAAAACTTTGTGTGCTGAATTATTTTGAAACCTTTCTCATTTTAATCCAGTTTCTTCTTCACAGGTTCTTTTTTCAGTCGTCAGCAGATCCGGTAACAATTTCCCCTTTTTTAACCTGCTTTTTTATTCACTGTAGCACCAAAGCCTACCTCTCCAGATGTTCTTACCCTGAGCATCAAAGATGCCCCGACAACCACAAAGTCTCCTCTGGACACTGAAGCTGTGCAAAACACAGATCCCCTCCGTCCTCTAAACACTGAGCCCCCTTCCACCTCCGACACTGATGCGATGAGCTCCGGGGCTGAGCCTGAAAGCTCGAGCCTGGACGTTCTGGAAAACCTCTCAGTCAATGTTTCCTCCACTAACATGAGACTTTCTTGGTCTGCGCCCGACGAGGCCTTTGATAGCTTTTTGGTGGAGGTCAGTGACCCGTCAGGAACGACGCAAACTCACGTGACCACACTGCCAGGAAGTGTCAGAGAGGCCGAAATAGATGGTTTGTCTCCATCTAAACCTTATGAAATTACATTGCATGGGCTGGTGGAAGGGAAGCGATCTTTACCTCTCACAGTTTTGGCCACTACAGGTACATGGAGTCCATATTTCTCTTTGTAGGCATTAATCACAAGCCATTATCATCACTTCCATTTATTGTTTGTGCTCTCAGTATTTCAGTGTGGATGCATGTTGTGTTTTTTTTCCAAAAAACCTTTATCTTTCTTTCTTGCCTAACTTATAATTCTTATTTACAGCAGAGTATTAGAGGCCACAGAGCTAAAGAGATATTTCAAAATAATTAAGAGCATAATATTTGAATATTATATGGAGAAAAAGTAATTAGTTTGTAAGTGATAATACTTAAAAGGACAGAAATAGTGTGATTTTTTTAAGAAAATTTCAGAATTGAAATAATATTTGAAACAAAAACAATTATATTTTGAATATTTTATCCCTTAACTGTGGCTCAAACATTCTTTCATCCTCATTGTGCCTTAAGAAGCTGTGTGACAGTTATTTTCACAACCCGTCTTGCCATCCAGTTGACCCCACTCTGATCTGTCTTACCACTAGAGGAGCTGAAGCCCATGGTGATGAACCTCACCATCTCTGACATTACATGGGACGGCTTCACTGCGTCCTGGACCCCCACTGATGGGGACTTTGACAGCTTTGTCATTGAGGTAACAAACTTGGAGAATTTCGCAGAGAGCCAGAACCTCAGTTTGTCCGGAGGCGCTTTCAGCCTTGGCATCTCCGGGCTGAATCCCAACACCAGCTACATGGTTGGCCTGTTTGGGATGTATCAAGGCTCCTTCCTTGAACCCGTGTACAGTGAAGCAACCACAGGTACCTGCAACTTGCAGCGTTGCAGCGTTTTTTATTTTTTATTTTGTCCTCTGTAACTTTTCTATCTCTTTATTTCAGTTTTCATCTGTGTAAAAAACACTCAGTTACACACACACACATGAAACTCTGTTATCTCACTCACGGTGGAACATCCACACTTGGTTGCATGAAACAAAAACAACATAACAACCCTAATTTCTGTTTAGTCATCACTGTCCGGCACCCTGACCACCGCAGGGTGCTGCGCCGCTTCATTTTAACCAACGTGTAATGAACCATTCTTTACCCTCCAGCCACTGTTTCTGTCTAGCTGAGAGAGGGCAGGGTGATGAGCCAAGCACAAGGAAAAAAAAACCCTCAAATGTTCATCCTTACCCCGAATTGCTCCCCACATCCCAGTTTCCGAAATGCATGAAGCCCTCCTCCCCTCCCTCCTCCTCTGCATCGTGGTGAGGTTTGACGCTGATGTGCTGCGATGATTGCAAAAGCAAAACCAATAACTTTCATCCTCACACGCCAGTCGCACCGTGACAGCGTGACCATCTCATTTCATCCCATCAAACCCTCGTTCAGTGTGTAATCGATTAACCTTGAGAGATCGTTTGCCCGTGGATGTTGGAGTGCTCGCAGTTTTTTTCGTGGCGTTTGTGTGAATGACGCTGAGATAGCTCGGTTTTGTTTGTTTTGCACAGAACGTTAAAGTAAATATTCCTCATTTCCTTTTGAACTACCAGGTGGCAAATAATTAAATCTTCTTGCCATTATCAAGGTAAAAAGCGAGGTTTACTGTAACGCCACCTCTCTTTTTTTTTTGTCTGCTGCACGTTTGCATGTAGCTGACTACATTTGTCTCGTTGCATGTAAAAATATGGTTTTATGAGTTAAACCTTCACTGAAGCTGTTCTGCTTTAATTTGCTCTTGTGCAACATCATGAATTTATCTCATCATCATCATTAGTTCCTCCACATGCATGAAAGAGATCTAATTACCTAATATTTTTCATCCATCAACACAATTTCACATTTTAATCAACACTCAAATTAAATCATTTAAACCTACAGGCCAGTTTTCTTAAGCTATTTCCTGTGAAGGCTCTTGTCTTTCCCCCCTAAATATCATGACTTTTAAAGAAAGTAATAAGCGTTAATTGGTTTAAAATATTGTTGCAAGTTTTCATTCTTTCATGCAAAATATTGTGCATGTATTTAATCTTTAATTGAGCTACTCAGACAATCAAGAATTGCAAGTGTGTGGTGGTGAGTGGCATGTAAATATTACACACATTTTTTTATATGATAAATCAAATCAAGCTCTCAATAACTTATGACCTACTGTTAATCAATATGTGCTCTGCAAGATGGTTTAAATGTAAATCTAATAATAATCTCTCTCTTTAGTGAATCAGCCAGTGGTTGGCAAAGTATTTATCTCAAACTTAACGTCAGAGAGCTTTTCAATCACCTGGAACGACACTCAAGGAGAATTTGATGGTTTTATCTTGGAGATCATTGATTCTGATTGGCTGATGGAGCCAGTGGAGTTTAACATATCCCACAATGCAAAGTCCCATGACGTCACAGGGCTCAGGCCCAGCACTGACTATGTAGCCTACCTCTATGGGACGTACAAGGGATCCCGAACAAATGCTGTCAGTATCGTTGCATCAACAGGTATTTGGATTTTCTGTTCTTGTCAATAGTCATGCAAAGAATAGGGTCATATTTAATATAATTTAATCAAATATCTGCACTATAAACATAAATTGGGCCTCTATGCATACACAGGAGACAGATAAATGCTTTCTATCACCGTAAATGAACGTATTTTATTATTTCTCTCTCTTCCTTGTAGCTGAAGAGCCTGATTTGTCCAGGCTAGTTGTTTCTAACATAACCTCAGACAGATTTTCTCTGTCGTGGCGGACAGGAGAGAAGGCTTTTGATAACTTTATAGTAGAAGTCAGAGAGTCTGCTTTGCCCTCGCAGGCAATGGGGCGCGCTCTGCCAGGAGACGTGCGCTCCACAGTCATGGCCGGCCTCAAAGCGAAAACAAGCTACAACATAAAGCTGTACGCCAGCGCTGGTGGCCAGAACACACAGCCCCTATATGACGTAGCTACAACAGGTATCACATTACATGCATTCGTCGACACTGCATGTACCAGCAGCATTGTGACTTGCCCAGCGCAGAATAACTGAAAAAAGACCCTGTTTCTCTTCTGTTCAGAGGATGTCCCACTGTTGGGGTCCATAGCTGCGTCATCCGTGAGCCCACATAACCTCAGCTTGTCCTGGAGCACAGTGTCGGGCCACTTTGATGGCTTTGTTATCAGGGTCAGTGACCCTGAGCAGCAGTCTGACACGCTGGAGTTCAGACTGCCCGGCGAAGCCCGTAACTTTACGATCTCTAACCTGATGGACGCCACAGGCTATGATATCGAACTGTACGGTATTTCTCACGGGCGCCACACTCCCTCTGTTTTAGCTCACGCCGTCACAGGTACTATCTGTTTTACTGATGTCTTAAAGTCTCTTAACCTGTAGTTGGAGGGTCTAACAGTTAAGGGACTGTTGTTGTCTATTTTAAGCTAAATTTAGAATAAATTTCAGCTATAAACGACACTTGTTGTCTGCATGTCAGAAGTCTGAAACGCATTGCAGAGCAAATTTTGCACGTGTCATGAGCGCCCATTGTTTTCACAATCCGGTGCATGAAACTTTTTGATTTCCTTGACTTTAAAAAGGTCAAACTGGTTAATTATTTCATATTTTCTTGCTTGACAGCAAACATTTATTCTAAACTTTAACCGAATATTTAAATTTTAGTTCCCATCTGCTGACAAGTATTTAATCTCATGAATATTTGCTTCAATGTCAGTCAGCCTGCATCACAGGTATGATGAAGCCAGAGGAAAGAAATACTTATTATTTTTATTATTATTATTATTATTATTATTGATGCTTTTATGTGTAAAGTGAATGTTGCAGCTGATAAAAATGGAGCTAATTTTAAGCATCTTGAATACTTCTGGACAGCAATAAAACATGAAATGAATTATTGAACTGCAGAGAAGTTAAAAGGTGCATTATTTGCATCTTAAGTTTTATATGTAACTTGTAACAATACATTTCTATTTATTACTACATTTACGTAAAATATCTCCTTGTGTCTACAGAGCTGATACTTGACTCCCTAGTAAAGTCAGTTGGGGAAATCAGTAATAAACTCGGCTAAAAGCAGACTTGTGTTAAGATGCAGTACCACTGATGGCCACTAGATTCATATGTTGAGTCCATTTGCTCTTCTTCTTGAGTAGCATCTTTGCCTTATTTTTAGAAAAATACCTCCATTGTTGGGTTATAATTTCTTCTTCTTTAACCCCTACTGTTAAAGTATGTAAAGCATTATGATTCATGCAAAATTTGCTTTTAAAGTGTTTTGGCCTTTAAATTTTTTAGATATTTTTTAAGTTTTTCTGATTTTGAAAATGCACGAACATAAAAATTTCCTTTTTGCCTCTCAGTCACCTCACAAAAAGAACAGATCTTTGCTTTTGCAACAATTGCACACTTGGTTGTTCACTCTTGTTCCCCCCCCTCCCACATGTGTTCCCTCTGACAAAACACATCAAACACACCCCCCCTCCCTTCCAGCTCCTTTGCCCAAAGTGGAAAACTTGACCATTTCCAACATAACCCCCTACGGCTTCCGTGTGTCGTGGGAGGTGAAGCAGCAGCTGCAGCAGCAGGAGGAGGAATTAGCCCCCTCTAGTGGCGGCTTCAGCCATTTTCACATAGTGGTGACAGACTCCGGCTGGCTGCTGGAGCCTCAGGAGTTCACTGTGCCGGGAAACCAGAGTCACCGGGATATCTGGGGCCTCATCACCGGCATAGGCTATGAGGTCAGGCTG
The DNA here is from genome assembly GCA_029783725.1 of Acanthurus tractus. Taxonomy (NCBI): domain Eukaryota; kingdom Metazoa; phylum Chordata; class Actinopteri; order Acanthuriformes; family Acanthuridae; genus Acanthurus; species Acanthurus tractus. The sequence continues at coordinate 20,383,117 of JAQNCA010000013.1, forward strand.
ACGGGGGTGTCAGAGTCAGGGCTTCTCTCTCGGCCTCTGACTACAGTGGCTGTGACAGGTACCACTCGCAGTGCACTGCAAGGCCCCCGTCTCACTAAAAAAAAGTCCGACTCCTCGTTTTTTGGTGTAACTACTGTAAAAATGCAGTCATTAAATCTTACGATCTGAAGTTTCACCATCACAACCTGGCAGGTCTTTTAAAGAAGTGGCTTTTTTTTTGTTTTATAATTCAATAAAACAGAAATTTCCTCAAGATATTGTTTCACAAACTCAGCTAGATAATCCTTGGACGTTGGCCGAGGCCACGTTTGGATGGTGAGGCTTCAGCTCGGTGTTGTAACCTAACCCTAACTCAGATTTATAACACAACAACTCTTTTCCAGAATGATCTCACTTACTTTCTTTCTTTTTTTTTTATTATATAAAGCATTTTCTTGGTGTGCAGCTCCGTCAGCGGGAGGAAGAGATGTGGAGCTCCCGTCTGTTTCTTCTCACCTCTAAAATATGAGCAAGCATATTTGTTTGTTTTCATATTTTAAAATGTGTTTTCCTACAGATTTCTAAACCCCAGATGTCAGTGGATGTAATATGATTACCGTATCATGTCCATGGCCATCTTTTTTTTTTAAAGTTCCTTTCAACATGCTGCTACTTTGTCATGCCGGTTTATTCAACCTGGCAAAAAAAACCAAACAAACACGATAAAACAAAGTAATCAGAAGCAGGAAAACACAGATAAATCAACAAGACATTCTTAGCATGAAATGTCAGTTGATTATCTTTGAATGTACTGAATGCACCGAGGCTGACCTCGAAGACGCATGGGGACCTCGTCTCGTCTCGTCGGGTATTGACTGAAATCTGTTCGACAGATCCTTTTAGAACCGAACAAAAATAAACCTTTTCAAAAAGCATCTTGTCTTTTTAATTCACGCAAACTCACCGCGCTGACTGATTCATACTAACGGACACCTGAGCATGACACACCAGAGGTGGTGGACAAAACAAAGCCATCAGGCTGAAATCTAACCTTGTTCGCCACCTGGAAACCTTCTTGCCTGATTGCTGACTTCTTCCAAACTGACGCCTTCTCTGGTCGTCTCTCAGAAGTTGATGAGTGTTGCTGGGGAAAAAAAAAACCCACCAAACCTGCTGCAACGTTGTGTTTCTATTGTCTAACCAGAGGCCGAGCCAGAGGTGGAGCATCTCTTTGTCTCGGACATCACTGCCGATAGTTTCCGTCTGTCGTGGACGTCTGATGAAGACATGTTTGACAGATTTGTGATCAAAATAAGAGACAGCAAAAGGTTAGGCCACCCTAAAGAGTACAACGTCCGCGGCGACGAGCGAACGAAGGTTTTAGCCGGGCTCATGAGCGGCACTGAGTATGAAATCGAGCTTTACGGTGTCACATTGGACCAACGTTCTCAACCTATAACAGGGGTTGCTCAGACAGGTACATGGTAAACACTGCAAAGTGTGCAGTTTTATACTAACTTACTAAACTTTAAGAGTTTCGGGTGCAACATCTGCTGTCGGAGAACTCAACCTACAGTGTCATTAATCATCTTTATTTGTTTGGTTCGGGCTTAACTCCATGTCTGACTCTAATGGAAAATGTTCTAGTGGGAAATATAACTTCAGGAGTTTAATTTAGATCCTCCGAGCTCTTAGTTTTCATTTTTTTCTTGCAATGTTTGGCTGTATATTCTTAACTTTAATCCACTTTTTTGCCTGCTTTTATGTGTGCATATCTACCTGCACCCTGTTAGGCCTGAGCACTCCAAGAGGACTTCACTTCTCTGAGGTTACTGACTCCTCAGCTGTGGTTCACTGGTCCACGCCTCACTCTCCAGTGGATGGCTATCGAATCACCTATGTGCCCTTTGGAGGAGGTAAGAGGTCAATCAGGGTTATTGCATGAATTTATTTCTAACTTTGATTGAGTTTTTGATGTTTTCTTTAAGAGCCACCATCAGGTTAACCTTTAATTTTGTCCAATTCTTTGTTTTATGAGTAATGATGATCTCACTAAACTCAGCTGTGCTTAATGCTAATTGGCTAACAGGCTAGCATGCTAAACTGAAATGGTAAATAAGTTAAACCCTGCTTTCCAAACAACCA
>JAQNCA010000013.1:20385340-20415694 GCA_029783725.1 Acanthurus tractus
CTACTACTACTACTACTACTACTACTACTACTACTTCTTCTACTTCTTCTTCTACTTCTTCTACTTCTTCTACTTCTACTTCTTCTTCTTCTACTTCTACTTCTTCTTGCACTACACTACACTATCGTCTGTGTCCGTCCTTCCTGTTTTGTCTTGTAGAAAACTGAACTATCTGTTTCCATTTGTGCCCTTCAGCTCTGGACAGACCGCAGGGTTTGACTGCGGTCAATGTCACTGACGTCTCAGCCCTGTTGCTGTGGCAACCGTCCGTGGCCACTGTCGATGGTTACGTCATCACTTACAGCGCTGACTCAGGTGTGTTTCCATTCACAGTCTTTTTAATTAATGTCATTAGCCTCAAATTTAGACAGGAAGACGAATCAGTTCATCTTTGAAATCATCTTTTATGGTCATCCTGCCTCCTTTTTAACAACTATCAGTGTGTGTGTGACTGTGACTGTGTTGTTTGATTTATTGATGTGTGTGTGTGCGTGTGCCTTGCCTCACAGTGTCCCCCATGGTGGAGCGTGTTTCTGGGAACACGGTGGAGTTCGAGATGGGCTCCCTGGTTCCAGGAACACACTACACGGTCGGAGTACATGCGATGAAACAAGCTCAGAAGAGCGACTCTGCTGTCACCGAGTTCACCACCGGTGAGCCGAGAGAGACGAGATGAAGCAAACTTCACGTTCACTCTCTTGTATTTTCTAGCTTTGCTGGTTTTAATGAGTAATAAATCCACGCTGTGACTCTGTGTCTTCAGACGTGGATCCTCCTCGTGATCTGACAGCCACGAACATTCAAACTGACAGCGCGACTCTGACGTGGAAACCTCCGCAGGCGGCCGTCACCGGTTACACGCTCACCTTCTCCTCTGCTGATGGTGTGATCAGGGTACGAACGTCCACGCAGCAGTTCAGAAACTCACAACACTGCTGGTTTTTCCTGTTAAAGCTACTGACGACCATGAACAAAACACACTGTAACTAATTTTCTAACTACAAGGAGTTTCCAGTGTTTCCAGTTTATACCAAAAGGGAATGACAATCAGTTATAAACTTAATTTTGTGGACTTTTGTGGACAAATTTGAAAACATAAGACTGGAAAAAAGGCTTTTACAGCCAGTCGACTCTAAATTTTCCAAGATTCAGTTTGTTTGAACCCAGCAGCTTACAACCATTATGAAGAACTGACCTCATGTAACTTTGATCTTGGATGATCAACTAAAAATGAGTTGCAATATGCAAAATGTGCAGATGGAAATGCATAAAATTCCAAAATAGTTTGACATTTAAAGTTGCTCAAACAACAGTAACTTTTTTAAAAAGAGCTCATTATGACTCCTGTAGGACTTTAAACGTCCCCCTTTACTCTTTGGACTTTAGTGCAAAGGCTTCAGACTGACTTGTAACATTGAAAACAATGACTTGCTCTCATTTTTCATTCAGTGACTCTGAGACACTTTTGAAAGACGAGCTTTCAATGCAAGAAACCAAACTCACATGAACTTTCTCATCTCTTGGCTGGTTGGATTTTGTCCCACTTTAGCTCATGAACACACAAACTGTCAACTTATATTTTATTCAGTAATGAAAAAAGTATTTGTACTCTGATATATTACCTCTAAAAAACATGTTTCTGGTGTTTTCTCGCTGTTATTAATGAAATATGAACCTGTGGCTGTAAAAACAGATGGTTTTCTTTGGAAAATGTTTACAGCTGATGTCCACTTTTACGTATCAAACCTCCAGAATTGTGTTGCTCTTTTTAAATACTTGACATGATACTTGATGTGTGTGTGTTTGTGTGCGTGTGTGTGGGATTCAGGAAGTGGTGCTCAGCCCCACGGCGACCTCCTACAGCATGGCTCAGCTGACCGGCTCCACCGAGTACAACGTCAGACTGCAGGCCATCGCCGGAGCTCAGAGGAGTCGTCACATCAGCCTCGTCTTCACCACCAGTACGAACCAGAACACGTGTTTCTTCTTCTTCTTCTTCTTTTTATTATTTGTGTTTGTTGTCCTAAAAGTAACCAGAGCTCCTGCTGCTTTTTTAGTAGAGACAGATCTTGTTGTTGATGGAGATGAATTTTATTGAAGTTATTGCTCCTTCTGATGCAAATTCCTTTCAGCTAATGTGATGTTCCAGTCGGTTCACCTTTGCTTGTTTTTCATTCTGTCTCAGTTGCTCCCAATGGATTTTATTTTTCCTTTTTCTTTCCCTTTCTTTTCAAAAACCCCTCTGTTCTTTCCAAGGTCCGTACTCTCACACAGCACCGTGGCCTCCATACGCCTCTTTTATTTAAAAAATAACGGATCAACTGTGTCGTCTGAGATGATTTCTTTCTAATATGTGCTTCTAGTTGGACAGCTGTACCGACGCCCCAAAGACTGCGCTCAGATCTTACTGAACGGGGAGTCGACCTCTGGTCTGTTCACCGTCTACGTGGGAGGAGAGGAGAGTCAGCCCATCCAGGTTTACTGCGACATGACCACAGACGGAGGAGGATGGATGGTCAGTAAATCAACCTGCTGGAATCCAATTAAAGGCGGCTTTGAGGCCGTAATTCACCTTGAATAGGATATGTTGATGCACCTGTTTTTCTAATGATCGACAGCGAGCAGAGGTTGTTATGATTCTCCTGAAGCTGCTGTGACGCTCATGAAAGTCAGCTCTCTCTCTCTTTCTTTCTTTCTTTCACTTCAGGTTTTCCTCAGACGCCAGAATGGAAAGCTGGAATTCTACAGGAACTGGAAGAACTACACCGCTGGCTTCGGGAACATGAACGATGAGTTCTGGCTGGGTACGAGCGCTTGTCTTCTTGTCCTAACTACATCTCTGTCTGTCTGTCTGTCTGTTTCAAACTCACACATATCACGTTATTACAGGTCTCTCCAACCTCCATAAAATCACAAATTCTGGCTCTTATGAGCTGCGAGTGGATTTGAGGGACAAGGGGGAGTCGGCCTACGCCCAGTACGACAAGTTCACAATCGCAGAGCCAAGAACTCGTTACAAACTCTACATTGGAGCTTATAGTGGAACAGCAGGTAGGTGTTTTACTTCAAGGGATTAGTTCGACATCTTAGGAACAATTTGCTGCAGAGATCAAGTTTTCTTTACCTAGTCGAGTTGCTTTCTTGTTTGTTTTTTTTTGGAGCATTTTGGGATCAAAGCGAATTGAGACAAGAGTGCACACACATGAACGTACGGTTCTCATCATGTTTTGTGCACAAAAATTGCAAAAGCTGATTAAAGAGCTCGTTTGTAAAAGCAAGTGTTGGGTGTGTTGGGATGAAAAGTGTTTCTACTTTTACATTTTGCATCTTGTGTCTGTTTTGTTCTTAAGAGAATTGTTTGAAATTGTAGGAAATAAACATATTTGCTCTCTTTGCTGAGAAAACAATGCCACTTATATGTTTGTCATGCAAATATGAAGCTGCATCACAGCAGCAGCAGGTTAGCTTGAATGAAAATGTGAGGAAACTGAAACCATTTCTCCATCCAAAGGTTGCAAAATCACCCACAAACTTCATCAATCTCCACTTAGTTTAATCTGTGTGAAAATCAAGGTGGAGAAAACAACATAATGATGTTTTAATGTCAGACTGCAGCAGCTCTCTGGAGTCTTAATTCAGCGAGTCTGGTTGAATAAATAGCTTCCTGGCACAGAACCAAACCTCGTCCTTTTTCACACTTCAGTTTTCGCATGTAGCACACAAACCAGATATAATGTGATAATTTGGGAGCTCAGGAAGCTCGGAGCCTTTCTGTCTGTTTCCTGTTTCCTGTCTTAGAAAGCTTAGCTAATTATCTCCAAATACAAAACACAAAGAGTGTGAAATGATGTTCTCACCTAATTCACAGCAAGAAAACAACCCAAAGTCAAACGATTCCTTTAAGAAAAGTCACAATAACGTGTTTACAAACTTAAAATGGCTGTTTTTATTGATTAACTCTGTTTTCTGGCCTTTTCTCCTAATTTCTTCACCAGGTGATTCCATGACTTACCACCAGGGGCGACCTTTCTCCACCTACGACAATGACAACGACATCGCCGTCACCAACTGCGCTCTGTCCTACAAAGGCGCCTTCTGGTATAAAAACTGTCACCGTGTCAACTTAATGGGAAAATATGGCGACAGCAGCCACAGTAAGGTATGTGAACTTCACACGAACTTAAAAGAAAAACTGGATTATTTCTTTCAAGTCAAGGGATTGAGAATAACAAAAGATTCTTAGCATTTAGCGTTGAGAAATGCAAACTTTCTAAGAAATAAATTCCACCGTTTCTTAATAATTCATACAATCCTGTTGGTAGTTAGCAGATTTGTTTTGGTTTTTCCATTTTAAATCCTGTATAATGTCTGTTAACCATTTTCTTTTTTTCCTCCTGTTTTGCTTTTTCTAGTATCTTTGTTTTATTTCCACTAAGATTTCTTGAGTTTATTGAAGTAAAGTCAAAGTTTAAAATAGTCAAATACCACAAAGGATGCTTCAAAGAGCTGTACATACAAATTAAATATGTGTACTTATGTATAATATATAAAAATAAACATAAAAATGCATCTGAAAACAACTAAGGAAGGATGAAAACTGATGCAAAAAGATGTTAATCTGATTTAAAACTAATCAAATTTGGACAGAAGGCTTATTTTAAAAGAAGAGTTTGGTAAGAGGAGAACCAACCGCTTACAGATGTTTTATTTATTTCTTCAGTTTTCAGGAGATCTTTGAGTCCCAGGAGGTGTATTAGGATCGACTAGCGATGATAAGTCTGTGTAAAATTTTAAAGGTTAAAAAGTAGAATTTTAAAGTCAGATGTCGCCATCAGAGGGAGCCAACGTAATGAAACCAGATACCAGGTTTATTTTATAGTTTTGGTTCATTTTCCAGCAGCTGTTTTTTGTCCGAGCTGTGGTTCGGTGGCAGCTGATTTGGTTAAACTGGAGACAAATGCATGAGTAAGTGTTTCAGCATCTGCGATGGAAAGAATAGGACCCGTCTTGGCAGCGTTTATTAAGTGGAAATACACAAAATCTTTGTAATGTTGATTTTTTTCTCCTCAAAGATGAGATTAGAATCAAGTAGGACACAGATTTATTTTGAAAGGCCTTTTTAAAAAGCTTTGCTCTGAGTGAGATCACAGACATTATTTCTAATCTGATTTGGAAATGGAGACATTTCAGTTTTCTTGGTTGTTTGGCTCCTTTTTGATGCTATCTTCCCCCTAATTTCTTATAATTAACAATATGTCAACTCAAATCTGTTGCTTCTTGACTCTTTGTTCCGAAAAATCCAAGACCAAGTTGAAATAAAAAGGGGACATTATATTCCAGTATTTGTTCTAACAGTTTACATAGTTTTTTCCCCTCATGTGAGCGATCTTAATCAAATGTTCCACACTCTCTTCGGTATTATGTAACTGCTTATTTTTCACCTCTGCTGTAATAAAGAGGTGAATAAGCAGAATTTTCCTCTTCTTCTGTGAATCCGGATGATGTGTGATGATGGGAAAGTGACTCCGATGTCCCAGATCTCTCACTCTTAAGAGCCTCTTCCACCATGATTTGTGTTCTGTTTTTCCCTTCAGGGGATCAACTGGTTCCACTGGAAGGGCCACGAGCACTCGATCGAGTTTGTGGAGATGAAGATGAGGCCGGCCAACTTCAGAAACTTTGAGAGCAGAAAAAAACGATCATAGACTCGTGAAACCCTCCTCGTCCTCCCCCGTCGTCTCCTCGGTGTTCCCTCGTCCTCAGATCATCATTAAAAACACAAACAAAGACCATTGCTCTGAACGTCATCCAGTCGCGGCTGGAAGAAGTGAACCTGGTAACAAAACGCCAAAGAATCAAAACAATTAGCCGTTTTTTTTGTGTGTAGCCGTTCCACTTTTACACTGTTGTATGTGTGATTTTTAATTCCTGCATTCCAAAAAAAAAAGACAAGTAGCATGTTTGATGAGCTCGAATGAATGGACGTAAAGTACAATGTCGGAGGAAAACATCTGTAATCACATGAAAATTTAAATGTAAAATTGTGTAAAAATCCACTGAATCAGTTTCATGTCAAAGGCACATAGTCCCTTCATCCCCTGAGGAAGTTAATTCAGTGTTAAATTATTTAAACTCATCCATCTTAAACTTGTTATCGACAGAGTAAATTATATAAAAATGACACATCTTAATAAATGAAAAGAACTCTATAAAATGTCATATATGTTTACTGTTCAACTAAGAGACCAATCACAATTAAAGGCTGCGAATAACTTTCATATTTAAATGTTGCTTTACTTATTTGATAGGAGAAAAAATCTGATGCTTAGCAACATTCAAAACAAATAAAAATGTTAGTTTGATAAAAGTGTGTGTGAGCTCTTTTTATAAGGAGACGTTCAGATGATATTCACCTCCACTCCAGCAGATGGCAGCGTTTACTCTATGCAAGTAGTGGATGTGACTGTGTGAAAGTCTGTTGCAGCATATGAGCACATTTTACTGAGCAACTGGTTGTAACTATGGCAGATATCCACAATATTTGGTCTCTGCAAACCTTGAAAAGTCTTGAAAAACATTTAATTCAGTTTAATTTAAAATAAGAGTGAAGATTGTTAATTGTAGAGTTTAAATTCAGCAGCATCAGATCATCAAGCTGTTGCAGCTGGGAAGCTAAATCGACTCATAACGAGCAATTTAGCAACGTGAAGTCATTTTAAATTGGTTCATTCATCCATCAGTTCATTAAAACTTAATCTGGGTGCAGGTCACATTAATTAATTAGCATCAGTAAGAGTTATTAATATATGTAGATGGGAAATATAGACAGAAATGGTGCATAAATGTCAATAAATTCATGTTTTTAATAAAAGATTGTAGGCCTTTTTGTTCCTGTTGGGTTTTCTTCATTCTGCATCACATATTGGTTTTTTTTAAAAAGTATTAAATTTTATTCTTTGTGCTTTTTAATGTGTTAAATTATTTGAAAACCTTGTTAGCATGTTGGATACCAGCTAACATTCTCCACAACTTAATTGATCGAGGTTTTTTACTCATCATACTGACTTGCTTCACTTTGAAAAGTTATTTTAAGGACTTTTAATCCAAAGGTTGGTTTGCAGGTTAATTAAAGTTTTACCGGCTGGATTGAAGCCTAATATTTCTTTAGCAACATCACCTCACTGTTCCAAAGTTTAGAGCTAAAATCAGCTTTATCTCTCTTTTGCAATTTAAGACCTTTGCCGTCTTTTTGCGCAAACCAGACTATTTTTATAAAATCGATACCTGTCAACAACTGCGATCAAATCCATCTATTGATAAACTTCATGAGTGGAGCTTATTTGTTGCTTCTCATTGGTTCCAATTGGTTCGACATGTTGGGCTGACTTTGGTGTTTGAAGACTGGCCAGTTCTCAAAGCACAGAGGCTTCAAATGAGAGATAATTCTTATGAAATGCGACCGGTCGACAGTGTTGCATTTGGTTAATTAGGTCATTTTGGTCTTTCAACATCAGGCAGGTGACCCAGGGGTCAATCCCTACTTCATGTCCTCGGGTCAATCACTAAGTTTGATCTGCAACAACCTCCATGTCCTCTCTGCCGTCTCCCAGACTGTTTGGTTTGCAGATGAAGTCTAATAAGCACATTTTTGTTTCTCATGCATCTGATCCTCCTCAAGAGCCGTGACTGAATATTTGGTTTCATCATGATCAGTGTAACAGTTTCTTAGTATTCATGCACAGATACACCTCAATGCATTCAGTGAAGCCTGATAGTCACGCTGTTTGGAACATTTTGTTTGAATGTGACACAAAGGAATTCGACCAGGAATGACAAGACACTAGTTTTTCGTCTGGCGCGGAGCTGGGAATTTTCCACTTAGAAATAAATGTTGACCTGGATTTCTTCTCTTATGCATAATGCTCGTATCAAATTCAGCCCTAAGATGCTTCTAAATAAGGACTTCAAATCATGAGTCAGACGTCCTTGTGATGTAGCTCCAAATAGTACCGGGGTTAGGAGTGCTTTAGCAAGAGCTTTCCGGTGATCTTGACACATAATGTTTAAAAAAGAGATTGTGACTTTATCTGTAAAACTGATGTTTGTCAAAATCAGGACAGTATTTCCCATGACCTGACTGCTTCCTGTAGCCAGAAGGACAGATAAGAGCCGATAGCAGGCCTTGTAACCGAGACGATTCGTTTTCAGAAAGGTTATCTTGGTGAAATAGGCAAATTGCAGTTCATATGGTTTGCTGTTTGGTGCAATAAAGACATTTCTGCTTTTTTGATTTTAAATACATAAGATTTTCTGGGGAGCTAACCAAGATTATAGCTTAATTTTAGGTTTCCAATGGTTTTTAGCCTCCTGGTGGCAGGGATTTAGGAACAATGTTGGTCATTTGATCCACCACTTTGGTTCTGACCGAAATGTCTCAACATCTATTTCCTAAATTTCTAGAATATCTTCTAAATCATTTATGTTCCAAAGAAGAATCCTATAATTCTGATGATCACATTTGTAAACGCAATAGAGTATTGTCTGATGGACTGCTAAAAGATTTGGTTATTATAGCTTTGATGATCTTGCTCCACACATCTACAATTTATATTTTTAAACAAACAATCAATATTGTTTATTCAACCTGTTTTGATTCCAAAAGTGCAGACAGCAACATCATCAGGTCAAAATTAAAACTTGCTAAATTAACTTAATTTTAATCAGCTATGGTTGTAATTTTTTTTTAGCCTAACACTTATTTCCAAATGTTAGCATGCTAACACGCTAACAAAGTTTTTGTGATCACAGTAAACATTATTTGCTAATTGTTAGCATGAAAGCTTTGTCATTGTGAGCATGTTAGCATACTGAAAACAGCGTTTAGCTAACAGCTAACTAATGTTCACAGGTAGCAGCTTCTAAACGCACAATACTTATTTCTCATTTATGCCACTAGAGGTCGCTCGATTAAACTATTAAAACAAAACATTGTGAAGCAGAGTGAGATCATGAATCCGTCGTGTCAAACCTTATTTGTAGAAAGAGGTGCGATTGTCGGGCTAATAAATAACGTCGTCATTGACACAAGGGGGCGCTGTTGTCTTGTGGCTCTGAGTCTCCACCTTTCTCTGAAGGAGAGAGGAAGAGGATGAATGACGGACTTCCGGGTTCTGCGTCGGAGAGGACGCAAGTAAAAGTAAGACACCGAAAACACAGTTGGAGACAAAAAATAAACTGATAAACTGAGTTTTGTTTCACCCGCTAACATGAACCGTAACTATTTATTCTTTAAACATTGAACTAGACCACTAAAAGTCGGACAAAACTGGATATTTGCATGCCGCACTCGCAAGAAGCTAACAGCTAACGACTAACCCACCTGCAGATATGTGGCTCATTAGGAAGCAAAGCAGCCACCTGGCTAACCAGGTGAGTTTTGCACACACACACTCTCACACACAGCTCCGAGATAGGTAATAATGTGCGCATCTAGAGGAAATCTGGACACATTTTAACCAATATAACAAATTAGTAGAGGCAATAGATTAGAAACTTCCTAGATTCAGGATTAATCAGGAGACAGATTAGCGTGGCAGTGAAACAATTTTTAAATATTTTTCATGTAAGGCAGTCACTATTGTAGTTAAAAATCTATCCAATTGATTTAGGCAGGAATGTTTACATTGGAAGTTATGTGTTAACCTTTATGTACAGTATGTTTAGTCAAGTTTGCAAACTGCTTTCCTGGTTAACGAGCGTGACCCCGGAAGTTAGCGACGGACAATAAAAGGAAGCCCACCTTAACTAAACCAGTAAATAAAAAGAACAGACCTGTTTCTATGTTTGACATTTATTCCTTGTAAACCACTGATCAAAATATAATTGTTTAGGATATTAAATGCCAAAAATAATAATTTTCATTTTAATCATCATCTACAGCTAATTAAGCATTTACCTGAAAACACCACTGTACCTCTTCACAGAGCTGCAAGCTTGCCTGTAAACTCTTTGATTTATTTTATCTACATATAAATATAAAGAAAACGCTCTAACTACAGAAACCTATTGTATGCTGCTGCCACTTTATACGTTTCCTATAGACTTCTGTATACATCACAGGTGAGGCTGCAGTTCAACAGGGACAGGCCTCAATACATGAAACCAAAATTAGCCAACAGTTCCCAGAACTGTCGTGGTGTTGCTACACACTGATAGTCTTAGTATTTGTTCAGTGTTATATCATTGTTTGCACAAAGAGCTGCCTCACATTTACACAGCCAACTCTCTCCTGCTGATGCAACGACTTTAAGACAAGTCTGCCTTTTCACAGTTTCTGTTCTGTTAGATGAAATGACATTTTCATGAGGTAATGCTTTGTTTTCATATTTTTCATGTGGTGTGTAGTTGGATGCTGTTTTTGTCAAAATACTGAACAGGAGTAACTTGGGACGGTTTCTGTGCGAAATAATTCGAAAGTAACATAAAGATAGTGCAGAGATGAGGTCAAATAAAAGCCAAAATAAAAATGTGATTTCTGTATGTGCCTGTTGAGCAAAGGTTGCCCTGTTGCCTAAGAAAACCTGTTTGCATTAGTCACGCCATGCAGCCTCGCTGAAACACGCTGAACTGCCATTAATCATGTTTTTCAAGGAAACTTTTTCCCAAGAGTCTGTGCTATATTTGAATTGGCTCTGCGCTCGGTGCAGAGTCCCTGGCACTGTGTGAGCATGTATCTAAATCATCTGCCACGACCCTGTCAGTGCACTCGGCACGACTTTCCACTCCACCATTAGACATACAGTATGTAATTGAAAAGCAGGTAATTTCACGCTCTGTCTGATTATTCTATAGGCTGAGTGAATTCCTCATGCATGTGCTGTAAATTAGAGATGACGGTCGTGTAAAGAACATGTTTTAATTTTTATATCCTGCGTTTAAGCATGCACATATGATTTTAATTCTCGCTTTGACTTCTTTAAACTTAGGTTGGGATATTTTTCTTGTTCACCTCATACAGAGTAAGGAAGTAGCTGGTATTTATTGTGCATAAAAATAAAGTATGAAGCTCATTCATAAGACGTTTGACTCCAAGCTGAAAGTAGAGCAAATAGACAAAGCATACATTTCCTGGAAGGCTCCTTTAAACAAGTGTAACAGTACTGCAACAGAAATTGTATACACGGAATATTCTATACAATTTTGCATACTTTGATGTTTTGCACAAGCAACAAAGTAATGCAGAGGAAAAGCCTGTCTGGTAAAGGGACATTATTGCAGGAATAGTTGTGGGAAATTGGATTTTTAAATTAGAAATTAGATTTTTTTATTACTTGTAAAATTTCAGAACATTTGCTTGTGGTTTTTATAGTAATCAGTTCTGTCAATCTTGGTTTTTTTTGCAATATTCTCCAATTACTTTTATGAGGATTTTTTAATATTATTACCAAATCTTATTTCTATGTTCTTATGTTTCCAATTTAACTTATCTTGATGCTGGTTTTCATAATTTCATGCGTATTGTGCTGTGCAGTCCGTAGACTACTGTTACCAATCAATGACTGGCACCAAACACAAATTACATTTTTCAGTAAATTAGAAACAAGTGCACATCCTCTGAGTTAGCGTGCTCCGAATCTGCCTCCTGAGCGAGATTTCATTATTCAACCTGAAACGATCATCAACATCTGTACCAGATCAAGTGGTGATCAATCCAGTGAATATTGGGACATTTATCTCGGGACCACAAATGTCAGCGTTGTGGCTTCACAGGAACGTTCAGAGAATCACCAAAGTCATTAGAATTCATCTTCTGAAAAACGGAAAAATAATGATTTTTAACTGTTTTGACAGCAGACGGGTTGTAACATTACTATCGATTAATGTGTTAAATAGAGTTAAGTGCACCTCGTTAATCCAAAACGGTCAACACTTAAAAATGATGCAATGTCTTTGTAGGTTATTATTTTTCCCGTTAAACACTGCACATAATCTCTTTATGTGCAGTGATGCTGTGGCGTCACGTACACGACACGAAGGCTTGTGGAGAATTATCCCGTTACGATCATTAATCATTCTGATCATCTCCTGACATCTGCGGGATTCAACAATGGATGCAGCCATCTGATGTGTCATCGGAATTAAAGTGTTAAATGGCAGCGAGGGTCTAATACGCTGGGGCGTGCTGAGTGTCAGTGACCTCCCATGTGTGTACCAACATGCACCAGAGGTTTATAACCTATAAAGATGGTGAGCGATCTCCTCTAATGGATCCCTTTTTCATAGATTAACAACAGAGCTCATTTAGTTAATCACCAAGGATTGGATCAAATTTATAGATTTGATGCTATTGTCCATTTCAGAAAAGCAGAGTAATTGCATGAAAGCCTCGAGGCCAGATGTCAAACGTCTGATTAAAAGCCAAGAAAGCGGCGCTGACAGCTACATTAAACTGAAATATTTGGCCGCAGCTTTGAAGGCATGCTAGTTTTGATCTCCTTTGTTTCGCGTTCACTTGCTCTCTGTCTGTTTAGCTTAAATGAAGTGGTCTTGTAATCCTCACGTTGCAGTGCATGGTCATTTCTCCTTGGCTTTACATTGAGAGCATTAAGGCAAAATACATTTCATTAGATCTCTGCAGATGTACGTCAAGTTGGACCTGAGCCTAAGAGGATTGTAGCTGTGTGTGTTCAGAGCATGCATGTTGAACCTCACATACGAGTGGCTCAAGCTGCCTCGTCGCAGTCCTAAATACTTCAGAGATCATAACCCCAATTTCTTTACCTCATCAAGTTGCCATCTGGACTTGGAGCATTTTGGGTTCAAAGCTCCTTACAGCGAATTCTAACAAATTCCGCTGGCGTATACATTCGTAAATGTATAGTACAAGTCATGTATGTCAGTGCAGCAGTTTGGGTAATCCTGATTAAAAGCTTGTTTTATAACTCAAGTACTTTGCTGTATTGCTTTTTAAAATACACATGTAGCTGCTTTGCTTCGGTGGCATCCAATTTGGTCGACTTTAAGATTCTGCATTATGTGTTCAGCAACTGTTCCTCAAAGGAGTACTTTGACATTTCGGGGAAAAAGACTTTGTTACTTCATTACTGAGAGTTAAATGAAAACATCAATATCATTCTCGTGTCTGTATGATAAGCAGGAAGCTACAGCCTGTTAGCTTATCTTAGCATGAAGACAGGAAACAGGTAGCTTGACTCTCTGCACAGGTTAAAAAACTCAACTTTCAGCACCTTCATAGTGAAAATTTACATGTTATGTCTTGTTTTTTTTTAAATTTGTTCAGAAAAACCAAAGTGTCAAAATGCCAGCTTGTGCTTTAAGTCACATCATCCAGCTTTAACCCCTGAAAACCCGCAACTTTTTATAGTAAACAACCAAGATCAAATATGTTTGTTAGTAAAAATATAGAGGTGCTGATAGTTTTACATGTCTTAGCTTTGAACAGAGGCGGCCCAGCTGTTTATCCCACGCAAAACTAAGCTAACCAGCTGCTAACTGTAGCTTCATATTTACTGTGCAGACATGTTTGTGGTATCAAGGTTTCAAGCTGATATGTTTTGTCTTAAAAAACCAGTTGCACAGGAAATTAGAGTCCTGTATGATACAGACAATTACATTTACAGAAGCAGTATTGTTATTTATGCATGTGTGCAGGTTAACACCTAGCTATTAATTCTGTAGTGTATGTTTTTTGAGCTGTGGGTGACAGAAGCTTAACAGCTGCACAATGTAGTGATGATAATGTGACTGACAGCTTCACAAAGCAAAGTTCAACATCTGGGGAACACAGTCAGTAAACCTTGATGGCCTTTGAGTATCAAACATCACTGCAGGAGTCCTTTCTTTCTCGTTCTGCCCTGATCTTCCGACCTCAGTCACTGCAGGACAGTAACAAAGTTTTGTTCCCAAAATGTCCGACTGTTTCTTTATAAATGCACTCATATTTAACCAGGATGATCCTTTAGCATCCATCATACTGAGCTCTTTCTAGCTCCTGTCGCTTTGTGTGCATGAATATTCTCACCATACAATAGGCATGTATTTGTTTTGTCTGTATGCAATGAAAAACACTTCAAAATCAAATCTGAAAATCCTTTTACGATATGTGTTGTACCTGCCCGATGATGGTTTTAGCTCTGCGGCTCTGTGACATAACAGCCTGGCTCTGAACAGGAGCACTCGGGCTCTTTGACGGGGGGATTACGGCTCATTCTTCAGAGCGCTGGGTTTATTTTAGGGTCTGACTGGATAAAACAGGATTAGCATCACAATGAATCCCCGGGCATTCAAACCCAGAGGTCAGCTCCTCTGTGGCCTTTGACATTTGAAATGTTTATAAACCCCCCCATCTGTGTTGTGATAGCTAAAGATAGACTTGATCAGCTGTCATTCCACTGAGGTGTCCATTTTTTGATCAGTGCCGAGCTTTTTTTGGAGGCGCGATGTGCTGCTGGGAGTGATTTTTGACGCCATTCTCAGTTGTTTTACTGTAGCTGCTGGGTTTAATTTTGGTAAATAATCTCTTAAGGGAATATTTTATTTGTATTCTGCGGGGAGATGATAAATTTAACGAATGAAGCGAACTGAGAGGAATGTGATGAATATTTCAGTCTGTTACCAATAAGCTCTGCTTCTGATGGAGCTGGAGGACAAAATGTAATGGAAGTAAAAGTGATGATGATGTTGAATTAAAAAAAGATAAAAATAATGAGAACAACAATAATAAGTGATACAGAAAAGCTTTATGATGAAATTAGAGAGTTTTAATAGTAGTAAAATGAGAAAAACAATATAAAATACATTGTGAAAATGTTGCTAAAATGTCAGAAAAGGATTTTTGATAATAGCGAGCTCCAGAATTTTCTGTGTTATATTTATAGACATCATTAAATTTAAGTTTTGTACAGAAAAAGTGATTTAAAATGTGCTGCACAGTTTGCAATCCAGAGCCGTTTCACATATGAGAGACAGATTTTTGATTTTTCACATTGTGATTAAAGACATCCAGAGAAACCACTGTGGATGGCAGGCAAATAAGGAAAACATCATGTTTTAATTGAGTCAGCTGAATCATAAAATTCTGTGCCTGTCAGTTTTATTGTTGGAAAGACAGCTGAGGAGTCTTGATGCATTTCCAATGTGACCAGTAGGTTTTGATTTGACTGATTCAGAGAAGAAATAACAGCTAAATCAATCTGTGATTTAAAAAAAAATGAAAAATAGAATAGAAATGGGGCAAAAGAATAGTTTAAAATCAATGGGTCAAAGGTCAGAGGCTGACCCTGACAATGAAGAGAATATTTGATAAAAAAAAAAAAAGTATTAAAATATCAAGTTAATCCAGGCAGCAGGATGAGGATTTCATAAAGAATAAAGAGCAGATTACGAAGAATGAAGTTGTAGCAAATCCTAATAACAGTGTGTAGCGACGAGGAGAGAACTGAAGGCTAATAGTCAGCTGACAAGCGCTCGGTCTGTCAGCACCGACCCACATGTTGACATATTTCCTCTGTGAAACTGAACAGGCCACAGATCTCTAATGCCGACCTCCTGAGAAGCCGTTTGTGGCCGAGGTGTCTCGTTCAAGGGCCACGTTACGAACGAGAAAATGGAGCTCCTCGTTCACCACCGGGTCAGTTTATCTGTGACAATTAAAATGAGGTCACGACACCGTGACAGTTTCCATCATGTTGACCGAACACGTCATGGACTCAAAGCCCCAAAGAGACTCACAGTTCGCTCTTGTGGGTCATGAGAGCTCCTTCGTCATTGTGTGGTTTGAAAGAGAGCGTTGAGGTATAAACTGACACACTTTTATACTTTATATAAACACAGGAGATACTTTGCTAAGCATTTCTTTACGCCTGACCTAATATTTTAGGTTTAGGTCCACTTCTAAAGCATTTCTCTATAAATACATCTTTACTTGCTTTAAAAACAGCAATAGTCTGCAGTTTATTTATCTTTTTTATTTCTGCCGTGCTCTCGGTTTGGTTTACTTTGGTCAAGAATGAAACGCTGGGATAATAATAACTGAATCTCTGTGACGTTTGTGCAGACACTCATTGCCCTCAGAGGATCAATCAAACTGAACTTTTCCCCCTGCGCCTCCATTGGGTCGACATTTTTTTGGTATTATTTTTAGCTTGACATTTGAGGGAAACGTCTCGAGCGTAGGATGGATGGATTTGTAATCATGTACAAATATTCCCAGAGGAAAAGAGGGAACCTTAGCCGTCATTTGGCTTTTTGTCCAGCGCTACTAGCTTGTCAAAATTCCATTAAATAAACTTATCTTGACGAGAGAAACTAGGTGGACTGGCACAAAAATATGTTGCAGGTAATTTATTTTGATAACATTCTCATCCAGGACCATCATATTGTGAATTATTTTGTTAATGTCAAGTACAAAATTAACCATCGAAACCTTCAGCACCGGCCTGTAAGATGTGGTTAGCGCTAATTAGCAAAAAATTAGCTAGCAAACATGCTAAACTAAGATGGTGAACATGGTAAACATCAAACTTGCTATACATCAAGATAGCAGCATCGACTCTGTGGGTAAGTTAGCGTGCCGTTAGCATTTAGCTCAAAGCTCTGTTGTGCTTTAGCTTAGCTTAGCTTTACAGAGCTGTTAGCATAAACCATTCCTTGCATGACCCTGTGTGTCTCAGACCAAATTTAATTAAAAATTATCATTAAAAAGGTATTTATTATTACTGCATTGCACCAACAATGCATGCTAATATGCTATTTTATGCTAAAACATAGAGTAAGATTGGTGGACAGTAACAAAAGCAGCATTGAAGTATGTAAATAACTTTAAAATCCCGGTGTAAATACAATGTCACTTTGCTAGGCCTAATAGATCTTAAATTAGTTTATAGTTTCCAGCCGTCAAGGAGACTGTATTTAAAAAGAAATACATACTGTTATTTATTTACACTAGAGCATGTTAAACAGCCTTCACATGGTGGTTTTGGAGCGCACAGTATGTGATTTATGACGCAGCCAATGTGTCATGTTGATTTATCTCATTTCATACCTGAAATTACTCACCGCACCTTCATGATTGGCCAACTTTTGACACACACCCTAAAGGGAAGATCAGTGACAGCCAGGACTGAAAGTAATTCATTTCTTTGCAGCCTTGGGTGCAGCTTTGCAGAGGGAACAAGCCGTAACAAGCTCTTGTCTTCGGCTGAGTTTGTTAAAGATGTTACTTTAAAGTCAAATCTGACATTTTTTGTGTGTTTTCTCTTTTTTTTTTTTTTGAGGCAGAGCACAGATTGCCATCGTTGCTCTCGGCGTTCCCTGCAGATTTGCTGGTTAAATGAATAAATCAATCCATCCAATGATGGTATCAGAGTTTTATGGTCTGGCCTGCTCTCATATAGCAGAACTTTGACTTTGCTTTGCACACTTTGCTAATCAGAGCTGATGTCATTGCAGCTATGGTAGACCCTCCTTCGTTAATTATTAAGAGACCCATATTACGCATTAGCAATTAGATAATCGCCCCACCATTATCTTTGAACGTAGTCCGGAGACAGCATTATAGATTTACACTTAACTTCGTCTGGAACCTGTCGGGGGTTTAAAACCGCTGATATCTGAGCTTCAAATCCTGAGTGTTTCTCTCTAAAACATTAAATATTCATAACTAAAAAAAAGCCACAATCGAAGTTAAAGAATAAAACATCTGGACTTTGACGTTTGGTTTGATCAGATTTGATCCAAACTGGTCAATAAATCCACAGACTGTCATCGGTGTGGTGACATCACCTTTCCTGACCAAAGCCCCGCCCACTTCTAACCTGAAGAGTACAGAGAGAAAAATGCAGGTGTTTCTCCTTTAAAATAACCAAAAAAAACTTTCAAAATTCTTACATAAAATTTTCTGAAGTTGTGCTGAATGTTTTTATGACATTTTTCACTCAGAAAAGCTCAGATTTTTGATGCAAATTGCATCAAGTGAGCTCTGAGCAGCTCATTTATAATTAACCTCTCCAGTCAAACTTCATGAGTATTTTATTAGATTTATCAAAACCTCTGCACAGATATTTTTAGAACAGCTTCACTCACTCGCACGAAGCTTTAGAAGCTTTGGTTCAAATTCAAGGAACTACACTCACCTTGATTACTAGCTAAAAATGATTGCAATCGAGATAGACTTCATGCCCTCGTATCTGCCAGACGCCACACAGCTCGGGCGAGAGCCGCTTAGTCAGGTTAATGGCCTCGATTATTGATTAACAGTCTGAGTATTTACCGTGTGCACACTTCTGCAGGGCGGCCGCAGGGAGAGCGATGCACTCGGCGGCATGTGACAGGGTAATAAAGTCGAAGTTATTTCATTTTGAGAGACGTCCTGTAAGTGCCGAGGCTCAGTTCGCTCACAGTGAGATCAGGTGTTCAAACAGCTGCACACCTGGAGGCTTCCCATGTGCCACCGCATGCTAACGCTGACCAGGCCGGGAATGTTTGAGTCTGATGTATTTTTAGAACTTCAGTCTGATAGAAGTTTAATTCTTTGTTTTAAAGGTTACATGGCCTCATTCTGTTGAACAGGTTTCTTCAGATATCTTTGCAAAAACCCAGAACGCGTCTCTTTGTACGCTGTCCAACAGATTACAGGCACTTCCTGGTTTACTACCCATCAACCTTCATCAAGATATCACAGTAAACCTGCTTCCTGGAAAGTCGATTTCCAAAAAAACTGATTTGAGCCGCTCTGGGGATTGTGATGGTATCACACCATAAAAAAATATACAGTGAAACTTTCTTTTTTTGGTTCCTGTAAAACATCCACATCAAAGCAGCATGACTAAGAATGTGAAAGGGAGATTATTTAGCTCGTACGAATAGATAAATCTTGACAAAATAGTCCATACTGAAATAGAAGACGACCTTTTCTTACTGGAAATGAGTCTGACTGCTTGAACACAACCTTTTTTTTTTTTTAATTAACCTGAATGTTTGTGGCTGAATTAGACAATAATTGTCTTGTGGTTTTGAATAAAGCAGCACATGCACGTCACCGATCAGGATAAGCTTGTTAATACTTTGCAGGGCGACATTTGATGGACTTTGGTTGCAAATTGCTTCCCTGCGATCTCTTTCTGAGAGCTGCTCATCAGTGCTTTAGATATTTCTGTTAAATATTAACAGAGTGCTGTGCAATGCCAGAGCCTCTGCTCCCTCTATCAGGGTTTTCCGAGATAAGCCGTCTGAACCCGTTGCCTTATCTTTAAACCTCATCCTTTACAGCTCTGTAACTGTGGTGTGGCTGCATTACAGTCCATTTAGCTGACCTACAAGAGGGACGGTTCCTCTTCTTTAAGAACCAGAGATAAAGAAAAGTTAAAAGTATGAAAGAATCTGTTTTTTTCACATGAACATGGTGGGAATTCTTGGTGTGGTGACTTTCTCTGGCTGGCAGACGACCAGCGAGCAAAGAGAGTGGTATTTCACTGTAATTGCTTCAAGCAGGCTGGCGAAGATAAGAGGAAGCACTGCATCATTTTCATGTCTGAATTGCTTTATAATATCTCGACCCAGTGTGTCTGTCCTCATGTAAACTCTGAGCCGCTGCAAATCCCTCTCATTACGCTTTCTCTGCAGATTATCACCATTACTCACATTCGTACAAGCCCCATTACCATCACCCACCATCCACTTAAGTAGCCTTTAATAATAATAATAACAGCACACGAGCAAGAAGGCCACAGCGTGTCATCATGAATAACGCTTCACTTTTTGAAATATTCATGACATCGGTTATGATACATTTCCATTTTTTTTTTCCGCACTGCAAGTGATTTTAGGCGGAAAGACGAGCAGCTGTGGTTTACTCATGACGATGAGCAGTTTTTCAGCCTTACACAACTTTCATTGCATCATCTGCCCAGTTAAAGTGATTCAGAGAGAAATGCACAGCTGCGTCGGTGTCATTGTCACAAGGTTTTGACTGTCGGTGAAGGTTGAGCTAACCCGAACTGTCGTGTAGTTTGATGAATAAACAATACATCATGTTTTTTTTTTAGCGTAACTCGTGTTAAAAAGTCTCTCTGCATGTTGCAAGAATGTTGTTTAGATTTATGAAGATTTATCTGGTTTACCTTTCAGTAAAGTCTGAACAGTGTATCCTGTGTTTGGTGCAGAAAGTCAGACCGACTCGCGAAATCGTTTTTAAACACAAAATGCTGCTCTTAAAATGCAAAACATTAAATCACATGCTCAGTCCTCAGATTTTACGCTTCAATTTAGTGCTTTTTACGAAGTTAACATATCAGAACTTTGCCAGCACTGCTAGAAACTTAAAGTTAAGCAGTGGTGGAAACAAAAAAGGACAGAAATGCATATAATTCCCTTTATGGCGGTGAATCAAACGTCTGTTACAGATGTTTTACAAGTGATTTTACGTTATTTGTCCGTCTAGTCACGCAAAAAGGTTTTAGTTCTCTGTATTTTAGATAATGATTCTTTAAAGTGACTGAATTTAATGAGGTTTGTTTTTACTGAGAAGAAACTTTATGATTTATGCAGAACAAAAGAAGCAGACTGATGCAGAAACGTGCATCACTTATCATTTATCCTTGTTATTGCAGTGTGAGCTCAGACTTCATTATAGATGTGATAATATTTTCCTTATTACCTTTTTAAGGAAACAAATGCATGCATTTATAGATGGAAAGCAGTTACTCATTAACGTTATCAGTGATGACCTTTTATTTGAAATTCAATTAAAATTCGGAGACAAACCTGAAATTCCGCAAAATATTGTCTATTTTATTACCTGGTTTGACTTTGAGGTAGTAAAACATTTTGTGTGAAGAGTTTCCAAACTAAAACTTTTAACTAAAACTTAAAACAAGAGCATAAATTGTCATAAAACACTGTAAGATCTGACTAGACGGTGGCATTTAGATAAGCAGTTATGGAAAATATTTGTGGCTTAGTGTAAAGTTCTGAATTTCATATTAATCTCTCTTTGTAAATGAGACTTTTTAGACTTGAGTTTTGATTCATTGCTGGTCAAGATGAAGCTAATGTTGATGCATTGTTACTGTTGATGTTTCTGTATGACTATATAGAATAACAACGTGGGGCCTGCTTTAGGATGAGCTTAAATTAGACTCATATGCATGTTAACTTTCCACTTTGAGTAAACTGTGGGGGAGGGCTGTCTTGAAACAGAAAGAGAGGGTAGAGGTTTTAATCTGGTTAAAAAAAAAAAAATTTCCAGGCTGACATTCTGTTCTAGTTTTGTAGCATGTCTGGTATGACTGTCACGTCCACCAGGTTTCAATCATCAAAGGTGTTTCGTAACACGAGCCGAAGACTTCAGCCGTCAGTCAAAAAAACCGGTTTGTGCGCCACTATGTAACATCTCTGTGATTCTCCAGTCTGCCGGCTGCACAAAAAGTACAATTTGTTTAATGATCCAAATGTAAAAAGGCTGCAAGAGCTGTTGGTTTTTGCATATTTTGAAATCTAAAAAAAAAATTAACTGTTTAATAGGTTTAACAAGTTGTGCTAAAATCTTTGCTGAATCTTTGCTAGCAGCTCTGTGAAGTTGAACTCAGGCACAGTGGTGATTTGATCTAAATGCTAACATACCCGTGTTTTGCAGGTCTAATATTTGCCTGGCTTAGCAACGTAGCTAACATGTTAGCATGACATTTGTTAGATAGCACTCAAATTACAGCAGAGGCTTATGGGAATCTGCACCAATGGGTGCATTGATTGATTAGCCAACGCCATTTAACCGATCAGCAAATATTCTACTAGCTGGTTTATCGGTTTTTATTATTTTTCAGACACATTTTCCAGATTCCCAAATCTAATATTCTTGTTTTTCTTAATCATATTTGACAGTAAACCAAATATCTTGGAGTTTTTAATTGTTACTACCAAAATTTGAGACCGTCACATCAAACTACGGAAAGTTATAATGAGCATTTTTTAAACTTTTTTTAGATTTAATTGACTTAAAATGTTTTAATTAAAAAAATAGTTGTCAGATTAAAAGATAATGAAAATAATCTTTGGTGTTGATTTAAGACTACAAAATAACCAGCAATCAAGACGTTAACTTTGAGCTATGAGGCGTAACTATTTTCTGACACATCAAAAAAAATTTAATTAATCCAGAAAATAATCAATGTTAAATATGCAAATAATTGTTAAGCTGCTTTAAAAGCCTCAAATTTCAATTTCTTTGCAAAGTCACCAAATGTATTCAAATTTTTCCTTTGAGGGACCGTAAATGGCAAGAATACTTCAATTGCGGTTGCAACATTGTAGCCAACTGACTGACAACAAAGCGTTTCTGCTAATGTAGCGAAAAATTGATACATTTTCTTCAATAATACAACTAAAACAAGTCTTGTTTCTTAAAAAGAAGGGTTTTATTTCCTTTTTTTAACAAAGCCCAATACAGATCTGAAGCAAAACTGGGGAACACTGGTCAATCTCAATCCAATCATCATGTCTGGGGACACCCACAAAAAGATGAGCTTTAAATAAAAAAAAGACACCTAAAATAATCATACAACCCAGAATTGGGGCAAAGAAATTAATAATGGTGCTTGTTTTCCAAGAACTATAAAAAAAAAAAAGGAAGAAAGAAATTAAGTTTGACAATAAACATTAAGTTCATGCCAGCAGCTGTTGGGGAGGTAAATAAAATCAGACTCCTTCTAATAAAATAAATGTCGGATATAACAGACCTACTATCCATGACATCTGTTAACAGCTTCGTAAGAACCAATAAAACCTAGGATAAATGATCTTTACTATCAATATGCTAAAACTTTAAATCTTGGATGAATAATCTGGTCAAATAAAACACATTTTACGCTTTGAGCTAAGTCGCGGTTACATGAGGGGGCTGAGAATAATATTTTTAAAAAACTAATAATCAAATGTTTCCTTGCTGAAAACTTTCCTCCAATCGAACGTTGCACAGCGTTTCTCTCAAATAGATAAAATCCAATTTATTATTTATTCTTTTGACTGGAAGCGGAGGTGTTGCTTTCATTTGTTAGCCTCTTACACGTCACAGCTTATAAAGAGAATTTTGAGTCAAATTTGTCGCATTTGTGAAAATGAAAGCGATAATCAAAATGACATTGGGTTAAATCTTTTTTTACAACTAATTTGTTACACAAAGATACATTACACAGTTTAACTTGACAGCCTTGCTGACCATGAGTACATTTTGGGCTGGGAATAAAAGTACCACATCTAAATAATTTAATGACAGGTAGATCTAGGATTGGAAAGTACATAAAATAATAAAGGCAGACATTTTTTTTGTCATTTGAGCATCTAATTTATTAATCGGTTAGACTTAACGAGATCGACAAATTGGTAGTTCTGGTGGCCTGATACACTTATAAGCTTCATTTAAAGTATATATTCTGATAGTTATGACCAGTCCACTAAGTTTACACATGTACCAATCACGTAAAAGCTAAGAATAAGAATGAGGAGAGAAAATGTAGTTGAGCCGTGGCTGAATATTTCTGTCAAGGATTCAACTGGCACATGTTGTCCTCTGAAATATGAAATAACAGACAGATCTGAAATGAGCTGATCCACCTATGTAAACACAGTGATTTTCTGATACAGAAAAATACTAAGTGGACAATGTCTATTGATCTTTTAATAACAATATCCATCGGTTGAAAACACCAGTCTGCTTTTGATATATTCTCATGTGGGAACATATATATTTTATAACAAAATAAATCTATACTTTGTTTTTTTTTTCGTGGTGATGGTAGATGAAGGGTCGTACAATCCCATCATCCCATTCTCTGAGTGCTCGAACCGTCTTTGTCCATCTCAACAAAGAACTGCATGTAGGCTCAACTCTGTAAGAAATAGTACTTGTGACTGAAGCAGCTCAAATACTCAAAAGGCTCTGCCTGAGAAGAACATTAGTTTGAAGCGAAAAAAAGACTAATAAAATACTCATCTTCTCCATCTTTATACCAGTTGTTAAAGTCATTTATAATAAAGTGTATGTTGCTATTATCTTTAAAAATCATAAGCAGTTTTCTTTACTTTATCTTGGCATTTTGACACAAAATATCCTCTTGGATATTTACACAGGAAAAGATACTTTTCAAGCAATAAAACAAGCTTATATTGTGGGTTGCAACAGAATAAAACAATTCTGAAGAAATAATGGAGAAAGAATTGCATAGCAGATCAGAATATAACTAAACAGGAACTGATCCTTTTTGGTATGGTGCACTTTGATTCATGACTTTGCACATTTTCACATATGTACATGAAATAAAAGTCTATTCATAGTTTCACCTGCCCACAGAAAAAGATCAAGTTTACTTCTGCGCTATAATGCTCGACAGTGAGAAGGCCGGATGCAGACGACTCGTCCTCTCGGCTCTCCTGATAAAAGTCCATAGGAGTCTTTTCCAAAAAAAAAAACAAAACAAAAAAAAATTAAACTTTGTTTAAAAAGTGCCATTTTGCTACATTTATCAGCTGACCCACGGTCTGCTACTGAACAGTTAACACACGCCAATGTGTTACACGCAACCCAACCCCCCCCAACAAACGTCACACAGTTTCCTGATTCTATGAGTTTTGGTCACATGGACAATCACACGCACACACTCAGTCACAGAAACACTTGTGCAGAAACACACGCACACACACTCACGCACACATAGATGACATGAAAGGAAAAAAAAGTGGAAAAACAAAGTTGTGGCCGGTGGGTTCAGTTCCATTTGAAGAGTTTATCTGCTGCGATTAGACATTCCCGGCTGGTAAAGCTTTGAAAAAAGAACAAGCACCATTAGGAAAAGGCCTCAAAAGTCCTCTGCTGGGGGAGAGTTCAGCAGTTTCCGCTTGATTCTGTGCTCCCACGAAAAAAAAAAGCAAAAAAGAAAGAAATCTACATTCAGACTCGCCTCAGGCTCGTGGTCAGGCAAAGTCACTGAAATGTTTTCAGGCTTTATTGCGTCTTTTTTCCTCCGATTTTAAGTCTTGAGTTCAGCAAACAGAGTCTCTTTTTTTTCGTTTTGTCCTGTTAAAATCATGGAGTCCGAGGACGTGTATCTCCAATTTCCCATGAGGCCTTTTTCTCGTGTCCGTGTGGGGAACATCCGGGTCCTCACCGTCTCTGCTGGGCGTACACCGGGTAAGCTAGCGTCACATTCAGAGAGTCATTGTGCTGGACCAAAGACGTGTGCTGGTAGTGAAGTACGAGTTCCTTTAGCGAGCTGTACAGGTTGTACGGCTCGGCGAAGCCGTAACCTGAGGGGGTTTTGTTGATGACGCAGTGCTTCACCTCGCCGTCCACGCTGCAAAGAGGAGGAGGACAACAGGTCACAGTCTGTTCTCTGTCTGCAGGCGCTACATGTGCTCTTTCTGACCTTCTGACTTTCTCTATCGACCAAAACAACACATGCTGCTTTAAAATGTCTTGATTTAATGTTAAAGGACGGGTGCGCATGTTTTCCAGGCTGACTTTAAACATCAGTCAGGTGGAGACATGTGCAGTGAGGCTGATTTTGAAAGCTGTAGTCATTCCTAGGCCAGTTTTTGGTGCAAAAATGTGATCAAAACTTTGTTTAAAGCTAATATTTATCAGCCTGAGAGATACAGCTAGTGGATATCTTCCAAAGTTACTGTCTCTTTAGTGGATAGAAACAAAAAAGCATGAAATTTGTACTAAAAAGACGAACTTTGGAGGATATCCTTTTGATTTATTGCATCCAGATTCGCTTCCTCACTACAAAAAGGACTCTGCAACATCCTCAGTATCAATTCAAGGAGTACTGATGCTGATACATACACAACGCTGCAGGCGTAGCATCCTGCTTTGCTGCTGTCTCGAACCAGGAATGTTCCGTCTCTCTTGCCCTGGAGGAGAGCCTCCGCCTGTAGTCGGTTGATGTTGCCCAGCTTCCAGGAACGTTCGTCGTGATGAGGAAGGTCTTCGTCATCATCCACCATCGAATATTGACTAGAAAAAAGCACGCAGATGTTAGTTTGTGAGGTCAAAGGTGCTTCTAGTTCGTTGTAGATCGCTGAAGTTGAAACGGATACTCACTCTTCTGTGTTCTCGTTCTTTATTCCGAGCCACTCGTTGAGTTTCTTCTGTCTGACTCCCTTCTGGGTCAACCACCTAAAAGGAGAGACGACACATGGATGTTAGAAACCAGGTCAGACCCATTTTGATTTCCTCTCCAGAGGAAAGCTTTTAGGTTTCAGAGGAGTTCTGTACTCACATGAGATACTGGTCTCTGGTCTTACGAAGCTGGATGAGGTCTGGTTTGATGCTGTTCATCCTCTTGTCGATCTCTCTGTAATCTGCCGCCTGCTTCTTCAGATCTTCCTCCAGCCGACGCTTGCTGTCTACGATTTCGCTGATCCGGGATTTCAACTTCTCGTAGTTTCCCATGATCCTGAAAGCAGCGATGAAGGACGGTTGAGTTTTGAACATATTTAAAGTTGGACTTTCTGCTGCTGTTGCTTCTTTCAGAGGCGACCTGGTGAAACATCTCGTGTTCTTACCTTTGAATCTCCTTGTCGTTGCCTTCTCTTCTGAACTTCTCGATGTACTCCTTGCTGTACCGTTCTTGTGTTTGACATTGTTCCTCAAATATCTTTATAGTTTCATTAAAAGCTTCAATAGCTGTCCTTTTCATTTGGATTTCCTGCAAGCAGAAGCACAGCATTAGTGCATGTTGTACAAACACTGCAGTAACAAACCCAGTGATCTTCAGATGGAAGTGATGGTACTCACTTGTGATGTTCTGGTGTATTCTTCATACAATCTGTCGTACTCTTTGTTCTTCTCCTGGTACTGCTGGTGGTACTCGCAGAGCTTCCTCCCCACAGCTTCAATGTTGTCTTCTTTTACTACCTGATCCTGAGAAAGAAGCGACACAAAAAAGTTGCAGTTAAAAAAACATCAACTTCAGTGAATGTTTTCGTGCTGGTTTTCACCGAGCTGACGTCTCACCTGCTGGTGTTTGGAGACGGGATACAGCAGCTTGACGTCTAGCTTGGGGTTGTACTGCGCCAGTGACTCGTTGCGATAGTGGTTAATGAGCTCGACGACGGAGCTGAAGGTCAGTGGGTCCGAGAAACCGTACTTCCCATCCCGATGGAATATCTTAATGAGCTTGTTGTTGCCCCCTTTCCTGTAGACGACAACAACAAGAAGCAACAAAACGAGTTAAACTAAAAGCTGAATATTAATAAAAGATCGATAAAAGGATTCGGATTGAAAAGAAGAGCTCACCTCAGAGTCAGAGTGTAGTCTCCGTGCATTTTCGTGGAGGCGTCTCGCACCAAAAACGTACCGTCCGCAGTGTCCCTCAGTTTCTCATTGACCTCCTCCCTCGAGATGTCTCCCCAGTACCATTCGGCGTCTTGTAGAGCCATGTTGTTGTTCATACCGTTGTTAGTCACAGCTGCGGGCTTCGGTGGCTTCGGAGGTAGAGCTGAGAGAACGAGAGAGGAGGGAACACGAGAATGTAAATAAATGCGCTGTGATGTGATTGGATCCTGCTTGGGCTCATTTTCTGCCCGAGCTTCTCTCAAGCTGCAGAAAATAAAAAAACACAATTGGATACCAAACATGACAGCCACTACATCATTTGAATTGATTTAATCATTTTGCAGAAGCTATGTGTAGCCCACATGCTCTGTGACTCCCTCATCATTTTTTCTGTTGATTAAACAGCTGAAGAAAAAAAGAAAAATAAAACGCCACCTCTCTCCAACAGAGGCGTTACCGGCGAAGCAGTGGAAAAGCAAATGAAGCATGAGTCAGGGAGAATAAATGTCATTCAAGAAAAGGAAATATCCATCAGTATTCCCAGCATCAGATAAATCATCGCGACTGCAATAAAAAAGATTCGCATCATAAAACAACGACACACCTCCAGGACTGTAGCAGGAAAAATAAAAGGTTAAAATTAACACACAGATTGTGTGACAATCTACAGCTGACCACAGATTTTACATTAAGATTTGCACAAACATCCAGCTTTACAATATTTACAATCAGAGCATTTAATCTCTGTTTCCCTTGGCAGCGTTCAGGCAGCACTGAGAGCCAGATTTGCATTGTGTCTGTGGACTCGTCGGTGCATTTTACCTGCTGCTGTGGAGCCAAAAGGAAAATCTTTATCTACAGTGGCTGATCACAAGCTAACACTAGCGGTAGCAGAGCTAAAGCAGCGGGCTATTTTTAACCCACAAAGTCTGCACTGCCTTTGTTCACTCCCTCTGCATTAACAGCCTCTCCGCCACAATGAGCCTTGCAGGATTTGGCTCATTGAGACAGACACCGACCGGCCGACGTTCGCTGTTGCCAGACAACCACAATTGTGACAAAGCAGAAAAAAAAGCAGAGAGGTTTCCAACCTGTGCAAAATGAAGCTCAACCACAGCACATGGTCTCCTGCAGCGCGCTCAGCACCACCGCCTCCCGATGTGATCACATTTCATCTCCAGATTACTTGAAATTTTCCAAGTCTTATATCTACCTATTTAGGAAATCCAGTCTTAACAGCTTAGCGATCGCGTCACGGACTCATTACTGCAGGAGGACGAACGCGCATCGCCTGGTTTACTGCAAAAATCTCCCTAAATAGGCACAATAAACTGTTTTTATGTGACCACTCAAACATCCATTTGGAAAAAAAAAACCATTAAGGGGAGCCTGCTCAGTAACGTGTTACATCACTTACCACAGCCAATCACAGGGGGGGTCTGTCACCAAACCACTCCTGCATGTTTCATTTCTTCAGAGCGATGAGGTCATTCTTCATTCATTCATCCATTCATTCATTCCAAAGCCTGATGCCTTTTACCTCCCCTGCTTCAAATCCTAACAACACTGCAGCTAAAAAAACCTGAAATAACTTGCGACTCCTTTGCAGCGTCCGGCAGAAATAAGCTAGCATGCATCCATCTCAAAAGCAAATGTGCAGCATCTTTCCGCTAGCAGAGGGAGAGAAAAGGACCTGCAGCCTGTTTCCATGCTTTTCCTCTGTCATCCTCCCTCTCTCTCTCTCTCTCTCTCTCTCTGCGACGAGCTCGGCTGCTCGCTCTCCTGCAGGTTGCTCGGCCCCTCCCCTCGGCATGTGTCGTGCGGAGCTTTAGTCCGGCCCACTTCTGGCACTCAGACAAAGCCAGCTCTGCTGCAGCAGCACGTACGCAGCTAAATTATAATGCCCGGGCCCCGGTCAGCGGCGCGCAGAGCTCCGAAATACGCCTGTAATCCCACAGCGTGACACTCGGCGTGACAGGGATAGCTCCCCTAATTTCCTGAGTGAAATTAAAATAGACCCAGTTCTTGGTAAGGTATAAAGATTCAACTGGAACACAATCAACAGCCTTCGAGGTTCAGCTGAGGATCCTTCAAGGAGTAACAGAGCTGATAAGATCGGCTACGAAGCAGTGAACTTCAAGTGGTTTGATTCAAAGAGTCTGTGACCTCAATGAACAAGGCTGTAAAATTACATCTTTTAATAAACTATATGGAAAGTTTATAAAAATTTGCTGGCTTGAAGATTTAAAATACTTAATTTAGTACAAACTTGCCCTTTGCTGCTTTTTCCGTACGCTAACTGTTAGAAATGTAAGAGGTTTCTTTGAATGTCAAGTCCAAACTGATAAACTTCACTAAGATTCTTTCAGTTTATTTCTGATTAATGCAGATTTACATTTGCACAATCTGAATATAAGTCATACAACATGAGCAAAAGCTGTAAGCAAACCCATTAAAGAAAAGCTGTGACTTGAAGCTTAAAGAAATGGAAAAACCCCTTTTATTCTTCTTCTCTTGTACATTAGAAGTAGTTTTTTGTATCTGATTTTACTCTTTTCGTCACAGCCCGCAGGCAGCAGCAGCAGAAACACACTGTCCCACTTTCAGATCGCGATCAAAAGTTAAAAAAAAAATAAAAGAACAGAAGTGAGCCAAGCAGTCAAACTTACGCTGCAAGTTGTGCATGTTTTGGTGAGTCGATAATCTCTTCTCTTTAGCTCCTCTTTTATTCCAAAAAAGTAAATTAAATCCAGTTTGTGAGTAACTTTCGAGTCCTCCAGTAAGGCTCCATTTCATAGTTTAGGCCACTTAGAAAACTGAATGTGGCTTTTATTCTTTTTTTTTTTTTTTAAAAAAAGAAAAAGGCAGCGGCTTTCTGTGCTTCTTAATGCAATCCAGGTAATCCGCTCGACGTGAGGCAGGTGCAGCGTGCGACTGTCTGGCTGACTGACTGTTCAGTTCCTGCTGTACGTGAGGTGAAGTCTCCACCTCTCTCTCTCTCTCTC